>CM035312.1:2483078-2525357 GCA_002900995.3 Ganoderma boninense | reverse complement strand
CGTGATTTCTGACGTTTTCCCGGCCTCGAAACTCGATATTTCATTGACTTCTAAACTTTCAGCCAAACCTGAAGTTCTCCATGACGTATGGCGTACCGTAGAATGTGACGTAGAACGTCACATTGTAACGCGATCGGAACGCAGGCCGAAACGGCGCGTTATCGCGGGCGTTCTGGGCAATGTATAAATTTCTATTTCTATCTACGGGAAGATCTCGCGCAAAAGGTGACATTTTACATTATCGTTTTTCATTCCGTTCTCATCCCCCTCGAATTTTGTAAATCCCCGCGTGTCATAGACGGCAGCCATTCTGACACGCTCCAGACGCCGTTTACGCCACCGCTCAACTGTCCAATACGGATGACGACGGACTGGACGACCTTCCTCTCCGCCGCGATCTGAAGTAGCTGTTCAGCAACCCACTTGGACTCCGTGTACCCGGCCCCAACTGCGACGCTCGCGGCGATTGGCACCTCCTTGGGGTATGTAGTCTCCTTATAATCTGTCGGTGTCACCATGAGAAAGCTTCTAAGAATTGGGATGTCCACAAGCCACTTACTGCGGAAGATACCCAGACTACTACCATAGAGAAGCATGACTGGCCCAAATTCTTGCGCATCCTTGGCAAGGTTGATGAGGCCGCACAGCGCCATCAAGGGGCCCTCAAACAAGGGCAAGGGGGCCTGAAGGTTGATGGGCCATCCTGCAAGACAAATCAGTGATGAGACCAACCAGAAAATGGGTAGTCACTCACCGAGGTGGAGGATGTGCGAAACGCTAGCCCGGATCTACAATATTGTGAGACAGAGAATGCGATCAGATGGACCAGTGTGCTCACCTCCTGATACACCTCTTGGGACATACCGAGCGACGGTTTGTCAAGCACGCACGTCACGGCCTGGAAGTGAGCGGATTCGAGAAGAGCGGTGTCGAGACCGCGGAACTTGAACGCGGACACTTGGCGCTCCTTTGCGCCCACTCCATCGTCACTCAGGCGGATGAGGGCGTAGACCTTCTTGAAACGGGAGATCTCGAGAAGGTGCGCGAGGGCATGGGCTCCGAGACTGCCCGTTGTTCCTGTGACGACGATTGAGCCAAGAGCTTCGCGCTGAGCAGGACCCTCCACCGCGGAAGGAAGCAGGTCAGCGCTGAGCCGTGCGAGCAACGCCTCCATCGCCTGAACCTTCTCTGCTGTCGGGTCCTGTTCCGCGGCCGGCGGCGAGCTAACAGTGTGCTGCTCTTGCGTAGACTCGACGGCAGCCTCCTCGACCCTCTCCAGAAGGTCCTTAACAGTAAGATCGGCCAGGAGCTGCAGCTGGGACACGGAGACGATCGGACGGAGGGCGAAGGAAAGGGATGCGGCCGACAACGAGTCGAGACCGTACGAAGTCAACGGGACGTCGGGCGAGACATCTTCCTCCTTCACGTCGAGGATGCGGCAAACAACCTGCAAGAGGGACGGCTCGCCATCCTGGGTCTCGACGTTGTCCGCGTCGCGAGGCACAAGGTGGTCATACATCGGGGAGGGGCCCATATTGTCGTGGACTTCACGCCAGTCGAAGCCGGGAACGTACTGCCAGATAGTGCTATCCCGTAGCTTCCGGATACCATCTCCGACATACTCGCAGAAGTCTTGATGGAACGGATTAGGTTGAGAACATGGCATGTAGCCAACGATGGGACGAACCTTGGGCAGGCATTCCCCATGCAGAAAGGTGACGCAAGCGGGAGTGGTAGGAACGATCGGTAGTTGTTATCACGCTGCTATCGGTTATGGCGGGACAAACTATGCAGAATGCATTCTTGTACTTGCGCGTCATTCCAGCCAATGCAGTGTTCGCGCTATTAAAGACTACGTTGAGCAGAAGATTGGACATATAACAGGCAGTTTGACTCACGTTGCGTAGTTCGTTTGACCAGCATTGCCAAACATCGCCGATACTGAGGAGAAGGTAATGATGAAGTCTAGGTCGTCAAGGACGAGCACACGGTCGAGGACTGCTAAAGCCTGAACCTTTGGGGGAAAGACGCGTTCAAAGCTTTCCTGAGTGTGTGATACGAAAAGACGATCATTGAGCATAACAGACAACAGCATACATCCAGCGAGGGGTGCGGAGAGACTGTGCAGCACAGTCTCCATATCATTTGTGGACGTTGCATCGGCAGGGAGAGTCTGAAGCGTCAGATTGGAGAGGGAGCGCAAATGATAGAGGATTCGTTGAGAGACCCAGTCCCTTGCCCTGTCGAGCGTAGACGGTCCAGAACGGGAGGTGAGAGTGATGTGCCGGGCGCCGTTCTGCGACAAAACCAATGAGATGGCCGATGCGACTAAAGAGATGAGAATCATACCTTGTACATCCAAAGAGCCATATATAGACCGAGACTGCCGATACCTCCGATGAGGAGGTAGCTCTTCTGCGCATCGAACAGGCTGACGGATAGAGATGCACTCGAAGTCTCAACCGGGAGGAGCTCAGAGGGGCGAGTAATAGAGGCGGCAGGCGTTGCCCGCATCTCATGGTACTTGAGCGATGCGCGCAGAGCATCACCCACGACCCATGGCTCCTTAGCAATGATGCCGGCGAGGCCGTCCTCGGGGTCGTTCCAGAAAAGCATCCGTCCGCGACCCGCGGAGAGGAGAGAACGCAGGATGGTCACATCCTTCTTCTCACGAGAGCCGGAAAGAATGAAGTGGGGCTTGTCGAGGTAGCTTGGCGCGAGGTCGGCCTTCTCAAGGCCGCCGATAAGAGTCGCATTCAAGCCCAGGCCGGCGGAAATGTCGCGAAGCTGCACACCAAGCTCCCCTTGAGGGTCGTGAATGAGGACTCGAGCACCCTTGAGGCGTTCGGGTTGCGAGAATGCTGCAGGGCTGAGAGCGAGAGCGAGGATGGTAGAGGGCACAAGAGGGGGAACAGTGAGGGATGTGCTGCTCGACTCGAGCTCCACGATGCTTCCCTTGTGAGCTGAGAGATGACTGGAGACGGACTTGGTCGCGATGCCCACAACAGGAACTGAAGAACCGGCGGTCATCCCAGTGAACTGCCAAATGCCGGCCGAGCTGGACGTAACGCCGTCGATCTGCACAACGGCGTGGTCTTCCGAGGCACGCGGAAGGTCGACCTGAATGACTTCGCCATTCTCCAGAGTCCAAGGCTTGTCGAGTGAGAGGGGGGCGTGGGACGCAGGGGCCTCAGCAAGCTCGACACGAGGCGCGGAGACAGAACCGTCGACGTCGATGCTGAGTTCCACCTCCGTCTGTGCGAGAGACAGCAGCTCTCGCGATGCTTGGGCGACGCGAGCCGGCGCCCAAGAGGAGTCGAATGTAACAACCCGAACCGTCCACGAAGGGTACTCGCGGCGCAGCGCTCTCGTGAAGCCCGCAGCAGCGCTGCTATCCGGCTCTCCTTGTGCAACGAAGAGTAGGGTTAGAGGCTCCGAGACGTCCAGCGTGGAGAGGGTTGCCTGAAGCTTCATCTCCTCTCCCCGGACGTAGGAGAGAACTAGAGCGGACGTACTGTCGTCCGACGATGGCGGGGTGCTTTCGTTTGTGCCAGACTCAGTTCCAGCGCTCGACGGGGTCGCCGTGCCACTACCACTAGAAGAATGTGCATCGTAGGCGTCCACATGCAACGCTTCCGAGATTCCCGGTGCTTCGCGTGTACTCCCGATGGTGAGACCCAAAGGCTGGTATATGATCTCGAAGCGACTTGGAAGTGCTTTGACGCGATGACCGTGCAAGGCAACGTCGATTCCAGTGATATCGAGAATGGGTGCTCCCTGTTCATCAAGGACCATCGCATTATAGGTGATTGCGTCTAGGATGTTCGGCATTGATGAGCATTGTACACCATAGTTGATACACAAAACGCGACCACTCACCAGGGGTCCACTTGACGAGGGTCGCATAGCCATACACGGTCTTTGGAAGCGGCCCACGGCGAAGAAGGCGAACAGATGACGCCTTGGATGGAAGGTGGTACAACTCAGGATGGAAATTACCGGTCAAGATCGGGTGTACCGCTACATGGATGGCTGCATCTAGAACGGCAGGGTGCAGGCAGTAGTCCGCGAAGCTAAGGGATATGAGGTTAGCAGCTATTTCCATATTCGCGGAGCCAATGCTGGGAACGCACTTGGGAATATCGATGTCGGCACCTCGAACCTGAGTGAGAACCTCGCCGTGACCGTTGAGTCCACGCGCAACATGACAGGTCTGGATGCGGCGATACATGGGTCCAAACTGCGCAAAAGAGCCCATCCCCTCGTAGAACCCTGTTACGTGCAGCGTCAGCAAGCCCTGCAGCCCCTTCTGATGATGAATGACCTACCGTTCATGTCAACTGCCGTCATTTTGTTGCGAAGAGAGTCGAGGTCAACAGTCTGAATGGTTGCTCGGTCGATCGGCTCGAACGACAAGAAGCCAGTAGCATGACGCCGGTTGTACTGTATTCAAGTTCAACGATCAGGAACTGTTGTGCACGGCGGGAAGCGACACCCTTTACCTGGATAGGCCATGTCTTCGTATAGTCTGTGGATGCCGCGCTGTTGATGCTCCAGCGAGTGCCTTCCAACTTGACCTCGACTGGCACCGGGCGCTCCGACGAGAGAGGGAGGAGACCATGGAACTCGACATCAAAGAGCTCTGTCGCACCAAACTCGAAAGCCTACGACCCACGCCGTCAGTGTGTGTAATGACACAGCAGTATCCCGACAGACTGCGCACCATCTCAATAAACCCGGCCGCGGGCATAATCGGCTCCTCTTTAATTACGTGGTCGGCGAGCTCGGGGTGCGTCTGAACATTGACCTGCAGCTGAGGATAGTTGAGGGGCCCATTGCGGTGCTGCATCTGTCTCGCGATTTCCGCGCTCTGGATCCGCCACGGCACAGTCTTCGGCGCGAACGGGTAAGCAGGCACCTTGCCCAAGACCTTCGCGCCCCCAGTAAGCACGTTGAAGTCGACGCAGTTGTGCCCGGCGACGACAAGCTTCCCGAGGGCAGTCAATAATTCAGCCGCCTCTGCCCCCAGCTCCGGCGTGCGCTGACGGCGGAGCGGGCAGGTGACCAGCGTGTTCTTCTCCGTCATCGACGAGATGTAGCTGGTAAGAACCGGATGGGGCCCGATCTCGACGTACGTCGCATGCTTGTGTGCCGCGGCGATTGCGGTGACGGCCTCGGTGAAGCGAACAGGACCAATCGTGCCGTCCCAGTAGTACTGCGCGTCGAACGCCTCCGTGAACAGCGCACCGGTCTTCGTCGAATACGTCTCCACGGTCGGCGCTGATGCAGATGTGGGGTAGCGCGCGAAGACGCCCTGCACGAGCGTCTCGAACTCGGTCTGGCAGAGCGCCATCATGTCAGAGTGGACGGGAATCCTTGTGCGCAGCTTGCGGGCGAAGATCCCAGCAGCGCCTGCCTTCTTCACGGCCAGGTCGATGTGCGACTCCGCGCCGGACAACGTAACGGCGGCAGGAGTATTGTAGCATCCGACGGTGAGCGTTCCCTCACCCAACTCCGCGTGAACTTCGGCGATGATGCGGCTGGCGTCCTTGGGGGAGCACGACACAGCAGCCATGGTGCCACTGGCTTGTTCGAGCAGGGCCATGGCGCGGCCACGCGCAATCGCCACCTCCAAAGCCAACGCCTTCGAGCCGGAACCGGAGGCAGAGATCACGGCGGTCTCGCCAGCAGAGTGGCCGACGACGATGTCAGGAGTCACACCAGCGGCAGCGAGGGTGTCGACGAGCGCGAGCTGAAGCAGTGTCAAAGCAGGGAGAGTGATCGCGATTGGCCACGGGTCGCCGAGGGGGTCCTTGGTGTCGGTGACGGTGTCAGTGAAGAGACCCAACTCGATGAGTGAGGAGCCCGTCGCAGCCTTGTAGACCTTGTCGAGCTCGATGACGCTGGCATGGAACGGTGCGCACGTCCTGAACAAATCACGTCCCACTGGGGAGCAATGTAAGCGTCATCGTCGACTGTCCCACTTCACGAGCGTACTCACTCTGGAAGTGCTGAGTGCCTTGGCCAGAGAAAACGAAGACAATCGGGGCCTTGTACTTCGGCGTGATGGCTACCTCATTGAACTTGGGGGTCTTGCCTTTGCTCGCCACAGCGAAGGAGCGCCATGTCATGGATCGTGCCCGACGACCGAAGATCTTCGACAACCCAGCGACGTCCGGGCTATCGATAATGCTCAGGAGAGACTCTCCGATAGCGGCGGCAGACCTCGGTGACAGGCCGCCAGCGATGAGAAGCGAAGGAGCACCAGCGCCCTCAACCCAGAATGGCGGCGCTGAGTTAGTCGTGACCGGGGGACCTTCGACAACAGCGTGCCCGTTCGCGCCACCGATACCAGAGCTCGTCATCGCAACGAGCGCAGGGCGGCTCGATGAGCGGACCTTCAAGGGCTCTACCTCTGTCGGCACCCGCAAGCGGTACTCATCCCAATGGATCGCAGGATTTGGCGTCGAAAAATTAACATTGGGAGGGATGAGCCCGGTCTCAAAAATTCCGCAAACCTTGCAGAGAGATGCCAAGAAGGCGGTGATTTCGAGGTGCCTGATGAATGGTGAGCGGTGGCGGTTTCCCATCGAGGCGGCGCATCTTACCCAATATTGCCTTTCACGCTACCAATGAGAAGTTCATCATTGCGTGAAAACTCTTCCCCAACCCAATTTGCTTCTGTAGGGTCTCCTTGTGTAGTGCCTATATGACAGCCTCCTAAAACGTTGTGTAAACACCAACAGCAGTCGACGCACTAACCTGTTGCATGCAGCTCAAGGAAATCCACCTCTTCTGGTCTCCTATCCGCCTGCTGGAACGCACGCTTCATTGCATCCCTTTGAGCGGATGCGACAGGAGCACCGACTGGTGCAATGGACCCGCAGGAGTTAACTCCCGTACCCAGAACCTATGAGGATATCAAAAAATCGATGCCAGAATACAATATGCAGAGACTTACAACAGCATATACGTGGTCATGATCTTTCAGAGCGTTCTCCAACGGTTTCAAGACTATTGCGACAGCGCCTTCCCCGCGACCGAACCTGTTAAATAATGTTATGTTCCATACAACAGAGTCAGTGGTGGAAATTTCTTTACCCATTGGCAGCCGCATCAAATGGCTTGCATTTACCATCGGGGGAAAGAATCCCGCCTTGGGTATAAAGCAGCCAGTCCGTGAATCTAGAATTTCTGGTCAATACTCGCAAACGACGGGACTCAACTGCTACGAGATACCGATGGCTAAGCTGGCAGCCCCCTACGACGGCAGCATCACACTCTCCACTCTGAATAGCTTGAATGGCCAGGTGTGTTGCATGAAGAGTAGAGCTGCAAGCTGTGTCTACTGGGATTGACGGCCCACGTAGATCCAAATGATAGGAGACTCGATTGGCAATCATTGCGGGAGCATACGCGAAGGAACCCTTGGCTTCCATATCATCCTAGACTATAAATCAGAGGAATGTACCAAGTTTTAGATCAAGGAAAACGCGTACATGTCCTGACACAGAATAAAGATCATGGGATACTCCAGACATGTAAGCACCAACATTACGCCCACGATAGTCGATCCCTGAATCTTGGAGGCTGAGAAATGATACTTCAATCAGCTTCCGAGTTGTCAGAGGCATCAGGCGAGCGTCCTTTGCCGTGACACCGAACTCAAGGAAGTCAAATTGATCAAGGTTTTTCAAAAACACCCCTGTCTCGGTCAATACCCTTCCCATGGTTGAACCGCGGAGACTATGCAGGAAATGTATACGGTCAATTCCGGTAGCAATCATATGCCTTTAAAGCCTACTATTGTGTGTTGAATCTCTCTCCCGGTATGGGCACATATGCTTCGCTCTTGTTCAGCAGAAATTTGAAGAAATCGTGGTGATCGAGGTCTTTGTCGGAGAACTTGCCACTTGGAAGCATAGCCCCGATTCCGACCTAGTGACCCCCATGCGGCGGCATGCCTGTGAATGCGGATTGAGGAAGCAATGAAAACAGACATACTACTGCGACGCTTCGGCGGTTATTTGCCATTGTGGTGAGTCTAATTGCTTTGGGGATGAAAAAATTCTCCTGGGAGGTTATATACTACTTCAGGGTTCGCTCGAACGATAGTCATACCACTGGCATCCCAATAAGAGACGGTGTGCCTCGCTCAGGGAAGACTTGTATCAGTTTTCTGTTGCGCCCTACAGGCTTCGATCTTTGGAAAGCATCAGCATACACCGAGATTCTGGCGGTGCTCACCCTGTTTCACTCCAGATTGATCTGTGGATACAAGGTGAATAGGGTGTCGGATATCTCGGCGAGGCAGTACTTCATGAAGGCCTGGGTGGGAGTTGTGGAAACTAAAAAAATCCTAATCCTTAGATCAGTGCGCTGGAAGGAGTCTTACAGAACTCCGAGTCCGATCCGATGAATACTCGCACAAGTTGACTCCAGTCACCGGGCCTGAGAAAGGGTTGTGGCTGGTCTCGTGAAGACTATGGCAACAACTGATCAGAAGGCCATATCTTCGAAACGAAACGTGGATACCATCTTATAGTCTCGATTCAATATAAAATTGCGAGCATGAAGCGACGCTGTCATAACAATAAATGGGGAGTAGTGTATGGCTGAGCTCACATGAACGTTCAAGTTGCTTCTCGTTTCGATCACAAAAGTGTCCGCGGTACAGCTCGAAAGCGTTCCAGGCTGAGAATGTTTGAGGCTGACTGTCTCACTCGCGCCAAGGGCTGAGTAGGATGTGATGTTCCGAATGAGATCCACCAATGCAGAAAACTTGTCAATGTCCGAAGTAGAGCTTAGTTGTGGGCTGATCAATGAACGGGAAGGATGTCAGCGGTGATTCTGACGCACCTGAGGTAGTGATCTGGATTTCTGCTCTTAAAATGAGGTTCGAAAACTGGTTCAACTTGGTCACAGTGTGACCAACACGTGGCACGTGTGACAGTATCATGCGCTCTGTCACTGGCAAACCACTCGACGACTGTCGCTGTCGCTGTTTGGTAGGCGATGCACTGACTTTGGGCTGAGACTTGAACCTAATGTTTCTGAGTTGCTGATACGACAGGTCAACCCTGGTGGACAAGAAGACGCTCTCAGATAGGTACCATCTTCCAGTGAGTGTCTTAGACTCGGCAGTAGACTTGGTTCTCTTCCACTAGGATTCATATTCTGCTCTTGCATCACAGCCCCATCTTCTCATTCACACCTTGTAGAACGACTCCTTGGGCGCATCTTAAATGAGCGCGTCTAGAATGGGCGCGGCGTAACCAGGCTGTACGTGTCCTTTCACAGTGTCTGTTCAGCTTCCTGGGCGCGCCGTTGGGCATAGGGCTCAACTTGGTCCAGCGGCCGCGTCCCTGAATCTTCAAATTCAGTCCTTCCTTACGAACAGAAGTTCCAGAGAAAATGCCACATACTTAGCGAAGTCTGCAGCGGGAAAAATCCAGTCTCACAGTCACTTGTCACTTACTATCGGGTTGCATCCGACCAGTATAGCTGACTCAGATGCAACGACCGTCCTCTAGCCCAAATCTTTACTTGAATTTTCAGCTCCATAACTTTCACAAGGTTTGATTTAAGGGCAGGGATCGG
The DNA here is from genome assembly GCA_002900995.3 of Ganoderma boninense. Lineage (NCBI taxonomy): Eukaryota > Fungi > Basidiomycota > Agaricomycetes > Polyporales > Polyporaceae > Ganoderma > Ganoderma boninense. Next base: position 2,515,757 of record CM035312.1, on the reverse strand, counting down.
TGTTCCACATGGCGAAAACATTTCAAGAGCCAAGCTTTTAAATCCTTCACATCCCCGGCGCATCATAAGGTCAGTGCCTTCTCAAGTTCTATTTTTCATTAGAATTCCCCATCATTGACACATCAATCCGTGCAGTGCCTCACTTTCTGACCCACGGCGGTACTATATCTTCGCCACAGTGAAGAACTGTGCCCTCGGAACCCACTCGTTCTTACATCTCCTCCGTCCTGCAGCTGTTTTCACCACTCATAACCCAACCCTCATCTTGGACGCCTTTGCGCTGAACATGTCATCTACCCCTTCATTAAAGCTTTTGTAAGCTTGACTCTGCCATTCCATCATTCATAATTAAAGCCTGACGTCTATATTATCTTATAGGGCGGGTCCTCAAGTGAGCACCACTTTGACGCTTCTGAATGCGATGTCACAAATAGTTGATGTTTTCTGTGTCAGATTGTGGGCTTCTTTCTTGCTTGGGGTCTTCAAGGTGCTCTTACGGTGCAAGTTTGTAAGTTAGGTGCTGTATTTATTCATTGTTAAAACATGACTCACCATGGTGAATGGTTGTAGATCTATATCACTCAAACTTCCCAAAGGACTCTCAAGCGATGAAGCTCTTAGGTATATTCTTGTAACCTTCATTTGGATGACATGGCAGCTCATGCTCAACACTTGGCAGTCTATAGCGTCTTGATCTATGAATGGATCCAGACAGGTCTATCCACCAGCGCCGCTGTCGAGGTCTATGTTTACGCATTTGGTAACACAGCAAGTATTGTCGACTTTCACAACACTTGGTTCAGTGTTCCTATAATGTCTGCGGTAATTTCTGGTGTTGTCCAATCTTACTTCTGCTGGAGAATATGGGTGTTCTCTCGGTCAAAGGTCTTGGTAGGAGCAATCCTATTTGTGAGAACCTTTATAAAACCGAATTTCTCTCAATTAACCAATGTTATGAATTCACAGTTATCCTTTTCACAAATGGTCCTTGGAATCGCTGGTGGAGTAACCGTATGTATTTGAGTTACGGATTGCAAGAAAATATACTGACTTAGACTCGTACAGCTCCGCATTCTTAACATTAGTGCTGTTGGCCAAGCAGTGAACCGCCCCATTGTTGTGGTATGCACACTGGTTGGATACAGCATGTCACTTATTATCTAACCATATACCTCAGGCCAGCCTGTTAACAGCCGTTGTTGTCGATGTTATCATTGCTGCCGCAATGACATGGCTAGTACGTATTTTTGAGACTGTTTAACAATGGTGGAGTTTACTCATTTGATTTTTATATAGCTCCTACGGTCTAGAACTGGAATTCATGAATCTGATGATATCGTTCTGCGCCTAGCCAGACTAGGAATAGAGACAGGAGCAGTCACAGGTATGTTATATCTCTGATACTGGCCTTTTTGTTCAAAGACTGAGATAAAATTTTAGCAACAGCAGCATTGATGTATGCAATATTCTTCATAGTATACACAGTAAGTATGCCGTGGCTTTGAAGAAATAAAAGATGGTGACCACTATATTAAGGATAACCTTCTTTTTGAATGCCCGTAAGTGACATCATCAGTTTCGTCACTTTGCGTAGTCTCAATAAAGTCACAGCGCTCTGATCCTGCCCAAATTATATTCCAACACACTTTTGGCTAGCCTTAACAACCGTGCCTTTGTCCGCCAGACTGGTGCAACTCTTATTAGGGCTGAAGGGAGATCCCAGCAGCAATCTAATGCACATACTGAGGCCAGTTTTGACCCACCTCGAATGCAGGTCAATGTTTTGGAGGAGACATATGTTTCACAGCATCATGACATTAAAACGGCCTTGCAGAGAAAGGGGGTGGTTGAACTAGAGTTGATGCCTAGAGGAGTCTCTTCATCTAATGCTTCATATAGAGTTGGTTAGTTATATCCTAGTATACAACAAAGCACTTGTGGGGCAGACACGAGAATTTATACCCGTTTACTTGGGGAAGGAAAACTGTCTGGCGCTGAGGAGCTCAACGCTGCTTGAGGCACTTCAGGGGTCTTAGCCAACTCGGAATTCTTGCAGGATGACGCAGCCAACTCAAGCATTCGACATCCTGTGATTGTAAAACCCATAAACTGACTGTATTACGCATATATTATGCTTGCACATTAATACAAGACTTCGACGCCGCACCCACATACTCCTTCACAAGTATTGCAGTGTTCCTACTCACAACCATACCTTCATGCCATGCGAACCTCCCTCCTCTACCTCGTTCTTTCGTGGGTGAGCTCGCCTTTGCTTTCGCCCGCGGTCACTCGCTGATCGCCGCGCTCGCAACCTCGTTGACCTCCACCTTGTCATTCAACCCCTGGAACGGGCTCATCACGTTCGGAGTGGAGCATATGCCCCTGCTGCGGAAGAGCACATATGCGACTTCATCTGACTTCACGCACCTAATACACAAGCGCCGCGGGGGCGGGAAGCGTGTCCGACCTGCGCTTTCCATCATCCGCATTGTCGCCGTTGTCTTCGCCGCGCTCTTTAGCATCAAGATCGTGGACGATGCCACCGTCGCTGGGGACAGGAGTTCATGGCTGGGCGCTTGTTGGGACGGTGAGACAGGTGAGGGGGCTGCTGGTCGCTGCGGGAGGCGTACTGAATGGGATAGTGCGATAAAATGGGTTGAGATAGGATGGGTTGGGTGAAAAGAAGAGGACTGGGATGAGCTGGGAGAGGAAGGATTTCGGCGAACAGGCTCCCGTTTGGCGCCTGGCCTCCTCCAGATTCGGACGTGGTTTCGGCAACACGAGAAGGAGCAAGGGATCGCGACGCGAGGAGCAGTGAAACACCAGACGGCGAAGAAAAATGTTGAAAGAGACGACATGCGAGCGAGGGACGATAGTGGCATGAACACAGGGGTATTTAATGTTGCCCCGGTGTCGGTGCAACGGCGCTGCACAATCAGCACTGCACGGAAATGCGGGAGGCTGAGTTATTGGGCTCACAAATATTCTCAAATTGGATTTATCCTCCTGCGCTGCGTTCCTGCCACCCGTCTTGCTCCCTGCACCATGATTCTTCCTGCTCCTCATAGCCATCCGGCACCTCCAGCACCTGGTTGCGTTTGTTCACCGTCGAGATCGGGCCGAGGCGCTATGTGTTGTCGGACCGAGTGACTGGCTTTGTGGCGGACGAAATAGAATGGAGGAGGATGCAGAGATGGACCAGGAATGGAAGCGAAGAATAGGCGAGCTGGAGAGAAGTCGGGGGTTAAGCGCCGATCTTGGCTGGCGCTCTGCATTCTCACCATCAGCCAAGCTCGGCGCCTGTCAGACTTGGCCTGGGCCCTGACCCCTGCTTGACTGCTCTCCAGCTCGCAGTCGCGGCTCACTCTGTCGAACTTCCTTCTCTGCTGGCTGCTTGTCCCCATTACGACTTCTTGCCTGTTGCTGTATCAAGCCTCCACGTTTCGTGGTCCCCCTGGCCTCACCATCGACTCTCGGCTCGTTTCGAGTGCACCGTCCGAAGACGGGCCTCTCAAAACCCCGCTGGAGGCGTAGAGGTTTAGAACTGAGTTAGTCACGGTATTGGGACTCATTTTCTCCTCTTAAGTTTCAGAATGTCAAAGTCAAGGTTGACGAGTCTCTCCGAGGGTGGTGGGATGCCCTCGACCCAGCTCCTATGCAGTGTGGGCGGGTGTCTTGACATTGGTCATACTAGTAAGCCGCGGGGACTATGGCGCGGCGCGACGATCGTCGTGGTGCGGGACTCAGGTCAAAGGGAATGAGGGGATAGACCGACAGGCCTGTGGCCGTGAAACTTGAAAGCGATGACTCAAAAATCCATGTTACCGTCGGGGTGGTGACGCTGCTGGGATATGCGGCAGAGCGGTTAGAAGAAGAGGAGAGAAAGATATGTGCGGGCCTGATGCAGTGCACGTTGAAGCAATGGCGCCGAATTGACTAGTCTCATACCGGTACCAAGACCCTCCGTGCGTTTCTGTTCACATGGGAGGGCTCTGTGTGGACCCTATCAGATAGACCTGAAATGTCACGTTAGAATTATGACTGGAAAAGAAGACCTCGGAGGAGTGTCCTGTCTTCCACATGCGCGCCGGCGTGCATGGACTCACATGGGTGGGTGTCCTTGGGGCTTATCCTGCTATCCTACTATGCACTATGTTTCATGTGTGTGCGTGTCTGTGTGCATGTCTGTGTTTGTGTGTGTGTGTGTGTGTGTGTGTGCGCGTGTAGAGTGGTGCGGTTGGGCGGAGATGCAGGAGATGGGCGGAGTAGGCCAGCGCCCTTCGTGCCGAGGTCGGTGTACTGGCAGCTCACCTAGTCACCCACACTTGATGTAGCACGTCTTCCTGGGCGTGCCGCCACCTTGCCTTCTGCGACCCTTAGAATGAGGCAACAGCTGGTTCTTCGCTTCGCCGAGGTCGGAGGAAGCCGTCTTGTAGTAAGCAAAGACCGTCTTGGTACGCATTCCTTGCATCGCTTGCCGGGCTCAGGCCTGGGGTTCTCGGAGTTCATCGATTCTCAAGTTCTTCATCGCACTCCTGGACGTTTTTGGAACCTATCATGGCATTTCAAAACAATTCCCTCAGTGCCGATGCAGCTATCCAGGTACAAATTGAAAGAAGTCTCAATCTAGGTGCGTGGTGCTTCTTGTCTGGTTGTTCACAACACGCTAGTTGAGCGTTATGCACTTAATAAATGTGTCTCAATTGTGGTGTCTGCGCCCACTAATTACAAAGCGGTTGACACTCCCCGGCGCTGTTGATGGTGCAACCCAGTGACACATAACAGTAGAATTGGAAGCCTTCTGGTGTTCCTGCCTTCACACGGTAAACACGAGTTTTATCAGACGTCTAGGGTCCATCTCTTTCTTCACTGCCATGAGAAGCCTTGATCTAAGTCGACTTCCAGGTTCCCTCTGGCCTCAATTACCATATAGTTGTCTTCCCCGCCGCCGGCTCCCCTACCTCACCCCGCCAACTCCTCATGTCATCTCCATACACTCCCATTGAAGACGTACTCAAGGTAGCTGGCCATGTTGCATTGTATCCTGCCACTTCCTACCACTGACATCCACTGTCAGGTTCGAGACACGGCGCGCCATGCATTCCTCACGGGAAAAGCCAAGTCTCTCAACTTCCGGAAAGAGCAAATAGCCCAAGTTGGACATCTCATCAAAGACAACGAGGACCGCCTGAAGGATGCTATCAAGAGTGACATTGGTCGTCACCCTGTTGAGACAGACCTGTGAGTTTTCGTTTAGGTGATGTAAAGTGAGTCAAATCTTCGCTGAGGAGACTCAATATCTATCCTCCCCAGTTTCGATTTTGGGCCTGTGTATAACGAGGTCCGCGGCACGTACGACAACCTAGAGAAGTGGGCCCGACCACAAAGCATCGACTTCAACATCAGTTGGTTCGCTATGGGGCCAAAGATGCAGCTAGAGCCGAAGGGAGTTGCATTGATCATTGCCCCGTTCAATCTACCCATCTTGCTGACATTGAGTCCATTGGTGAGAAATCGTTTTAATTGTATTTTCAATTTCCAGCCTAACTCAACTACTCTAGGTGAGCGCAATTGCTGCGGGAAATGCTGTTTGCATCAAGCCATCGGAGCAAAATCCCACTGTAAATGCGTTGTTGACCGAACTGTTCCCCAAATACTTGGACACCGAGCTCTACCATGTAATCAATGGAGGCGCTGCGGAGACCACTCAGGTACACTAAGATTGGATATTCTGTACTCAAATGCTCTTTTAATGACATTTAACATTAGATCCTGGAGTATCGGTGGGATCATAGTGAGTCTCTCGCGTGCATCGTTGTTGCCATTGGTTGACTGATGTGTTCTTGATAGTCTTCTATATAGGTATGTACAGTCAGTGCAATCTGCTATAGTGATTCAACTGGACCGTTATATAGGTGGCCCTCGCGTTGGCCGTATCATTGCAATGGCTGCAGCCAAGCACCTCACACCTGTGACTCTGGAAGTACGTTTTATCCTGTGACAGGTGGTCTGGCATCATAGTTGACCTGTTGTTTTTGTAGCTTGGAGGCAAAAATCCAGTCGTTCTCGATCCCACAGTCGACGTCAAGTTTGCTGCTAGGAGACTCTTATGGGGCCGCTTTGCCAATGCGGGACAAGTACGAGCATTTTCATTCAAATGGAATATTGGTTTCATCTTAGTCGTTTCAGATATGCACCTGTCCTGACTATGTTCTTGTTCCACAAGAGATACTGAACTCTTTAGTTGTGGCCATGAAGGATATGTGAGCATTTACTCAAAACATCTACTTTCCATTCACTACTGACTTTTGGAAATTTAGATATCAAGTCTTCTATCCTGATGGTCCAGAGAGGTCTGACTCATTTGCTCGTATTGTATCTGAGGATGCTACAAGAAGGATCAAATCTCTTCTTGATGAAACTCAAGGAGCTGTAATACTTGGTGGCCAAGTAGATGTGGCCAAGAAGTATATTGCTCCAACAGTGGTCATGAATGTCAATGGTCATGATGCATTGATGAGAGAGTAAGAAATTTGTTATATTTTTCAAACTTTACACTAAGTCCAATTTCAAAATGCTGCAGAGAAATCTTTGGACCTGTGTTGATGCTTGTTCAAGTCCAGAATGTTGATGAAGCTATTGCATTCATTCAAGCCAGGTTCATAACAACATTCTACTTTTTGATCATGCCTAACTTCAAGATTTATACAGGGAAACTCCACTGGCAGTGTATGTGTTTTCTTCTGACAAGAAATTCCAGAAGAAAGGTGAGCCATCCTTGTTAAACACCAGGATGCTAAACTAATATGTACATATATCTTTACAGTGTTTTCAAACACAAGAAGTGGTGCTGCAATTGCAAACGACACAGTTCTTAGCCCTGGAGGTATAGCTTTATTTATTTTCTACAGTTACATAAATTAAACATTCTTTGCAGTCCCTGGACTGCCTGTGGGAGGCATTGGTGGAAGTGGATGTAAGAGCCTTCCTCTGCTACTTTTAGCTAACAAGTGTTAATAAGTGTCTAGATGGTTATTATGCAGGCAAACATGCCTTCGAACAATTTTCCCATTGGCGTGTTACATTGGACAACCCATCTTGGTAAGACTTGATCTCTCTATTTCAGCATGCGTGGACTAACTTTTTCAGGGTGGATACATATGTTCTTGGTTTCCGCTTCCCTCCATACCGGGTATGTAATAATTTGCCGTCTCGGAGGTGCTTGAATTGACAGATGGTGTCCAGCCTGGCTACAAGAAGTATTTGAATATGATCTACTCATCTATACCTTCCCGTCCCAAGAGCTCAGATGGGTCAGGCAAGAAGAGGTGGGCTGTCTGGCTGATCACAGCTGCTATTGGTGCAGCTTCAGTTTTGCTGACTCTTACCTGGCCTGTTCTTAGTTAAATCCTGTGGTTCACATGCTTGTATGTTCATAACAACTTGAATGTTGACAAATGCCTTATGTTGTTCACAATGTTTGCAAATGTCATTCTTCGGCTTCCTAATGGTGATAGGCTCAACAGTTCAGCAAAGCCAACAGTGCACAGGCTTAGAATGACTCAGATGGCCAACTGACTAACTCAAGTTGCACAACCCTCTGCCTGAGCACCCATCTGAGCCCTGCTGGCTTTTTCTCCTATTGACACTATGTCATCTTAAAGTGCTCACCTGCATGCTTCTCAAGGTCCGCACAGCCGGCCAGAGCTCAATGTCCGGCGGTGTGAGCAAGCCTTACAAGCTGCCTCTTCCTGCGAAACCAAAGCGGTCTCCTCCCGCGCCGGCTCCCTATCGTCCAGCGCGGTATGCGGAAGCACCCGGCGCCGAGTCGACCCCCCTGCTCCCGGAGGGTTCTGACGACTCCGAGCCCGAGTCAGGCAGGAGGAGCATGTCGCCCAAATGTTGGCTTCGCACTAGTACTCGGTTCCGCAGATGTCAGGACGCAGGCCAGAACCGAGGGGCGACGAGGATGAGGGCATCAAGAATGCGGACTCAAGTGCTGACCCGTGGGTGTGCTTTGATTAATTGGGGTGAGAAGATCCTGGAAAGGGGGGCCATGTTGGGTATCGTTCAATGCTGCGCTCTTTATGTGCTCTGTAGCTCTGCTCTGCTGCTCGACGTTATAGGTTTATGCAGGTCTCTCGTGAAGGAATATTTGGTCCAGCAGTACTCTACGCGCCAACACAATGGAATTCGTCCTTGGCCGACAGCTTTCAAGTTTGATCACGAGTCGTTCTCGCGTAGGAGATCCAGTACTATACATCGGAGAATATCAGTAATGTGCTCGTATCGGTCATAACATGTACAATATACCGGAGAAATTATGCCTGTTATTGCTACTAGAGGAGCGCCGCGTGCGCGCGGCAGATACCTTGGGTACTGTACGTGAGCGGCGAGGCCCGTGGGCGTACGATTAGTGAGAGTTGGACGTCAACTGGACAGTCAGCGCCATGACATTACGCAAGGAGCCCTCGCAGGTTACAGCATACCGGCAAACTGAACACTATCAGGGATGCAAGTATTACAGGTGTGAGGAAGTCGGGGAGAACGAAGGAGAAGGTAGAATGCATGTACAGGAAAACAGACGGTCCAGGGCGGCATAGGTGAGGGGTGTACTGTGTGAACCACTGTGCATTCGGCCACAACGATACCCCCTGTATGTACAGAGGTTTGAAGATGTGCCACGTAACGTACTCCATGTCGACTCAATCAACTCCATTGTATCGTCCAGCACGCATCGGACACGTTGGCTCAAGAGAGGTCGTGTTCATTCACACTGGTATTTCCGCTACTCGTCTCGCTTCGATACCCCAAAGGAGTGGGTGAAGGTGAGCCAGTACGCTGCTAAGGTGTTGGGAGGGCGGACTGGGAGGTAGGGGAGATGCGTGGAGGAGGGGGGGTAGGGGTTGAGCTTGATGACGTACTTGGCTGCCGAAGGTCGGTCCCTGGCAGTGCCACTGGGTGGCTAGAGGGCGGGTCACCATTAGTCGTGAGGTTCGATGGAGCATGGCCACTTTGTTGAAGCACCTACTCACCACCGGCAAGTACGTGGAGGATTGGGGATTGGGAGGGGCGTCAATGGTCAGAGGCGTACGTAGCGCACGAATGTCCGTGGCTGTATGCGATCACGAATCCCTGGTACCTCGTCCCCGCAGCTGCGCTCTTTGCAAAGATGAAACTGCCAGATTCATGAGCACTGTGCTTTTCCAGTCATGCAGCCTAACAAACGCACCTACAAGCAGTGTCCACTCACAGGGCAGCCTTCTCCTTCCTCGTCTCCTCCTTGCCGACGGGCCACCTTTCTCGCCCAGCGCCTGGTTGCGCTCCTGGTATTGCCGTACGGCCACTCACTCGCCGGATACGGGTTGTACGGTTTGTCGGGCTGGGCTCTGACCCCTTCTCCGATCTGGAGGCGGAGATGAAAGCCGCGGTAGACGTGGACGACGACGAGGGGGTAGGCGGTGTACGGTCACGCTCAGGAGGAGGCCCGAACTTATCAAGAGCGCTAGATGGACGCGGCCAGAGACACAGGAACGCGCACAAAGTGCGCTGGAGCACCCATCTTGCTCCTGAATGCATCTTTGCAGCACTGTTGCAGTTTTCTTGGTCAGCGCCCCGCTCGATGCACAGGGTAGGAAAACAGTAACACACGGGCGCGTGGTCGCCTCTCTGTCTGATCGGGCCTGACAGGTACTCTCCCACCTGGGACCTCCGAGTCACCCACAGGGCGATTCGACTCAGGCTGTACGGACTCGGAAGGACCAGCCTGGTCCCCGTCTGGTGATCGTGAGAAGTCTTCACTTGGTGTAACAGTGCTTGCAGATCCACTGCATCTTGCAAGCCCATGCAGGATGATCCTGCACGATGTGGTGCATTAGCCGCGTTCGACAAAGGGCCATTGTCCAAGGCAGTTAGAGACTGACTCGGACCACTTCGACACTCACGATACGATCTGTTCCTCCTCCTTCTACCAGTCGTCGACCTTCAGCCACAGGTCGACCAGCGGGATGAGGTCCGAGTGGCTTTCGGACCTGGTACGTAGACGAGCCTGAGGAACGACCCGACGATGGGAAGTCAAGGACACCCCCTCGTGCAGGTGCGTGCTGGGTTTGAGGAGTGGCATCTCCGAGAGTGTCGTCGATGTGGACGTGTATGGGAGATCGGGTGCAGGTCGTGGCTGCGTACCACATAGGGGGAAATGTGATGCTACACTGTTTCCAGAGGATGGCGGGGAGAGGAGCAGTGTGTGGCATAGGCTCGCGCTCAGCAGGAAGAACGGCGAGGTCGATCACGCTCAAGGGCAGTCGGTAATTGGGGTGCAGGAGTTCTGGAGGTGGGGATGGCAGGTAAGTGCGAGAGTGCTGCGGGGATGGGGATGGTGTGTGGGAGGAACTGGGAGTATTGTGACAGCCAACTTACCTATGGATGATGATACAGTTGCCCACCACCGATCCTCGTTCCCGTATTGTCGTCCGCCGGAGCTGTGCAACAGGCATAGAAGAGACAAGAGGCCGGAGATCAAACGATCAGAGTGCAGAGGTTGCCTGCGCCGCAAGGTTGGGTAGCCATAGTACCGGACGAGATTGTCAGAAGGAATGAGCGAAGAGGCCAGGTGAAGACCTACTGGAGAACACACGTTTGACGATGGGGAAGTAACGAGCCAGCATACGTCGACGCGACTTGACGCAACATTTCCACACGGTCGGAGGGGCAGTCACGGGCCCGTGTTTCCATGCCGGGACAGACGCGCGCGGACGATGCGGCGTTCCACACCTCCATATGCGCAGACGAGTGAGGTAAGGGAGGGACTCACTTGTTGAAGCAATTGCACAAAGATGGGGCAGGTCGCAGACTCGCAGCCAGAATTATAACGTGGCAACAACGCGTCTCACGGGATCGTCGTTGGCGTCAGCTGACTTGCCGTTCCCATCTGCCGTCCCAACCGCCTCTCCCGCCTCTGCTGCCACCCGCTCCCATCTATTCCCGTCCCCGTCTCACCGGCCGCGACAATTCAATGGACAAGTCCCTCTCCTGACCCCCTTCTGCTGTTAACTCCAGCGCATGCGCGAGGGTCATATATCGAAATGCGTGCGATTCAATGTCCAGCTTGTCCAACTCGGGGTCTTTGGTGCCAAGCACATCAAATTTCTCTCATGCGTCAGGAAGCTTCAGCATAAATTCCACTTGCTCGTCATCTTGGTCCGTCGATGTCGTTTCTGTGTTAAACAAGTCGCGGTGAGAAATCGCAACGGCGTTCAGCGATCGTTTACTTAAAGCAAACGAACTATCCGGGGAATTTGCGTCCAAAAGAATGTCTTCAACATCGAGCACATCGTGCATGACGTCGTCTTCAGCAGTGGAAGAAATGGGTGACATTGGCAAGCAAGGATGATGGTAAGCGACTGAGCTGATAAGCTTATGCTATAAGACCCCTCGTGCAAGTGTGAACGCCTCCTTAATCATTCCGATGTTTTCCACGTAATGTACAGAGTAAGTACACTCCATTCCATCCAGCAACCGCCGTCCCGGATACTACGCACTCCATCTAAACCTTCAATATCTGGGCGCGGTTGTGGAGCCGACGCAATGTACTCCCCGTGAGCTTGAAGAGTCTGTCATGGCAGACGCTGCTGTGGCCTGTGCTCGTTAGACACCAGGACTTTGTCACTCCCGCAGCGTCGACCCTCCGCTCGCTCTCCATCTATGCCGGGGTCACCCCGCACCGTCGCGAGGGGGGCCATCGGCGTCTCCCCTCATTCGACATCGACTTCCACCTCACCACCTTCCCCGGCCTGCTGCACTTCACGCGGGGCGTCGTACAACGTGGTGGCGGATGAAACTTGACCTGCACACAATCGCAGCACTCATCGCAGGCGAAGATCTCACACATGTAGACAGGAGGAAACTTGCCTGGGGCGGAAAGTCAGGGAATCGCAGGACGTCGCGATCCAACGCGTGTGGCCTGGGGACCGTCGCCTGGAAGACCGCGGTAGCGGTGGCAATGCCGAGGTGCGTAAATCGGATGGACGAAGTAGTCCAGGTCCTTCAGGTTCAGCCTTGTGGCGACCTTGGTGCCGAAGCGGAGTGCACACGGGAGGAGAACGGGGACGACGCCATGCCCGCAACTGCTTTCTCCACGCGCTCGTCGTCCGTAGAGGGCGGGCAAGGCTCTGGGCTTCTCATCCACGTCACGCTGCGCCTGCCGTCACTGCGTCGGGGGCTGTATGCATGACTATAGAAGAAAACTCACCTGTCCATGAAGTCCGCGAGGTCTTGCCACTAACGCTTCGAACCAGAGTCGGCGCCGGTGCCGCATCCCAGCGACGTTCGAACAGCGGGTGACCTTGAGATGGTGGAACTTGCTGAAGTCGTAGTCCTATTCGCGGATGATCTCCGACGCGGTGTCGACTGACGGCACCTTCTGGAGGTGCGCACCGCGCGCGTGTCGACTTGGGTCCTGCTGGCCGTATACGAACATCGACGTTGGGGGGGTCGAGGGAGAGCGATGCTCGAGTTGTACATGGCGGTTTCAGGAGGTGCGAGCGAGAGGCAAGAGTTGAGCGGGAAAGTCGACATTGACGGAGGCGATCACCAGAGTCGTGATCTGCCATATTTGGTGCGTGCACGCCCCACGACGGCTACCGAATATGGTAAGTCAGACTGAGTGCTGGGCATGGGCCACCCACGAGAGGCTCTGGGGTGTATGTGCAGCCTTACAAGATAGAGAGGGAGTGCACAGAAAGGCAAGGGTATATCTGCGGAGTGAAAGAAGGGGCGCACCTGTTATCCGTCCCTCAAGCAACGCGAGCCCCCAGGCAGAAGCGTATGCTACCTGAAACCATCTGACCATCTCCTGACGTGAGCTGCGGGATTTTCAATGGGCTTTGAGACATTCACAGGAGGTGCGGCGAGGGCAGCAGGGCAGAGAATCGTCTAACAACGTGGGGTAGCGGAAGCAGCTCGAGGACATGGAGGCGAAGCAGACATAGAGGACGGAGGGGGACTAAAAGTACGCAGCAGTAGCGTGCGGGTGTAAGTAAGCGGTCATGGCGTCGGGCCGAGCCGGGTGAGATGATCGGTTAACGGGCGCTTTGAATTATGGAGCAGTAGTAACCTTGTACCCGAGGGTAAGTAATCTGTGTCGCTGTATATCCTAGGAAGAAGATCCAGTCACCAGGAGCTCCGTCCCGTTTGAGTCGCTCTTCAGCTCAGCCCAGCCTGATCCCTGGGGTGGTCATGAAAGAGATGGCGGGACTGGGAAGTCTGTTAACGCAAGTCTCTGTTCTACGAATGGCCAACGCACGTATGGCCAAGGAAAAGCCTTCCATATTAAAACTAGACGTCACGAGCAATACTCCGGATACTTTTCTACAGCGATTGCGGGGTCATTCCGTATCGATGATAGGCGAACAAATCAGCAAACTGGCACACCCTCTATTCATGGCCCCTCACACGACAGGTATGCCAGCGTACTCGTCGTAACCGAGGGCAAGGTTGAGGTTCTGCCATGATGAATGAATGAGCGAGCATCCGGTTGTTGTGAGGGGAAGCACGTACCTGGATACATTGTGTTGCAGCGCCCTTGAGGAGATTATCCAAACCGCCCTATCACAGATGCGCATCAGCACGGCATGAACGCGTCCCCATGACCTGCAACACGTACGACGACCACAGCACGGTCACCTTCGCTGTGAACCTGGAAGCCGCCGACGGTCCACCCGTGTTTGTTCTCGATGTCTGCCAGACTAGGCACGTCGTTCTGGATCGTCACAAGCTTCTCCCCACCATACTTCTCTTCGTATAGCGCACGTATATCCCGTGCAGTGGCCTTCTCGCAGAGCGGCATTGACACTACCGAGGTAATGCCGCTGAACCACGGGGCAACGGTCGGGATGAATGCGACCTTCAGCGCGCCGTTCGACAAGAGCTTGGACAGGTGTCGTCCAGCTTCGCGCTCGTGGATGTGGTCCGTGAGCGCGTATGGACGAATGCCGCCGTGCAGGCTCTCTGGCGTCACTTTCGGCACAGTCGTAGGACGTCCGTCTGCGTCATTGGGACCCTGACCGGTACCAGCACCGCTGTATCCGGACACGCCAAACACGGTTGGCCAGACGTCGGGCTTCACGTACTTGAGCAACGGGGCAACCAGCAGCTGCATTGACGTTGCATAACAGCCGGGATTGGATATACGTTTGGACGTTTGAACTGTGGTACGCCCGTACAGTTCTAGAAGAACCCCGATGGAATTAAAAGCAAATACACGGATCAATACATGAGAATGCAGTTCAAGACACTGTCACGAAGTTGCCTCACCCGGAAGTCCGTATGTCCACTCGCCCTCAAACCGGTAATCCGCGCTCAAGTCCACAATAACGCTGCCGCTTTTTCCATCTGCACGTTGGGTCGTGCCTCGGTCGATGGCATCGACGAAGGGCTTACAGACGCCATTGGGTAGCGCCATGATCCAGGCGTCAACCTCTCCGTCCTTCTCCATCCTCTCGACATCTTGCACTGAAAGGTCCGAGTATGCGACTTGTGATTTTGTGTAGCCAACGAGCGGGAAGCCTTTAAGCTGGCGAGACGAGACATGGGTGAGGTTGAGATGGGGATGGGATGACAGGAGAGAGGTCAACGCTTGGCCGGTATAGCCCCGTGCACCGATGAGGGCGACGCGCTTTTCCTCTGTTGTGGGGGAGACGGGGACAGCTGTCGCGTACCCTCGTGAGGTGCCTGGCACACGACGGCGGACCATGGTCGAGAAGGAGCGCACGCTCCCAGGGGTGCTACTGAGGCGAGGCGAAACCCCAGATGGACCAACGGGAAGATAGGTGCGTGAGATGCGCCCCTTTTCCTCGAATGCCTTGACGATCTCCTCAACCTCGTGTACGTCGTGGACCCCATACCAGAACAAGCTCTTGCCTGCCCGAGTAAAGCTACCGTCTGCACGTTCGAAGTGCCACGCCCGGTTTTCGTCGTCAGCACGTGCTGTCCAGAAGAGCTTCCGGTGGTCCTTCTTGATAGCGTTGAAGACGTTGTCCACAATGCCGTTCATGACTCCAGTGCGCGAAGCGAGGAGCTTGGTAAGAATGGGGATCTCGCCCTTGGGGTGGGCGACAATCGCTACAACATCTAGAGGCTCGTCGCCGTAAATGGTGTACGGTGTATCCTTGAGCCCATTGAGCACTCCAGTAACGCTCTCTTCACCTGAAAGGACGTCGGGGTCACGGTCATGGATGACTTGTCGAAGGCGATCGGCCCCGACTGAGTCGAGAGTCTGGTGGCGGAAAAGTTTGTAACCCCTGCGAATAAGGGTTCCGGCTCCGCTGTCCGTGAAGAGCTCGCGCTGGAGTGCATCTACCGAGATTACAGCGACAGAAGACGAGCGGGGTAGGTGGTCTAGGAGCTCCTTGAACTCGCGAAGTTTGAGCTTCGTGCCGTACTTGACCCAGGATTGCTTCATAAGTTCGTCGTACTCCTAATCCAGTCGGGAGGTCAGGGAACGGTCGGGGAAATTAGCAAAGGTTGAATATCGAACCTCGTCCAAGTTTATAGTATCAAGCTTCTCTCCGGTGATGCCATGGAACATACCGCCCTTATCGTTGAGGAAAACAATCTTCATTGGCTCGAGTTCCTTGGCGAGCTCTCCGGCAGCAATGTCTGCATTAACGTTCAAAATTTGGCCGGCGTCGGATTCTGCGAGACTAGTGAGAATGGGGAGTGCGCCAGCACGAATGGCAGCCTCGATGGGACGCTTGTCGACTTTTGTGATCTTTCCGACGAGACCGTACTTTTCTTTGTCTAGATAGTCGGCTGTGAAGACACCGGAGGTGATGGGACGGGCGCGGGTGCCAAGTTTCTCGAGGGCAGCGACGAGTTTGAGGTTCTCGTCGAGGAATACGCGACGAGCAATCTGAAGGGTCTTTGCATCTGAAAGGGGGAAGAATTGATTCCAGGAGGGCAAGAAAAGGAGGGATGGCAAAGACGCACCGGTGACGCGAATGCCATCAATGTAGTTTGGGACAACACCAGCAGTTTCGATGATAGTGTTCAATTGAGGGCCTGCACCATGGAGAACGACAGGGTAGAGACCGACGCGGTAGAGGAAGCTAAGGTTGACGGCGAGCTCTTCAACCTGGTCGAGGACGGCGCCTCCAACTTTGATGACGGCGAATTTTGCGGGGTGGGAGGCATCGGCAGAAGAGGAGAAGATGCGGAGGTAGCGTTCGACTTCACGCTTAGTACCGATCGAATAGAGAAGGCGGGTGATGGTGTCCTAGAAAAGACGTGGAGGTGAGCGGGGACCGGGGAATGGGGAAGAGGGAATGGGAGAGGGGGAAGAGGGAAAGGCATACCCGGTCTGTTTGAGCGGCGTTCGAGGCTGAGGTGAGGGAGCGAACGGGGACGAGGGCGGCGTGAGGGGGAAGGCGAGAGGCGAGGAGGCGGGCTGCAGGGGCGGCGGCCGCACGGAGAGCTGGGCGAGCGGGGAGTTTTGGGACACGAGCGATGGCGTGCATGAGGAAGGAGGCGAGGAGGAGGAGGTCGAGGAGGTCGAGGAGCAAGTTGAAGACGGGACTGGGCCAGCGTTGACTCAGAGTCAGAGCCAAGTCAGACGGTCTTTGCAGTCGCACTCGCAATCTTATCTCCCGGCGTCTAGATCTCGCTGGCCCTGCTCGAGGTCGCCCATCGCTCATCGTCCCCATCGTCCCCTGCCTCCGCTCGCTGCCCGCCCCCGCCCAACTCCAGCATCGCCGGCATGTCCTCCCAAGAGTCCCAGGATATTGAGCAAGCCACAGCTACAATCGCGTACTGTCCGCTCCCCGTCCATCCTTCTCCTCTCGTTCTCATCCTTCCATAGCCCCGGCCAGCCCGACGACAAGACCCGCCGATATGACCGTCAGCTCCGGTGAGAACCCCCCACCACCACTCGACCTCTCATCTCATCGCCCAACTCCTAGCGTCTGGGCTGCCTCCGGGCAAGCCGCTCTCGAAGCCTGCCGCATCCTCGTCGTCTCCTCTTCCGCCACCGCCACCTCCATCCTCAAGAACCTCGTCTTGCCAGGCATCGGCCACTTCTCCATCTTAGACTCCGCCATCACCTCCCCTGCAGACGCAGGCAACAATTTCTTTCTCAACGCCAACCACAGCCTCGGCAAGCCTCGCGCCCAGGAAGCCGTCCCTCTCCTCCGTGAACTCAATGAAAGCGTTCAAGGCGAGGCCGTCGTCAAGGATCTCAAACTCCTCCTTGATACCGATCAAGGAAGAGATTGGATCTCATCCTTCTCCCTCGTCATCTCCCACAACTTGAACAATGACGTCCTCGCCCAACTTTCCACTCTCTTGTGGGCTAATCCCAATGGGCCTGCTCTCATCTCTGTCCGTTCCGCCGGATTTCTCGCAGAATTCCACATCCAATACCATGAGCACTGTGGTAAGTCCATCTGCCCTCTCCCCTCTTCTCATCCTCCAAGTCCCGTTTTCCTCAGTATCACAGTCGCATTCCGAAAATGCCCCCTCACTTCGCATCACTCGTCCTTTCCCCGCATTACTCGACTTGGCTCGTGCCATGGACTTCCAGAACTTGGATCCTACGGCTCATAGCCATATTCCGTTCGTTGTGATCCTTGTTCGTGCCACTGATGACTGGCGCAATAGCGTGAGTGTATCCGTTACCAAACCTCCTTTGCGAAGCTTATTTGCCGTTCCTACAGCATAGCGGCAGCCTTCCGCGTACTTCCGCTGAAAAGAAGGAGTTCAAACAGAACATTCTATCCATGAGGATCAAGTCCGACGAAGAGAACTTTGAAGAGGCCGAAGCCCAAGCTTGGCGTGTCTGGTCTGAGCCTGCTGTGCGTAGACGTGTTATTCTCCCTAAGTCTTTGCTGATATTGACACCACGAATATGGCAGGTGCCCTCGGATGTCCAAGCCCTGTTTTCCTTGTCCACTCTTCCTACTGCGCCGCACCATAATTCAACTTTCCACGCATTACTTCAGACTCTGTCTGAGTTTGTCAATGATCCCACGGGGCCCGGTACTTTACCTATCAATGCAACTCTTCCCGACATGAAATCCGACACGAAGAGCTATGTCCAGCTACAAAATCTGTACCGTGTACAAGCGGAGGTGGAGAAGGTAGGCATCCCCAGTGATGTAGTTCCTGTGAGGTTGACACCTTGTCTGCGAACCGTTTTCTCTAGGCCCACTTCAAACAGCTGTTTGCCGCCAAATATCCTGAAGTCGCCAGCGTTTCGAACCCGGAGGAGGTTGAGAGTTTCGTGAAGAATGCCCATCACATCCGGGTCTTGCGCGGGAAGCAATGGGGCGCTATGGACCAGGACCGTGAAGCAATTGGTACAGAGCACACCATTTCCATCGAACTGTAACACTGATCGTCATTCCAGCAAATTTGTTGAGTATTCAACCCCGAGAAACTGCAACGCACCTTGCTCTTTCCGCTCTTTCAACTCTCTTAGCTCGTGAAACCGGTAGGTCTTGTGCGGATATTGATATGCGCGCATGATTACCCTTCTAAATGTACATTTGCAGAGGTCACTGTTGATGCTTTGAATGCCGAGGTGCAGAGAGTTATCGGGGAGGGAGTAGAGCTTCCAGAGGAGCTCGAGACGGCTGTGGGGGAGATGTATGTTTTCATCGTCATCACCGAAGAGCCTGCTAACCATCATGTTTCGTAGCGCTCGTGCGCCGACAGCTGACTTACCCAACATGGCGGCATTCCTAGGAGGGCTAGTTGCCCAAGAAGCCATCAAGGTCATCACAGAGCAATACGTTCCCCTCAATGGTTACTGCGTTGTTGATCTCATTGAATCTTGGACGGGTGTCATCAATTAACCCTCTAGCATTGTTATGTAGAATTGTTATGTCTAGCTTGTACGACCACCATACTTATGAATTGGGTTCGCCTTCAAATTTCAAGCTGCTGTTGTGCGATAGTCGTCTGTTCATTTGGTGTAACTTATCATATGCAGTGCACATGTATGTATAACTTGTACATGAATAGCGAACTACAAACTGACTCTCACTGTTAAACCAAAGGTTGAGGCTTCGTGATACGTCAAGGAGGATTTGTTCCTGTGCGGGGAGGCGGAGATGACGAGGGACTCGTCCGAGCCATGCCTCCCTCACCTGCACCTTGTGCACCCCCCAAACCGATTTTGCTCAAGGTGGCTTGAAGGGCATTGAAGAACGCTTGATGGGGAGCTGGTTGGATGGAGTTTACAACGTGTAGTTGTATGAGGCCAGTTGTTGGTGAGAACGTGTACGTTGAGTTACTACAGGAACATCCCTCAGTGACCAGAGTCGAGATGGATGACAGGGCACGTACACTTGCCAACCGCTTTGAGCTTTGCTGACACGATTAGTACCATGGACCATGAGCCCAATGAATAAGCTTTTCTCGCGAATGCGTGTCTCGTCGTGGTGGGATCGACGCTGGTCTCCGAGTACACCCGGCTCCCCGCAGTCAGTCGGAGAGAATCCAGAAGACGAGCGAGGTCCATGAACCGTTATTCGTTGAAGCTCCACCCGAAGATCAGTGTACAGCGCGCTGAGGGTATGCCTCACGAAGACGGAAGAAGCCATATACAACGGAAGCCCTGAGTTTTGATCAGTAAGAAGCTTATTCCCAGTAACCTATCCCACTGGGTGGCCCACCTTCGACATGGACTGTCCGTGGCAAGGGAGGAGGGAAAGGTGTGGGCGGTTGGTACTCCAGGCGGATGGAAGGGCTATAGATTGATGCTTCTTCTCCGTCCTCTCCTGTCTCACTGCCCGTAGATGTGTCAGGAGAGGCGATAAGGCCGGTGGAGAAGAAACTCGGGAGCGTCTGTTGAAGCATGTAGATTGCACGTCCTGGGATGGCATCGTTCGGGGGCGCAAAGGAACAGAAGGGGAATGAAAAGTTGTCAGTTTTGAGAGTGAGAGTGTCGGAGATACGTGCTACGGTAGCATCAGACCCTTTGGCTACGAGACGTGGTGGGTTCAAACATACCAGTCCGTATCTCCCACTCTTGGTCGGATAGCTCCCCCCGGCCGTCGGGCTTTCTATGAGGCGCGCTTGGTACCGAATTTGCTGTCTTTAGGGTCGGAGACGGGCGAGGACGCGCATTTGAGGAGTAAAGAGGGATTCCTGCGTCGGCTAGAGGCGATCTAGGCACATGTGAGGACACCTGACGAGCGGGAACATGCGACCACAGGAGGCATTCCGTACAGGAACGCCACCGGGGAGACTTGGGAAATGTGATCCGGAAAGACATGGAGGAAGAGGGAGGAGGGAGAGGGGGCCAACGAGTTGGTGGACGAAGTCGGAGGAGAATAACGCGGGCTGTCGGCATGAGGAGCGCGCGCTCGGGTCTTGGATGAGTTGGAGCTGCTTGGACTCGTCGCACGATGCACTTCTCCAAGACGTACGCCCAGCTCCTCCTTACACTTCCCCCCGACCTTAGAGAAAGCGCCATCCAGTACCGTCAACTTAAGAAAATCATCAACCAGATTGTCGCTGAGCTCACCGCTCTTGGTGAGCACTTCACCAAGTACTCACTCCCTCCCCCCGCCTCACACGATCCTTCCCACAGGACTCTCTCCGGACGTTCTCCAAGGGGTCATTCAGCGACCACCACAGGTGACAGACGAGGGAAAGAAGGAAGTTCGTCGCAGGACTCGCAATTGGCCCCACATGCTTCAGGCTCTCGGGTCATCTACGAATTTGCCGATGTTCTCGACCACGTTGAACCCCGTCTCCACCTTTACCTCGACGGCGACGATGGCCTCCAATCATACCCCGCCCAGGCTACCCCAATGCATTCCTCGCATCCAAACATCCCTTTCCCGATATCTCAGCACATTCTACAATTAGCTCTACCTCCTTCAGCGCAGGACGCCAATACCCTTGACTCGCTTAGAGTTGATGGCCGCTGTGGGACAGAAGATGTGACCTCGTAAGTGCCTTCCTTCCTCCGTGTGTTAAGTGCCACCCAACTAGTGACCTTAGGATCAATCCCCTTGAACTTATTATACCGCTCACTTCCGATACTACATTTTTTCGAACACTTTCAGAAGCTCTCGTCGCTCTCTCCCAGTATCTAATTGGTCGGAAAGCGGAATTTGAAGCCACCTTGCAGTCCCTCTCCCAGGATATCTCCTCAGCATCGCGTCCTTCTTCCTCTACGTCATCCTTCCACCCGTACTCCCGGTTTTCCTCCGATGCTGCCACAATCACTGTACCTTCCGCTGCCCTTGCCCTCAACTCGAAATCCGATCTGGAGACCTGGAGAGAGATCTTCCAGATGTATATGGAAGCGGACATCTTTCAAGGCCATCAGGAACGGTTCAGAGGTGAGCGTGACCTTGAAGATGCGACAGTGCGATTTGCCGCCTTCTCGTCCGCCTTGGGAGAGCGATTGTCCACGGGTGATTTAAAACTCACTCTCAAGAAGAGCAAAACCGCATTGCATACCTTCTTGGAGCTCAATACATTCATCTTGGACGTGAGGAAGGTGAGCTTGCAACGTGTGGCCAACCGCATTAGTTCTCTGACTCAATATCTGTTCACAGTTCCAAGTTGTTACAGCGGAAGCAACGAGGAAGATCCTGAAGAAGCATGCAAAACGCACTGCTCTTCCATTGGCTCCCGATCTCGCTTCCCCATTCACCTTCAACACGGAAGCTCGAGACCAAGCTCTCGTCCTATCGCGGTCAACATCTCAGCACGCAAATTCCCGCACCCTCTCGCTCCTCCTTGTCCAAGCTTTAACCGAGACCTTGTTGCCTATCATCCCCCACATTGATGACTACTCATGCGTAATTTGTACGAGTCTCGCCTTCAAGCCGATACGGCTTCATTGTAGTCACCTATTCTGCGTGAGGTATGTCCTTGATCAGTGACTTATTGGTGTTTGAGCTTACTTAATACTTAACATCGTCTCACAGATGTCTCGTAAAGTTGCAAAAGCGGGGAGAAGAACAATGTCCCATGTGTCGAGCACCGACAGTACTGTCTGCTGACCGTTGTGAGTTGTATGCAGGACTTACTTCTCATCACTATCCCCTTATTATATTTTCCAGCAAATGTAGATTGGGCCCTCCTCAACTTTATGAAGGACTGGTTTCCAGTTGATGCCAGAAAGAAATTGCAACAAAATGAGCGTGAAGCAGCAGCAGAAGAGATGAGAGAGCTGGGTTTGGATGTCAGGGCTTGCATTGTGATGTGATGTTTTTATTTGCTATCTATTTGTTGTTGTCTATAATGAGCAAGGACTTAAGTTGCCAATGAGGGCCTAAGTTGATATGTATCTGAACCAATAGATGGAGGCACTAGTGAGAGATATACAGATGGCATGTGTGGTCCAAAGGTAAGCATTACTACAAACTTTCTTGCATTTTACTGCATGACCATTGACTTCAAAAGTCAATTTTATATCTAGCTTGGCAATTGACTTAGAAGAGAAAGCTCACTATAGCTCTTTCAAAGGATTGATGCAACCACTTACCAACCATTTACTGAGTTGGTGTGTTGAGGATAGCATCATAGCCCTAGATAGGATAATTTTGATATGAGTGACTCCAGTCATTTATCTCCTTTCTTTGAAGAATTCAGCACTCTTAGGAAGCACACAATTTGTTATGAATGCCCTGCTGGCCAGCTTACTAATACCTTTCATGGCATCTCTGTTGTTCTCCATTCTTTGGTAATCTGCCAATCCTGTTACTTCTGCATTGGCAATTGAAACATAGGTGTGTATGACTGTAAGACTGAATGTAGATCAATGATAGTTGACCTGGCCTGAAGAATAATGATCTTTAAGTTGTAATTTGTAGGTTTCAGATACTGTGCTATTAGCAATTACAGCTGATATAAATGATGAGACTAGCTGATTTTTCTTTGCCCATCAAAACAATGTCAGCTAATGATCTAACACATCTTCTGACAAATCTTCCACCTAGTGACTTGCAGGGCCCGGCTCAGCTTGAAAGCCACAGCTTGGGCTTGGCTCATGAGGGCTCGGGCCCACTGACAACTCAAGCCGGGCCCTCAATGACGGCCTGAGCTGAGCCTTGGAGAAGGCTCAGCTCAGGCCTGGGCTTGTTGGCATGCCAAAGGGAAAATGTAAAAGGAGAAGTTTACTACTATAAAGTTTTCCGGAGATACATTGATGAAAGGTATTATTATAGATACGGGTAGGAGAGATTAGAGAATGGTGTTTTGGAGGTGCTAGAGAAGTGTGATGTGAGCATGTAGACAGTCTAGGTCATACTGATACATATCCTAGGCTCAGTAGAGTTTTTCTCATTTCAGAGCCTTGCTTTTGACCAGAAAATGAAACAACTGACTGCATTGGCACATTGGCCAACAGCTCCAAGGCTCAGGCCCTACAGCCTAGCCTACCAGTTATAGAAGCCAAGCTGTCAGGCCCTCCAAGGCCCTGTACAAAGGCCGGGCTCAGCTCGGCCTGCACACGGCTCAGCCTGAAGGCTTGGAGGCCTGAAGCCAGGACCTGCAAGTCACTACTTCCACCATAGATGCCTGTCCTTGTTCTCAAAACACACTGTTACGACTGGCTGTCGAGTAAGATCAGGGAGGAGGCTTACGAGACGAGCAGGGGCGTCAACGAGCACTTGTGCAGCGAGAGCGGAGCAGGGCTCGACAGTCAGGCTGGAGACAAGATGTATTGAGCGAGTAAGTAACGAGCGAGAATACAGTGAGGCTTACCTGGAGACAAGAGGTCGAAACTGAGGTCTCCAGGTAGCGAAGTACAGGTCTTATATACATGTAGCGGACAATGGGAACCGGGGACAATAGGTAACTATGGACACGGGAACCAGTGGAAGAACAATGGTATGTAGTACAATGACGACGGGAACAATGGGTGACAGGAGTTATTGTACTGCGAGAACAAGGGACGGGTTTGCTAAACAACGGAGGACAATAAGGACGACGCGGGAGGCAAACAGTCCAAAAAGGGAAAGAGAGACGCCGGGTAGGCGCCGAGCGTGCCGTTCATGACAATACCCCCCTCCTAAGGATCGTGTCCTCACAATCGAGTCTTCTTGTTGAGAGGGCCAGGAGCGTCGGGATGTGTCGAGTGAAACTTTTGCAGCACGTTTGGCGCATTTGCTAGATCCGACACGTCTTCCCAGCTATCGTGTTCAGGGCCCCAGCCCTTCCAGTGAACAAGATACTGCAGTTTCTTCCACCGCCCATACCGACACGACTCTAACACTTCCTCTACTTCGTACTCTTCCTCTCCTTCCACTTCAAGAGCTGCAGGTTCAGGGGGATGCCGACCGGGAAGTTGGCTTTCTTTGTGTGGGTGTAGGAGTGTCACATGGAACACCGGGTGGAGCCCCATGTCTTTGGGGAGCTTGAGCTCGTAAGCCAAGTTGCCCACCTTGCGCTTGACAGGGTACGGGCCAGCGTACCAGTCCACCAGCTTCCGAGAGACTCCTGGGACACGGAAGTTCCTCGTGTCGAGCCACACCTTCTGACCCTCCTTGAATTCTGGAGCAGCGGAGACATAGCGATCGTAGTACTCCTTCATCCGCTCTGCTGCCAGGGTTAAGGCTGAGGTCGCATCCTCCCTTGCCTGCCGCAACTCCTCCCTTCGTTCATCCGCCGTAGGCACCGTGGTGGATAGCATTGGAACGTGGAACTGAGGTTCATAGCCGTACATGAGGTAAAACGGCGAGTACCCTGTGGATGAATGTACGCGCGAGTTGAAGCAGTATTCTGCCGTTGGCAGCCACTTGACCCAATCGTCGTGGCGCCTTGAGCAGTACATCCGTAGGTACGCCTCTATCTCCTGGTTCCATCGCTCCGACTGTCCATCCGTCTGCGGGTGGTAGGCTGTGGACAGCACGCTTTCTATGTCGAGGCCTTTAAGGATTGCACGGAAGAGCTTGCTAGAGAACTGGGGCCCCCGATCAGAGATGATCTTACGCGGGAGTCCATGTAGACGGAACCATTCTCTAATGAAGTTGTCTGCAGTCCCTTCCGTGTCGATCTCCTCAGTGCATGGAATAAGGTGAATCATCTTTCCATGCCGATCAGCAATAAGCTGGAGTGCATTGTATCCATCCACCTCCGGCAGTCCAGTGATGAAGTCACAGGTAACTACTTGGCCTGGGCCGTCCGGGATCTCGTTGGGTTGAAGGGGACCGTGTGGCTTAGCATGTGAAGTCTTGCCACGGCGACAAGTGTCGCAGGTCTCAACGTAATCCTTAATGAACTTTGCCATGCCCGGCCACCAGTAGTTCCGTGTAACCAACTCCACCGTTTTTGCCTGGCCAGGGTGTGCAGCAGGCGGGAGGTCGTGGTGAATGCGCACTATTTCTGCTCGGAGCACGTCGTCTTTGGGGACATAAACTCGGCCGCGGTAGAGCAGCAGGCCTTGTTCTGTGTTCCAGTCCACCAAATCGTTCTGTAGACATGCTGGCCCTAGCTTATCGAGCTTGCTGAGTGCCTCTGCGACCTCCTGCTCACGCTCTCCACATTCTCGAATGCGGCGGAGCAGTGCCTTCTCTGGTACCACTGACATGTGCCCTCTCTTAGCTGCTAGTACTTGGAAGCGATTGGGTTGCAACATGACTCGGTTCAGGTTGTCATCGGCGTCATCCTTCTGGTGATCAGGCCTGCGCGACAGCGCATCTGCCCTACCGTTGGAGGTGCCCGGCTTGTGTGCGATGACAAAGTCGAACCGCGACAGATAGAGAGCCCATCGTGCCTGCCTGCGCGTGAGGTTTTGTGCGGCCTTCCAGTACTCGAGGTTCTTGTGGTCCGACTGGATCTCGAACACACTGGGAAGACCCTCGAGGTAGTGGCACCAGGCCTGCAGGGCACGGATGATAGCGAGCATCTCCTTGTCATAGATCTCGTAGTTGCATTCTGCATCACTCATTGACTCAGAGTGGAAAGCCACAGGGTGCCATTTGCCGTCCTCCCCCTCCTGAGACAGAACCACACCAGTAGCATACCCGGATGCATCGACTTCAATGCGGGTCTTGCGGTCTGGGTCATACATGTCCAGGACAGGGCTTTCAGTGAAACAATGTTTGAGCTCATTGAATGCTGACTGCTCTTCAGCACCCCATTGCCAGGGAGCATTACCCGTGAGACAGTCAAGGGGTTTGCATACTGCACTGAAGTCCTTAATGAACCACCTGTAGAAATTCGCGAAACCGTGGAATTTCCGTACATCTGAGGTGTTCTGAGGGACAGGCCATTCTGCGATACCCCTGACCTTCACTGGGTCCATCTCCACACGGTTCTCTGAGACGAGCACACCTAGGTACTCAACCTTTGGCTGTTCGAATTCGCACTTCTCTGGCTTGCAGAACAGGTCGTGCTCCGCCAGACGCTTCAGGACCTCATGCACCAATGTGCGGTGTTCCTCGATGTCGTTGGTGAATATGAGGATGTCGTTGAGGTAGATAGTGATTTTGCTGAGTATGATGAGGTCCTTGAAGATGTCGTTCATGAGCGCAGAGAATGTACTGGGCGAGTTAGCCAGTCCGAAGTACATCACGTTCGGTTCGAACAGTCCGCGATTGGTAACAAAGGCAGCCTTCTATTTATCACCGGTCTTAATCCGCACATTGTTGTACCCCCAACGGATGTCAAGCTTGGTAAAGTACTTGGCCCTCTTGAGTCGATCCATCAGGTCCCACACCAATGGCAGTGGGTATCGGTTCTTAATGGTGATGTCATTCAATCGCCGGTAGTCCTGTACAGGATGTAGGCTGCCGTCCTTCTTTTTAACGAAGAAGAACGGTGATGACATCGGTGACTTCGACTCTTGAATATAACCTTTGGCCAAGTTCTCACTAAGGAACTTGTCAAGCTCGACCTGCTCGCTGGGAGACAGGGGGTACACCTTGGAATGGAACATCCTAGCATCTGGTACGAGTTCTATAGCGTGGTCATAGGGTCCGTGCTCGGGTAGGCGTTCGGACGCCTCTTTTGAGAACACACGCAGATACTCGTGGTACTGGGGAGGTACGATCTCTTTGACAGGACGGACTTCCTTCTTCTGGTACTCTTGTTCAGCGAGCTGTTGAGAGTATGTGTAGCTCGCCGACACAAAGATCTTAGGGGTACCTCGAAGTCGTCGTCCATCTTCCAGTGCATTGAGAAGAGACTCCTCAGTGCCATCCCATTCCGGCAGAAAACCTGGTGGTGGAGGCCTATCTTCCTCCTCCTCCTCGACCATTACGGCCGTGCATATCCTACCCATCATCTTTGCCTTCCGCACCCGCCGAGAACCATTGCGCGCCGTAAGCCGTACCTCCGTATCACGCGCTTTGGTCTCAACAGGTTTGGATGCCTTCCGATGAGCCGGACATGCCTCTGGACATCTCGATAGGTGCAGTGAGCCATGTTCCCAATGTACTTCAGGGTTGTGCTCGCACAGCCAGTCCAGGCCAATGATCACATCCTCTTCTCCTATGTCCATCACTACAAACACCACCTTTTCCTAGTGGTCTCCAATTGCCATATCCAACACAGTGACCTCCGTGATCGTCCCATCACGGTTCTCAGTACCATCTATGTTGTACAGAGGAATTGGCCTCGCCAGCTTCCTTGCCGTAACCTGGTTCCTTTCTACGAACCGTCTATGTAAAAACTTGGTAGTAGCTCCACTGTCTACCATTGCTACTATGTCCTTATGTCGCTGCTTGCCGATTAACCGTACCGGTATATGAAAGTGCTGACCACTGTGATTTACCTCATATACAAACACGGAACTCAGTACAGAAAATCGACTATTACTACAAGAGCCGGCACGCGCAGCGTCCAGTGCGGCTCTAATCAAAAACCCTCCTTCTTCTCAGCGGTTGTAAGGGCCGCGATCTTCTCCTCCATCGCCTTGACCTGGGCCTGGAGAGCCGCTACTTCCGTGGTTGCAGTGGACGAGCGTCAGGAAAACCAGCTTTTGCCAATGTGTAATAATATGTACTATTATAATATCTTATTCTAATAAAGTACTAATGCTATCTATCTGAGAGCTACTACAAAAGAGACCTATCTATGTTATACAAATTAGAACTACTGCATCTAACCCAATCTATTGTAGTGCTATTTAGTGCTACTAGTTGCTACTGCAGTATACTAATATTGTTATACATAGTCAATCTTAATTGAATGCCTCAGATATAAGCCCAATCAATCTATTTTACTAGCCAAGACTAGACAGCCTCAACAAAGTCTAAATAAAAATCCTAAGTATCAATGTAACAGCAACTTGAATAGATACTTGTAGTCTAATCAATATACATAAGTATATATGTCACATACACTATATAAGCCTATAACATAGAATGAACACAAGATATATTGATGTTGAAGTTGACCTACAGCTCTCAATTTTCCCCAAGTCCAGCAGCAGGGGGTACATATAGCCTATACTACCTTGCCTAGTATAAGCTCTTGTGGTGTAGTGGGCTAAGCTGTCTGCACAGCTCAGTGCTGTGCTGGAATAGCAAGAGGCTGAGGGTTCAATCCTAGGTGGTGGCAGTAATAAATGTTTTATTAAAATTTCCAGCTTTTGCAGTATGCTTGTCTTTGAGTATGGCATACTTATATTGTGTTTAAAGCTTTATAAAACCAGTCCAGACAATGTTCAGTCTTATTCATATGTATGCCACATGCTACTATAGTGCTACTCTGCACTATTTAGTGCTATTGTGGAACTACTCTTTCTGGGAACCTCTCAAATGTTATCTAACATGTTACTACTGTTCTAATAGTCTAATATTTTCTAATTATACCTTTTCATATCTCATTGGCAAAGGCTGGTTTTCCAGATGAGGAAGTAGCTTGCTGACTCTTTAGCCGCGGGCAGTCATACCTACGATGCCCAGGCTGGCCACAGATGTGACAGTTTCCGGGGAATGGCTTCTTCCCAGTAGCGGCTGCCTTCTCCCCCTTCTTCTTCCACCCAAACGACTTTGGCTGTTCTTCCTCTCTGGTGACGAGGGCCTGGTTGAGCGACAGCGCCACCTTTTGGATCTTGGCAAGGTCAGAGATGTCGTGGGCACTGGTAGTGAGGCCGTCTTTGAGCCTGGGAGGCAGGCCAGAGTGGTAGCATTCACGTTTATCCTCGTCGCCGAAGCCGGTCCGTGCTGCCGTCGCATTGAACTGTGCCGTATACTCCTGGACAGTGCCAACCTTGCAATACACCTTGCAGAGCTTGACAAGTTCAGTGACGGCCGCCTCCTTGTCATCAGCTGCACAGAAATGTTCCTTGAAGGCCGTGCTGAACTCGCCGTAGTCTCCCAAGGGCTAGTCCCACCGGTGAGCTTTACAATGTGGGGGCCAGCCCAGGCTGCTGCTCTTTCTGTGAGCTTACTGAGAATGGTCATCCATATGACCTCGCTAGGCGTGCCAACCGCTACCGCCATGAGGGTGTTGTAGTAGATCTGGGCTGCGGACACAAAGCGGAGGCCATCTTGCGAGGATTTTCTATCGTATTCACGTGGGGCGATTTGGGAGAGGAGCTTGGAGGTGTCGAACGCCGGTGCAGGGGCAGGAGTGGTCATGGTGGGTGCAGGAGGAGGATTGGGTGCAGGAGGAGGATTGGACGAGGACGATGATTGCGGGGTGTTGGAACTGGTAGCTTTTGGCTTTGGTTCCTTCTTTACTTCAGGCTTCTC
This sequence comes from Ganoderma boninense, assembly GCA_002900995.3. Lineage (NCBI taxonomy): Eukaryota > Fungi > Basidiomycota > Agaricomycetes > Polyporales > Polyporaceae > Ganoderma > Ganoderma boninense. Next base: position 2,486,091 of record CM035312.1, on the reverse strand, counting down.
TTCTGCCTTAGAAGTCGATGCAATGGGTGATGAGGGGTTTGAGCTTTGTCGTTGTCCGAGACGTTCAGTGACAAGTGTGATGGTTTTGTCAAGAGCAGGAGAGCCTGTGGATCGACTGGGGTGGCGGTCCCACTGGGTACATGACTGGGGGCACGGCTGGGGGCCGGGTGCCGGGGCGACTCCATGCAGCAGCAACAGCTGCTCGTGTGGGCCTTGTGGAGAGGGCCAGCGGTGGTTGGGTGAGTGTCACAGCCTATCAACTGCGCCACCAAACAAACAAACAAAGGGGCTCACTGATGGGGCACACAGGGGGTGGCAACAGAAGGGAAGAGGATAGATTGCCTAGACTAGAAGGCGCAGAGGGGCAGGGGCTGTTAGGCTGCCTACAGTGGAAGGGAGGGAAGAACAGAAGACAGAATCTAAGGTTCTTGATCCCACATCACAGCCCTTTATATATTACATAGGAATGGTGCACAGACCATCAGTTCAGGGCAGGTCCCGGGACCTGTTGCAGGTGAGAGAATGATCCAAGAAGCAGATAAGATAGGGAAAGAGATAAGATAAAAGGAAGAGATGAGATAAAGGAAAGGGAGATAAGATAAGGGAAAAGATAAGATGAACCGAGAGATAACTTGTCCTGATAAGATGCCAGACTAAGTGTGGCGCGAAAAACTGTGACACTACCCCCTCTTCAAGACTTGAGCTCCAGCGAAACGTTCAAGCCAAACATGCCGGTTAAACTGCCTCTGGACTGGGCACGGGTTTGTGAGTGAGATGGGCTGTGCAGCCTCCGGGTGTGCAACATGGAACTCGTCCAATAGGTCCTTGCAATGTTTGACATTCCGTACTGGCTCCCAGGTGGCTTCGCTAGCATCGTATCCTACCCACTTCACTAGGTACTGGACATATCCATAGTAGGTCTTCGAGTTGAGTATCTTTTCAACTTCAAACTCGTCGTGGCCTTCTACTTCAATGGGGTCAGGCTTGGTTGGATTTCGGTCACCGATCTCGTCTTCATGGTAGGGAATAAGCTTTGATGCATGGAAAACTGGGTGAACCTTGTTCTGTGGAGGCAACTGGAGTTTGAAGTCTGCAGGTCCTACTTGCTCGACGATCTCGTAGGGGCCAAAGTTCTTGGCTGACAACTTGGCGGCTGACTGTTTGATCTTGAGGTCCTTTCCTTTGAGCAGTACTTTGTCCCCAACCTTGAACAGCACCTGGCTCTTGTACTGGTCGTAGTACCACTTCATCCGTTCAGCGGCCAAAGTCAGAGAGGCTTGTGCCTGTTCTCGGGCTTCCATGCGATTTTGGAAGATTTCTTCAAGAGTTGGGAAGCCCAGCTCTCCTTGTACGTCCAGAGCCATCTTGGGGTTGTAGCCATACTAGACAAAGAAGGGGGACAGGCCAGTAGACTCGTGTGCCATGTTGTTGTACGAGAACTCTGCTGAGGCGAGGAGGGTGGCCCAGTCGTTGGGTCGGTGTTCAGTGAATATCCGCAAGTATTGTTCCAATGACTGGTTGACCCGTTCTGTCTGTCCATCTGTCTGAGGGTGGTATGCTGTCGACATTGATGCCCGGATTCCCAGCTTCTTGCAAAACTCCTTGAAGAGCGTGCTCACAAACTGTGTTCCCCTATCTGAGATGACTTGCCGTGGAAGGCCATGTAGCTTCAGGATGTGTTCATATATGAGCTCAGCAGCATCCGAGGCTGAGAAGTGGTCATCGCATGCAAAGAAGTGAGACCGTTTTGTTAGCCGATCTACTACCACAGCAATTGCTGTGTATGTGTTGCCATGCTTGTCGTAGGACTCGGGAAGTTGGGTGATGAGGTCTATGCTCCACACTTCCATGGACCTGCTGGGACTTCGTTTGGCTGCAAGAGGCCGTATGGGGGAACCCGTGATGCTTTGTTTCGTTGGCATGTGTCACAGCCTTTGACGTACTTCTTGACATCGATTGTGATTCCTGGCCACCAGTAGTTGCGAGTGATGAGCTCCTGAGTCTTCCATCGGCCTGGGTGTCCGGCGAGTAGTGTGTCGTGGTGGAGCTTTAGCAGGTCAAGTCGCAGTTGTCTATCCTTTGGTACATAAACTTTGCCTCTACGGAGGAGCAAGCCATTCTCGAAGTTCCATTCCTGTAGCGCCTTTCCAAACTCCCGGGGGCCGCTGTTGAGCAGTGACCTATAATCCTTGGTCATTGTGTCGTCTTCCAGTGCCTTTTTGATCCTTTCCAATAGTTGTTCGTCGTCAACCTCTGAGGCATGCCCTGGCTGTATTGCTTTGATCGCAAAAAACTCTGGTTTCAAAAGGGTTTGGCCAGTGTTGTCACTGCTTACCCCCTCTTCATAATCTGGCCTCCTGGACAGAGGGTCCACATAAAGCATGGTTTTTCCGGGGCGGTGTCGCAGGTTGAAGTTGAATCGTAAAAGGCAAAGACTCCAGCGAGCTTGTCGTCAGGTGAGCTTCTGAGCCTGTCAGAAGTAGGTAAGGTTGAGGTGATCGGACCAGATTTCGACAGGGATTGGGTGTCCTTCCAAGTAGTGACGGTATTCCTCTAACGCTCGTATGATTGCCAGTAGCTCCTTGTCATAGATCTCATAGTTGCGTTCATGTTCATTTAATGACTTAGAGTGGAATGCAACAGGGTGCCAGAGGTTGTCTTCTCTGAGCTGTTCTAACACTGCTCCAGTTGCAAAGTCAGACGAGTCAGTCTCTAGCCGGAATGGTGCAGTGTCGCTAGGGATTCTCAAGATTGGAGCTGTTGTAAACGCAGTTTTGAGGGCCTGGAATGCTTGTTCTTGTGCTTCTTCCCATTGCCATGGCGAGTCTTTGCACGTTAGGACAGTTAACGGACGGGCAATCTTGGAGAAGTCCTTGACGAACCGCCGGTAGAAGTTGGCCAGACCTAAAAACGCCTGGACATGCTTGACCTTGGTTGGAGTTGGCCAGTTCTTAACACCTGTTGAAGTCGGCGCTGTAGCGCCCGCAGTATTGATCGCACCAAGTCCACGATC
>CM035312.1:2406765-2482978 GCA_002900995.3 Ganoderma boninense | reverse complement strand
TCGCCCTCACCGGTAAATCGCGCTCAAGTCCACAATAACGCTACCGCTTTTTCCATCTGCGCGTTGGGTTGTGCCTCGGTCGATGGCATCGACGAAGGGCTTACAGACGCCATTGGGTAGTGCCATGATCCAGGCGTCGACCTCTCCGTCCTTCTCCATCCTCTCGACATCTTGCATTGAAAGGTCCGAGTATGCGACTTGCGATTTTGTGTAGCCAACGAGTGGGAAGCCTTTGAGCTGGCGAGACGAGACATGGGTGAGGTTGAGATGGGGATGGGATGACAGGAGAGAGGTCAACGCTTGGCCGGTATAGCCCCGTGCACCGATGAGGGCGACGCGCTTTTCCTCTGTTGTGCGGGAGGCGGGGGCAGCAGTCGCGTACCCCCGTGAGGTGCCTGGCACACGACGACGGACCATGGTCGAGAAGGAGCGCACGCTCCCTGGGATGCTACTGAGGCGAGGCGAAACCCCAGATGGACCAACGGGGAGATAGGTGCGTGAGATGCGTCCCTTTTCCTCGAATCCCTTGACGATCTCCTCAACCTCGCGTACGTCGTGGACCCCATACCAGAACAAGCTCTTGCCTGCCCGAGTAAAGCTACCATCTGCACGTTCGAAGTGCCACGCCCGGTTTTCGTCGTCAGCACGTGCTGTCCAGAAGAGCTTCCGGTGGTCCTTCTTGATAGCGTTGAAGACGTTGTCCACAATGCCGTTCATGACTCCAGTGCGCGAAGCGAGGAGCTTGGTAAGAATGGGGATCTCGCCCTTGGGGTGGGCGACAATCGCTACAACATCCAGAGGCTCGTCGCCGTAAATGGTGTACGGTGTATCCTTGAGCCCATTGAGCACTCCAGTAACGCTCTCTTCACCTGAAAGGACGTCGGGGTCACGGTCATGGATGACTTGTCGGAGGCGATCGGCCCCGACTGAGTCGAGAGTCTGGTGGCGGAAAAGTTTGTAACCCCTGCGAATAAGGGTTCCGGCTCCGCTGTCCGTGAAGAGCTCGCGCTGGAGTGCATCTACCGAGATTACAGCGACAGAAGACGAGCGGGGTAGGTGGTCTAGGAGCTCCTTGAACTCGCGGAGTTTAAGCTTCGTGCCGTACTTGACCCAGGATTGCTTCATAAGTTCGTCGTACTCCTAATCCAGTCGGGAGATCAGGGAACGGTCGGGGAAATTAGCAAAGGTTGAATATCGAACCTCGTCCAAGTTTATAGTATCAAGCTTGTCTCCGGTGATCCCATGGAACATACCGCCCTTATCGTTGAGGAAAACAATCTTCATCGGCTCGAGTTCCTTGGCGAGCTCTCCGGCAGCAATGTCTGCATTAACGTTCAAAATTTGGCCGGCGTCGGATTCTGCGAGACTAGTGAGAATGGGGAGTGCGCCAGCACGAATTGCAGCCTCGATGGGACGCTTGTCGACTTTTGTGATCTTTCCGACGAGACCGTACTTTTCTTTGTCTAGATAGTCGGCTGTGAAGACACCAGAGGTGATGGGACGGGCCCGGGTGCCAAGTTTCTCGAGGGCAGCGACGAGTTTGAGGTTCTCGTCGAGGAATACGCGACGAGCAATCTGAAGGGTCTTTGCATCTGAAAGGGGGGAGAATTGATTCCAGGAGGGCAAGAAAAGGAGGGATAGCAGAGACGCACCGGTGACGCGAATGCCATCAATGTAGTTTGGGACAACACCAGCAGTTTCGATGATAGTGTTCAATTGAGGGCCTGCGCCATGGAGAACGACAGGGTAGAGACCGACGCGGTAGAGGAAGCTAAGGTTGACGGCGAGCTCTTCAACCTGGTCGAGGACAGCGCCTCCAACTTTGATGACGGCGAATTTTGCGGGATGGGAGGCATCGGCAGAAGATGAGAAGATGCGGAGGTAGCGTTCGACTTCACGCTTAGTACCGATCGAATAGAGAAGGCGGGTGATAGTGTCCTAGAAAAGACGTGGAGGTGAGCGGGGACCGGGAAGTGGGAGAGGGGGAAGAGGGAAAGGCATACCCGGTCTGTTTGAGCGGCGTTCGAGGCTGAGGTGAGGGTACGAACGGGGACGAGGGCGGCGTGAGGGGAAGGCGAGGGGCGAGGAGGCGGGCTGCAGGGGCAGCGGCCGCACGGAGAGCTGTGCGAGAGGGGAGTTTTGGGACACGAGCGATGGCGTGCATGAGGAAGGGGGCGAGGAGGAGGAGGAGGAGGAGGACGTCGAGGAGCAAGTTGAAGACGGGACTGGGCCACCGTTGACTCAGAGTCAGAGCGAAGTCAGACGGTCTTTGCAGTCGCACTCGCAATCTTATCTCCCGGCGTCTAGATCTCCTTGGCCCTGCTCGAGGTTGCTCATCGCTCATCGTCCCCATCGTCCCCTGCCTCCGCTCGCTGCACACCCCCGCCCAACTCAAACATCGCCGGCATGTCCTCCCAAGAGTCCCAGGACATCGAGCAAGCCACAGCTACAATCGCGTACTGTCCGCTCCCCATCCATCCATCTCCCCGCATTCTCATCCTCCCATAGCCCCGGCCAGCCCGACGACAAGACCCGCCGATATGACCGTCAGCTCCGGTGAGAACCCCCCACCACCACTCGACCTCTCATCTCATCGCCCATCTCCTAGCGTCTGGGCTGCCTCCGGGCAAGCCGCTCTCGAAGCCTGCCGCATCCTCCTCGTCTCCTCTTCCGCCACCGCCACCTCCATCCTCAAGAACCTCGTCTTGCCAGGCATCGGCCACTTCTCCATCTTAGACTCCGCCATAACATCCCCTGCAGATGCAGGCAATAATTTCTTCCTCAACGCCAACCACAGCCTCGGCAAGCCTCGCGCCCAGGAAGCCGTCCCTCTCCTTCGTGAACTCAATGAAAGCGTTCAAGGCGAGGCCGTCGTCAAGGATCTCAAACTCCTCCTTGATACCGATCAAGGAAGAGATTGGATCTCATCCTTCTCCCTCGTCATCTCCCACAACTTGAACAATGACGTCCTCGCCCAACTTTCCACTCTCTTGTGGGCTAATCCCAACGGGCCTGCTCTCATCTCTGTCCGTTCCGCCGGATTTCTCGCAGAATTCCACATCCAATACCATGAGCACTGTGGTGAGTCCATCTGCCCTCTTCCCTCTGCTCATCCTCCAAGTCCCGTCCCCCTCAGTATCACAGTCGCATTCGGAAAATGCCCCCTCACTTCGCATCACTCGTCCTTTCCCCGCATTACTCGACTTGGCTCGTGCCATGGACTTCCAGAACATGGATCCTACGGCTCATAGCCATATTCCGTTCGTTGTTATCCTTGTTCGTGCCACTGATGACTGGCGCAATAGCGTGAGTGTATCCGTACCCCAAACCCCGTTTGTGAAGCTTATTTGCCGTTCTTACAGCATAGCGGCAGCCTTCCGCGCACTTCCGCCGAAAAGAAGGAGTTCAAGCAGAACATTTTATCCATGAGGATCAAGTCCGACGAAGAGAACTTTGAAGAGGCCGAAGCCCAAGCTTGGCGTGTCTGGTCTGAGCCTGCTGTGCGTAGACGTGTTATTCTTTCCAAGTCTTTGCTGATATTGACACCACGAATATGGCAGGTGCCCTCGGACGTCCAAGCCCTGTTTTCCTTGTCTACTCTTCCTACTGCTCCGCACCATAATTCAACTTTCCACGCATTACTTCAGACTCTGTCTGAGTTTGTCAATGATCCCACGGGGCCCGGTACTTTACCTATCAATGCAACTCTTCCCGACATGAAATCCGACACGAAGAGCTATGTCCAGCTACAAAATCTGTACCGTGTACAAGCGGAGGTGGAGAAGGTAGGCATCCCCAGTGATGTAGTTCCTGTGAGGTTGACACCTTGTCTGCGAACCGTTTTCTCTAGGCCCACTTCAAACAGCTGTTTGCCGCCAAATATCCTGAAATCGCCAGCGTTTCGAACCCGGAGGAGGTTGAGAGTTTCGTGAAGAATGCCCATCACATCCGGGTCTTGCGCGGGAAGCAATGGGGCGCTATGGACCAGGACCGTGAAGCAATTGGTACAGAGCACACCATTTCCATCGAACTGTAACACTGATCGTCATTCCAGCAAATTTGTTGAGTATTCAACCCCGAGAAACTGCAACGCACCTTGCTCTTTCCGCTCTTTCAACTCTCTTAGCTCGTGAAACCGGTAGGTCTTGTGCGGATATTGATATGCGCGCATGATTACCCTTCTAAATGTACATTTGCAGAGGTCACTGTTGATGCTTTGAATGCTGAGGTGCAGAGAGTTATCGGGGAGGGAGTAGAGCTTCCAGAGGAGCTCGAGACGGCTGTGGGGGAGATGTATGTTTTCATCGTCATCATCGAAGAGCCTGCTAACCATCATGTTTCGTAGCGCTCGCGCGCCGACAGCTGACTTACCCAACATGGCGGCATTCCTAGGAGGGCTAGTTGCCCAAGAAGCCATCAAGGTCATCACAGAGCAATACGTTCCCCTCAATGGTTACTGCGTTGTTGATCTCATTGAATCTTGGACGGGTGTCATCAATTAACCCTCTAGCATTGTTATGTAGAATTGTTATGTCTAGCTTGTACGACCACCATACTTATGAATTGGGTTCGCCTTCAAATTTCAAGCTGCTGTTGTGCGATAGTCGTCTGTTCATTTGGTGTAACTTATCATATGCAGTGCACATGTATGTATAACTTGTACATGAATAGCGAGCTTCAAACTGACTCTCACTGTTACACAAAGGTTGAGGCTTCGTGATACGTCAAGGAGGATTTGTTCCTGTGCGGGGAGGTGGAGATGACGAGGGACTCGTCCGAGCCATGCCTCCCTCACCCGCACCTTGTGCGCCCCCCAAACCGATTTTGCTCAATGTGGCTTGAAGGGCATTGAAAAACGCTTGATGGGGAGCTGGTTGAATGGAGTTTACAACGTGTAGTTGTATGAGGCCAGTTGTTGGTGAGAACGTGTACGTTGAGTTACTACAGGGACATCCCTCAGTGAGAGTCGAGATAGATGACAGGGCACGTACACTTGCCAACCGCTTTGAGCTTTGCTGACACGATTAGTACCATGGACCATGAGCCCAATGAACAAGCTCTTCTCGCGAATGCGTGTCTCGTCGTGGTGGGATCGACGCTGGTCTCCGAGTACACCCGGCTCCCCGCAGTCAGTCGGAGAGAATCCAGAAGACGAGCGAGGTCCATGAACCGTTATTCGTTGAAGCTCCACCCGAAGATCAGTGTACAGCGCGCTGAGGGTATGCCTCACGAAGACGGAAGAAGCCATATACAACGGAAGCCCTGAGTTTTGATCAGTAAGAAGCTTACTCCCAGTAACCTATCCCACTGGGTGGCCCACCTTCGACATGGACTGTCCGTGGCAAGGGAGGAGGGAAAGGTGTGGGCGGTTGGTACTCCAGGCGGATGGAAGGGCTATAGATTGATGCTTCTTCTCCGTCCTCTCCCGTCTCACTGCCCGTAGATGTGTCAGGAGAGGCGATAAGGCCGGTGGAGAAGAAACTCGGGAGCGTCTGTTGAAGCATGTAGATTGCACGTCCTGGGGATGGCATCGTTCACGGGCGCAAAGGAACAGAAGGGGAATGAAAAGTTGTCAGTTTTGAGAGTGAGAGTGTCGGAGATACGTGCTACGGTAGCATCAGACCCTTTGGCTACGAGACGTGGTGGGTTCAAACATACCAGTCCGTATCTCCCACTCTTGGTCGGATAGCTCCCCCCGGCCGTCGGGCTTTCTATGAGGCGCGCTTGGTACCGAATTTGCTGTCTTTAGGGTCGGAGACGGGCGAGGACGCGCATTTGAGGAGAAAAGAGGGGGTCCTGCGTCGGCCAGAGGCGATCTAGGCACATGTGAGGACACCTGACGAGCGGGAACATGCGACCACAGGAGGCATTCCGTACAGGAACGCCACCGAGGAGACTTGGGAAATGTGATCCGGAAAGACATGGAGGAAGAGGGAGGAGGGAAAGGGGCCAACGAGTTGGTGGACGAAGTCGGAGAAGAATAACGCGGGCAGTCGGCATGAGGAGCGCGCGCTCGGGTCGTGGATGAGTTGGAGCTGCTTGGACTCGTCGCACGATGCACTTCTCCAAGACGTACGCCCAGCTCCTCCTTACACTTCCCCCCGACCTTAGAGAAAGCGCCATCCAGTACCGTCAACTTAAGAAAATCATCAACCAGATTGTCGCTGAGCTCACCGCTCTTGGTGAGCACTTCACCAAGTACTCACTCCCCCCCCGCCTCAGACGATCCTTCCCACAGGACTCTCTCCGGACGTTCTCCAAGGGGTCATTCAGCGACCACCACAGGTGACAGATAAGGGAAAGAAGGAAGGTTCGTCGCAGGACTCGCAATTGGCCCCACATGCTTCAGGCTCTCGGGTCATCTACGAATTTGCCGATGTTCTCGACCACGTTGAACCCCGTCTCCACCTTTACCTCGACGGCGACGATGGCCTCCAATCATACCCCGCCCAGGCTACCCCAATGCATTCCTCGCATCCAAACATCCCTTTCCCGATATCTCAGCACATTCTACAATTAGCTCTACCTCCTTCAGCGCAGGACGCCAATACCCTTGACTCGCTTCGAGTTGATGGCCGCTGTGGGACAGAAGATGTGACCTCGTAAGTGCCTTCCTTCCTCCGTGTGTTAAGTGCCACCCAACTAGTGACCTTAGGATCAATCCCCTTGAACTTATTATACCGCTCACTTCCGATACTACGTTTTTTCGAACACTTTCAGAAGCTCTCGTCGCTCTCTCCCAGTATCTAATTGGTCGGAAAGCGGAATTTGAAGCCACCTTGCAGTCCCTCTCCCAGGATATCTCCTCAGCATCGCGTCCTTCTTCCTCTACGTCATCCTTCCACCCGTACTCCCGGTTTTCCTCCGATGCTGCCACAATCACTGTACCTTCCGCTGCCCTTGCCCTCAACTCGAAATCCGATCTGGAGACCTGGAGAGAGATCTTCCAGATGTATATGGAAGCGGACATCTTTCAAGGCCATCAGGAACGGTTCAGAGGTGAGCGTGACCTTGAAGATGCGACAGTGCGATTTGCCGCCTTCTCGTCCGCCTTGGGAGAGCGATTGTCCACGGGTGATTTACAGTGCCTTGCATAATTGCGTGAACGCGCCGAAAAAATCCCCGCCAGCGCTTATACCCAGACCTGCCAAATCGGGTAGCCGGTCACGGTCACGAATGCGCTCCCCACCTCAGATAGTATTACTTACTTTTGTAGTCTGCAGAGCCCGGAGACCTTCTCAAAAGTGACGGATTTAGTGTACAATAATATGCGTCAGATGCGGTTGTGTAGCAAGTCGGACTCGGAGGCCCGAGGACGAAAGTTGGCCCCGTGGCCGGTGGACTTATTAATTGGCAATTGTGCCCTATCGACGCCGCTGCTTTCGCCGTGCATTTCTGTCTGTGAACCTTGCACATCCACTTCACTACTATGACACCCGCTATCTCTGTCGACTTGAAGGAGCGAATTATCCATCTATATCTCTCTGAAAGATGGACCATGAAACAAGTTGCCGATACTCTGAACGTCTCGACCGGGCTCGTTTCAAAGGTCGTTACGACATACCGCACTCATGGCACTGTCGTTGATCCAACCAAGCGACGTACCGGACGTCCTCGCCACATAGACGATGAAGATTGTCAATATCTCACGGCAATCCTCACCGCCAATCCCAACATGTACCTGGATGAAATTCAACAACGGTTACACACAGTTCTCAATCTCGACGTCTCTCTCGCTACCATCTCCCGCACACTACACCGCCTCGCAATCACTTGGAAGGGAGTTTCCAAGGCAGCATTAGAGCGGGACGAGGATTTGCGGATGCTGTGGAGGTTGGATATGGCGCAGTATGAAGATCCAGAAATGTTCGTCTTTCTCGATGAAAGTGCGGTCGACAATCACACGGTCCAACGCAGGCATGGGTGGTCTGCGGAGGGATTACCATGTGTCAAGCGTGGAACATTCCTCCGTGGTACTCGTTTCTCAATCCTTCCGGCTCTTAGCTTGGATGGTATCCTCGCTCTCGATATTTTTGAGGGCTCAGTCACGAAGGAGCGGTTTTTGGCTTTTGTGCGTGAATATGTTGTGAGTCGTAATTGTGCATTCAACTGTGCATGCCATAACTTGTACTTCAACTAGGCCCCACAGCTCAACCCCTTTCCTGGAAAACGGAGCATCGTAGTGTTGGATAACTGCACGATTCATCACGACGAAGAGATTCGCCACTTGATTGAGGACGAGTGTGGTGCGTAAAATATTGTATTGTGTGCGCTTTTGCTCAGTAAACACCAGGTGCGAAGTTGATTTATCTTCCCCCTTATTCACCCGACTTCAATCCAATCGAAGAGGCATTTTCATCTCTCAAAGCTTGGTTGCGGCGAAACGAGGCCCTCTATACGGAAACTGCACAGATGCCCTGGCTTATTCAGCAGGCTTCTATGTCCGTTACACGAGAAATGGCCTGGGGATGGTTCAAGGACTGTGGATACATCCATGACATTAATGAGTAGCTATGCTATGTACACAAAAACGAATGGTCTAGTTTGTAATTACAAGCTATATGGAGTTGAAGGACGGAGTGGTGGTTGATAAGTACTAGAGTGGTGGTTGAACACCGACAGCGACAACAGTGACATTATAGTACCCTACAACGAACGCCGTACACGCTTAGCAACAATACGACTGTACCAGTTATCAGCATAGTTCTTGAGTGCATAGATCTGGCCCTCTCCGAACCGAGGGAGGAGCTCCTGGAGACGCTCGATCGGAACACTCGCAAGCGAGTCCGGCGTGAAGGCAAGGTTCGACAACACCAAAATGGCGTCGTCGATGAGCTGCATTGGGATCCGCCGCTCATGAGCAAATGCCTCGAGGCAGCGAGTCAACTCCTCATGAACCTCAGGAGGAGGTGATGAGTCCCGGTGAGGAGTACTCGGAGAGGAGGAAACTGGTCGCTCGCCGTGAGAAGACACAGGCACGGCAGGGCGGACTGGACTCAACAAGCCGTGCTGGGCAACAGTGGTCAGCAAGGGGACCAGTGCTGTAAGGATTTGAGCAGCACTGTTGTCCGTGTTCGCAGCCACAGTAGGTTCAGCAGCAGGATGAGGACCGGTGCGACCACGAGCCTTCACAGTAGCTGGGTTGCCAGTCCACAATGCGAGCAGCTCTGGGGGAGGAGGGTCACTAGCTGCACGGCCAGCAACCTAGGACTAGTTAGCACACATAATGATGGTACGACAGATGAATGGAAGACGTACGACAGCAGAAGACCATTGCAGAAGCCGGATTTCATGTATCTGAACGTGCTCGAGTGATGGCGTCACGAAACACGTGGCTCGATGAACGGCGCACGCCCATGCTTTCTGAATGAGCTTCGCGGCGTCCTTGCGGGTGTTTTGCTCTTCTGAATATGCAGTAGCTGAGGGAACCTGAATGACAGCGTCCATTAGTATCAACACACTAGTAGTCACTAGTAGTACACATCGATAAAAGATGACTTACCGCCGTGCCATACGTGATCTCACCAAGCTCGTCATGGAGAGTTGGAGACAGTGGCTGAATAGACGTCAGTGACATTCTCAGAGTGGTAAGAAAAATAAGACATACCCGCTTGAGTCTTGCCCATGGTGCCAAGATGTCCAGGTTGAACTTGACTTGGACAGCCGTCACAGTACGCCGTGTGACGCGCAGCTGGGCAAGGAGCATGGCCCACTCCCGGTCTGTCTGGATTGTTGGAGGATTGATCTTCCCACCACTGGGATGCGCAATGAGGGAGGGGAGGGAAACAGCAATAGATTTGACGTACACGGAACCAGTCCAGAACACTACCATAGGAGGGCCATTGGGAACATTTGCGTCGTACCTATCTTGGAGCCCATGTGCAGTCAATGCACCCACAATGAATGCAGAGCGGGTCATCGAGAGAACAGGGTAGTCGACGGGGGCCTGCTTGGATTCCTCGTGCTTCTCCCGCTTCTCGCTCTTGCCCGACTTGACCGTCTTGGTGCGAGACATCGTGACATGGACAAAGAATCGACGGACTGGAGATGGGCATGGTTAGAGTGCCCATGCGTACATGCCTGGACCGAATGAATGCTCACCAAGGTCCGGGTCTACCTGAACTTCTTCTGCAGGACGAGGCACCTCGACAACGTCTTCAGACTCGGAGTCTACCGTGGGAGATGCAGGATGAGCGTTCTCGTGTGGGGAATCACCGAGATCTGCAGAAGCACAGGGTTTTGAGAGAAGCCTCCGGAAGCGAAACAATAGGCGACATACCTGCTTGATGTCTCCCGGAAACCATGGGTGCCTGCCGGAGCAATTGAGGCGCCAAGGTTGGAATGACTACGAGCTCGTGAAAGGCAGAACCAGCAGGGCCGTTGAGAGACCACCGAGCCTTCCGGGGCATAGAAAAGGATAGGGGACAAGGGGGACGGCAGAGCTGGAATAAGGCTTATCTATTGCAGGAACATGCGGAGAACATGAGGGCGCCGCGTGCGCGCAGGGCGAGTGCGACGCGCGTCGTCGTATCGTGTGACCGTGACCGGCTACCCGATTTGGCAGGTCTGGGTATAAGCGCTGGCGGGGATTTTTTCGGCGCGTTCACGCAATTATGCAAGGCACTGTAAAACTCACTCTCAAGAAGAGCAAAACCGCATTGCATACCTTCTTGGAGCTCAATACATTCATCTTGGACGTGAGGAAGGTGAGCTTGCAACGTGTGGCCAACCGCATTAGTTCTCTGACTCAATATCTGTTCACAGTTCCAAGTTGTTACAGCGGAAGCAACGAGGAAGATCCTGAAGAAGCATGCAAAACGCACTGCTCTTCCATTGGCTCCCGATCTCGCTTCACCATTCACCTTCAACACGGAAGCTCGAGACCAAGCTCTCGTCCTATCGCGGTCAACATCTCAGCACGCAAATTCCCGCACCCTCTCGCTCCTCCTTGTCCAAGCTTTAACCGAGACCTTGTTGCCTATCATCCCCCACATTGATGACTACTCATGCGTAATTTGTACGAGTCTCGCCTTCAAGCCGATACGGCTCCATTGTAGTCACCTATTCTGCGTGAGGTATGTCCTTGATGAGTGACTTATTGGTGTTTGAGCCTACTTAATACCTAACATCGTCTCACAGATGTCTCGTAAAGTTGCAAAAGCGGGGAGAAGAACAATGTCCCATGTGTCGAGCACCGACAGTACTGTCTGCTGACCGTTGTGAGTTGTATGCAGGACTTACTTCTCATCACTATCCCCTTATTATATTTTCCAGCAAATGTAGATTGGGCCCTCCTCAACTTTATGAAGGACTGGTTTCCAGTTGATGCCAGAAAGAAATTGCAACAAAATGAGCGTGAAGCAGCAGCAGAAGAGATGAGAGAGCTGGGTTTGGATGTCAGGGCTTGCATTGTGATGTGATGTTTTTAGTTGCTATCTATTTGTTGTTGTCTATAATGAGCAAGGACTTAAGTTGCCAATGAGGGCCTAAGTTGATATGTATCTGGACCAATAGATGGAGGCACTAGTGAGAGATATACAGATGGCATGTGTGGTCCAAAGATAAGCATTACTACAAACTTTCTTGCATTTTACTGCATGACCATTGACTTCAAAAGTCAATTGTATATCTAGCTTGGCAATTGACTTAGAAGAGAAAGCTCACTATAGCTCTTTCAAAGGATTGATGCAACCACTTACCAACCATTTACTGAGTTGGTGTCTTGAGGATAGCATCATAGCCCTAGATAGGATAATTTTGATATGAGTGACTCCAGTCATTTATCTCCTTTCTTTGAAGAATTCAGCACTCTTAGGAAGCACACAATTTGTTATGAATTCCCTGCTGGCCAGCTTACTAATACCTTTCATGACATCTCTATTGTTCTCCATTCTTTGGTAACCTGCCAATCCTGTTACTTCTGCATTGGCAATTGAAACATAGGTGTGTATGACTGTAAGACTAAATGTAGATCAATGATAGTTGACCTGGCCTGAAGAATATTGATCTTTAAGTTGTGATTTGTAGGTTTCAGATACTGTGCTATTAGCAATTACAGCTGATCTAAATGATGAGACTAGCTGATTTTTCTTTGCCTATCAAAACAATGTCAGCTAATGATCTAACACATCTTCTGACAAATCTTCCACCTAGTGACTTGCAGGGCCCGGCTCAGCTTGAAAGCCATGGCTTGGGCTTGGCTTATGAGGGCTCGGGCCCACTGACAACTCGAGCTGGGCCCTCAATGACGGCCTGAGCTGAGCCTTCCCCAAGGCTCAGCTCAGGCCTGGGCTTGTTGGCATGCCAAAGGGAAAATGTAAAAGGAGAAGTTTACTACTACAAAGTTTTCCGGAGATACATTGATGAAAGGTATTATCATAGATACGGGTAGGAGAGATCGGAGAATGGTGTTTTGGAGGTGCTAGAGAAGTGTGATGTGAGCATGTAGACAGTCTGGGTCATACTGATACATATCCTAGGCTCAGTAGAGTTTTTTGCATTTCAGAGCCTTGCTTTTGACCAGAAAATGAAACAACTGACTACATTGGCACATTGGCCAACAGCTCCAAGGCTCAGGCCCTACAGCCTAGCCTACCAGTTATAGAAGCCAAGCCGTCAGCCCCTCCGAGGCCCTGTACAAAGGCCTGGCTCAGCTCGGCCTGCACACGGCTCAGCCTGAAGGCTTGGAGGCCTGAAGCAAGGACCTGCAAGTCACTACTTCCACCATAGATGCCTGTCC
The DNA here is from genome assembly GCA_002900995.3 of Ganoderma boninense. NCBI lineage: Eukaryota > Fungi > Basidiomycota > Agaricomycetes > Polyporales > Polyporaceae > Ganoderma > Ganoderma boninense. The sequence goes on along the minus strand of CM035312.1, from coordinate 2,470,239 downwards.
TTGTTCTCAAAACACACAAGTTGAACTGTTTGCAAAAACTCAATAGCATAGTTTTTTGCTTTCAAAAATTGGTATAGGTGCTAGTGCAAGACAAGAAACAGGTCCAATACTCACACATGTCATGCACAAGCTAGAAGCACTGATATGGTATATCACTGCATCTTCAGTGTGTTTTATTGAGTGTATGTTGCTCACTCAAATTTACTGTGCAGGTATAGAAATGCATCTAGTATGTCAATGCATGAGTTATGACTCCCAGTTGAATTTTGCCTACAATAGGGGGAAGGATTGAGACCCGAAGAGACACAGAATGGGCTGTAGTACATTCATTGTTATTGAGCCTGCATAGCCTTGCTTATTGGTTTATGCATCATTTTCACACTATGTCTTGCAAATCCATGTTATATTACATACTTTGCAAGCCCAGAAAGTGAGATATATTCTAGAGAGGTGTCCATGATCAGGATGTATGAGTGTCTAACCTAGAAGGTTGCTCAAAAACTTGCTCTGAAGATCAGTCAGAAGATTCAATAGCTGCTAGAGCTGTAAAGAAAGAAGTCAACTTTATCATCATTTTTCAGATCAGCTGTAATCAGCTATAGATCTGAATGTCCCCTCTGAGAGAAAATGACCTAGATTTGTAGGTCTGAGTATGGGTTACCTACAGGTTAGTTTATACCTTAATAGCCAAAATAGGATAAATTGAAGAGTTTAGCTAGTAACTTATCTTTATATAGCTTAATAGTATATAAAAGCACAGTTTGAGCATAGATAATATTACTAACACTCAGTAATACCTTGGCATATTCAATAACATCTAGAAAAACTCTATACTTAGTACTCAAATTAAATTAAGAATTTAACCTGTAACTTATAGGTTTATAGTTACAGATCAAATTAATAATTTAATTCATACAAATCTCAATCAGCCTTCTCAAAGCAGTCTTACCTGCAGGTTCAGATCCCAATCAACTGTAGGTTGACCTACATTCAGCTTTATGTAGAACAATAATAAAAAAAGTAAAGTTAAGACACATAGGCTAGAAAGGCTGAGCAGACAGTGTCAGATCATGCACTGCCATTTTTATTCCTAGGATAGTAAGCAAGCTATCTTGACTTGTGACTCTCCTCACCATAGCTTCTGTCACAGTTTTTTGTGCCACACTTAGTCTGGCATCTTATTAGGACAAGTTATCTCTCAGTTCATCTTATCTTTTCCTTTATCTTATCTCCCTTTCCTTTATCTCATCTCTTCCTTTTTATCTTATCTCTTTCCCTATCTTATCTGCTTCTTGGATCATTCTCTCACCTGCGACAGGTCCCAGGACCTGCCCTGAACTGATGGTCTGTGCGCTGTTCCCATGTAATATATAAAGGGCTGTGATGTGGGATCAAGAACCTCAGATTCTGTCTTCTGTTCTTCCCTCCCTTCCACTGTAGGCAGCCTAACAGCCCCTGCCCCTCTGTGCCTTCTAGTCTAGGCAATCCATCCTCTTCCCTTCTGTTGCCACCCCCTGTGTGCCCCATCAGTGAGCCCCCTTTGTTTGTTTGTTTGGTGGTGCAGTCGATAGGCTGTGACATTAGACAGAATCTAACCCACAGGCCCCTGGCTTAGTGCCCCCACTAGCCAGCCGTATTTCCTCTCCCCAGGAGTTTTATAAACATTTATCATCCCCCATCCCCTTCCCCTCTGAGGAGTTTGGTCTCCAGGAGTTTACCTGTTGCCACACCAAGAGGCATGGTCACCTCCCAGTCCAGGAACAGATTTCCTGTGTACTTGCAGATTGTGCAGAGGATCGCCTTCACTACCGTCACAAGGAGCATGCACCTCTTGTCCCTCAGCGTAAAGCCCTGCCCCCACCCATCCCCCCTGTCCCAGCCGTTGCCCAGGCCGGTTCGTGTCCAGGCCCCTACCCCTGTCCGGACCACCACTTCCCACACCCCACGCCTACTCTACAGTGCCGAATCTCAGCCGCTCCACTACCCGGTTTCAGCCACATCAACCCAAAGGACAGCCTCGCTATTATTGAGTCCAAGGTCAATGCTGTCCTCACCCGCTTCCAAGCCATCTTCAACCGCAAGGACCTCCTCATCAACCTCCCAGCCATTGATGTTCTGGCTGTCCAACACATCGCTGACCAGCTAGAGTGGATTGCCACAAACCTCGACGCACATGGCTTGGAGTGGACACGCCCTCAGCGACAACAGATTGAGTGGTTCTGCAAGGAGGTCAGAAATATTAGTTTTAAGGAGTTGAAGAGGAACTTCCCTAAGGTAGTAAACACTGTTGGAAAGCTAGACACATTTGGGTACTTAGATTGGGTAATAGTTTAGAGACACAATGGCTACGGGTTCCCGGTTCTCGGTGTTAAACCCACATGACTTAGGCGATGGGCCTAGCATGCCCTCCAATGGATCCACAGATGGGGAGGAAGAGACCCCCTGTCTGCCGTCCCAGTTACCAACCCGTCCGTCTTTACCCACCCCCACTCTTGGGGCCTTACAAAGCCCAGCAGCATGGCAGTTTCAGGGTGTGGAGTACGCAACACTTGAGGAAGCTGCACAAGCGGCAGGTGCACACTTCAGCATCCAGGATCACTATATCAGCTACATTATGGCAGTCGTTAATGACATGACACGGAAAATGGTCACAGAAGCATACAACCAGCTTGGCAACAAAATGTACGAACACCGCAACCAGGAAACCACCAAGATCCACAGGCTCAAGGTCCTCATGAACAAGAAGGTTAGCAACATGACGTACATGGATGACATGGACGACCTCCACTCTCGATGCAAGGACCTGGAGGACGAAAACGAGAGGCTCAAGGCTGAACTGGTTGCACTTAAGGCAGATGGAGATGTTCTTAACCAAAACCACAGAACTCTCATCAATGCTATCAAGCAGCTCCAAGCACAAGTTAACTTGCTGGCCTCCCACCCAACCGGTACACGCCCCTATGGCACACCTGTGCATGCCCCCAGTTGGCCCAAGATCGCGGATCCACCAAAGTTTAAAGGCAAGACACAGGACCTGACAGTCAAACAATGGTTCCAAAAGCTCGGCATTTGGTTGAGGTACCAGAACATCACATCGGAGGACGACAAGATCACTACAGCTCTACTGTTCTTAGAAGGAGGAGCTCAGTCTTACATGGATGACTACGCCCACAAAGCAGCTGAAAGAGTCCCACTTGGTACATAGGACAACTTTGCGAACCGACTCCAGAGTGGATACCGAGAACTGGCCCCCGAAAAGTCAGCCCAACAGTCACTAGAAGACCATTGCAGGAAATCGCACGCGTCACTGGCCTTGTTTGCGGAAAACTTCCGCCGTTTTGCTATCAAGTCTGGCTACTCCAATGTGGAACTTATCCAATGGATCGAGTCTCAGTGCAAGGGAAACCTGTTTACAACCATGACCACCCATCGCTCCTTGTCACCACTCACAGTTCCGGACCAGTGGGAAGACTTCTTAGACTGGGCACTAGGGATCGAGATGAACTACCGATGTAAAGCGTAGGATCCTCCGAGGGCCCGCAAGCGTGACTCGTCCAAAGCCTGTATATTCAGGTGACAAGTACGCGGGTGGGGCGGTGGGAGGAAAGATGCCTCCTCACACCGCCAGTACAGAGTATATGTAATCTAATAGCTTATCTAATCGGGCTAGCGCCCTTAACACTCTCCCCCTCTGGACCGAGTTCACGGTACATCAAGTAGCATAGTAAGAATGTATAGAAAAGAATAATGAAGAAGCTAGAGTAATGACAGGGAGTCGGTAAGATATTAAGTCATCGCAGGGGCAGGAGTCATGGCCACATCCTCGGGTGCCGGAGAGGCGGTTTGAAGGCTAGTAGTGCCAGCAGCAGTGGGGGTGGCAGCAGTGTTGGTTGCAGGTTTGGAGTCCTCGTATGAGCATGGCATCCCGGCGAAGAGTGTTTCGTAAGACGGGATGAGGGGGGCATGGGCGTTACAGATGATGTCACTTGTGCGGGCGGGATGAGAGAGGAAGGGTTCCGAGCTGGAGGAAGTACCCTCACGGCCCTCGAGGCGGCAGCGTGTATTGGCCGCATACGCGTGTACAAATGCGCGGAGGTCGGGCTCTTGATCGATGCCGCAACTGCGAGCCCAGGCGACCACGTGGTGAATCCCGAGGGCTGTACAGTCGTAGGGATAGGGCGAGGGCTCTTCGACAAGGAGTTGGTCATACTGGCCTTGCTCCATGACCCAGGGATAGATGGGGGGAAGAGAGAAAACCTCGATGAGGCCGCGGAAGAAGGAAGACTCGCCGAATTGCTCGTCGAGGCCATCGGGGACAGCGGGGATAATGGACGAAAGGAAAACTTCGGCGTAGACATCCGCTGCGAGCGGGCTGCGGAACGTCGTCGAGCTGCGCGGGGGGAAGTCTCCATGATCGTCGCGCATTCCGATGGGCCATCGTGAGGTGGGGATGTTGGCGAAGGCGCGGATGGCGTCGGAGCTGCGCATGGTGGGGCTGAGGTCACGGTTAGCCCCGGATAGCGCTCGGGTTTGCCAGGCCTCGGAAGGAGCAATCGCAGCCGGGATATGGGGGAGGCGAGTAACTAGATGAGAAGGTGGCTCAGGGGAGGATGCCATAGGTGCGGTAGATGATGCGATAGTGGTGGGAGCTGAGGTGACAGCAGGGGTGGATGATACGACCGGGGTAGGGGATGAGGAAGGGGAAATAGGCGAATGGGAAGAAGGAGCAGCGTTGCCTGTATTTCCCGACGTAACCCCAGAGGGTGATGGGGAGGAGTTATTCGCCCTTCTGGTGGCAGCGGCTGCACGCTTTCGGTCGGCGCGGCGCAGACTTGATGTAGCGGAACGTTCGAATGGGAGACGATGGCTGTCGGCTGAGAATGCTGCAAGTAGGTATTGTATGCCCTCCGAGCGGTGCAGTGTGGGGTCACTCTGATAGAGGGAGTTAAGGTGCCGGTAGAGGCGCGCGGCATAGATATCGTGGCCATAGATGGCCCAATGCTGTAAGTTGTGGGCCTGGATTACAGTGATGATCGTAACGGACCCCCACCGTCTCAGGTCCGGGGGTTGGTAGTCCTGTCGAAGCGGGGTTCTGGGGGCCTCGCTCTCTGGTCTGGCTTCCAGGTCTCGTTGGATCCGAGCGTTGGCGACACGACCGGCTTCAGCATGATCAGCATCGGGGCCCATGGCTCGGAACGCAATTGCGGGAAGGCAAAGGTCTCGCAGCCATGGTGTGTCATCTGGTAGCCGCTCGGGGGGACCACGTGCACGAAAATGTTCGTACCATGCAGAATGTGGGTCCTTCTCCACGGAGGGGTCGGGACGCCCTCGTCTTGCTCGTAAAGAGGTTCGCCTAAGTTCCTCTTCAGTGACAGGACCCAAGGGGGCCATAAACATGTATCTGGGTGGATCTGTATCCATTCGGTCAGCATCCGATGTCGTGGAGCGCGCAGTGGTTCTTGCGCTCAGTCCGTCCGACGTACGGGTGTCATCTCGGGTCTGAGTTACTTGAGGGAAGGGGGCGCTGCCATTACGGCGCATCTCAGCGTTGTACGGGCTGTATCGGCTCCTTGAAGTAGCGTCGGTCTCACGCGGCCGCGGTGAGCGTTCAGCTTGGGTGGTCTGTTGGCGGAGAGCGGTGATCTCCTGGCGGAGCGAGTCACGTTCTGATTGCAACTCTGCGTTGTGGCTAGATAATTCTCTGACCCGCTCGCAGTAGATATCTTGGGCGCTGACTGCGGCCTGGTAAGCAGTCTGCCAGCCATCTTGGGGCGGCGCAAACGCAGACTGCGGTGAGTAAATGTGGGGTGCCGCAGTGGGACCCAGCGGCGGACGGACCCGGGAATGTATTGATGGGGAACGGGAAGAAGCTCGAATTAAATCCTGAATTAAACCCTCCGGTGTTCCCTCCCCCTCCGGACCTGGCCATCGGGTCAAAGTCCATAACCGGGGAGTTCCAGGAGGGCTGTGAGAGCTGTGGCGGAGCCGCGGGAGGACCAGGCGGTGCTGCAGTTGTTGACACGGGTGCGTGCATACTCGCGGCGAGGCCGTGCGAGTGTGATGGGGGAACGGCACCGTCGTTGGCCGGCGTCGCAGTTTGGGATTGTGTGAGGGCGTAGATACTCGCGGCAAGACCGAGCGAGTTGGCAGTGATGGCAGCGGTGCCGTTGTCGGCCGGCGTCGCTGCAGCGGGGCTTCCTGAGCTCGGCGAAGTTGGGTCTATGGGATCGGCAGCAGGGAAAGGAAGCGAGAGGTGAGAATCAGGAAGGCGGGGAAAGAGCAGTAGGACGGCGATTAATGAGGGAAGTCGTGGGCCAGAGGTTATCGGTTAAGATGGCGGCGCCATGATGCCAGGCACTCGACTCGGTGCTAGTTGGGCACTTAGATTGCACTGCCACCACCGTAGCGATCGCGCCGAGGTAATTCAGCTTCACTTGCAGCTCCCAGCAGCTTCCAGTATTCTTCTCGAGCTTGTAGTTTTTCACACTCCCTGGATGCCTCCCAGGTGTGCTCTCCAGATGTCCAGTGAACTAGGTACTCGACGCTCTCCTTGTCATCCCATCTGTGGCCGGTTATCTCCTCCACCTGCCACTCCTGTCCCGTAGGTTTCCCGAAGTCGTAGAACCGCTGCGCATCACGCGCAGGGAACAGGAAGTCATCATTCGGCTCGTGGGGCCTCAACAGGCTCACGTTGAAGACGGGATGAACGTGTCTCCGTCGGAGATCTTCGGGCAGATGTAGCTTGTAAGTGCCAGTTTCTGCGTGAGCTTCGAGGACGGCATATGGGCCGATGTATTTCGGGGCGAGTTTTCGAGCCCATCCCTTTGGGAGGGTGAGGTTTTTCGTCGATAGGTACACTAGGTCCCCGGTTCGAAACACGGGGGCATCGGGTGCCTGGCGTTTGTTGGCCTGGTGAGCAGCCACAACACGTGCTTCGATCAGGGCATCGTGGGCTTGCTCGAGGTTACTGCGGGCACGTTCAGCGAACGCAGTCGCACCAGGTAAAGAGTCTGAGATGCTCGGGAAGGAGCTTATCTTCGGCATGTAGCCATAAGTGAGTTCAAACGGTGCAAAGCCAGTAGATGTGCTCACGCTCGAGTTAATAGTGAACTCGACGAGCGGTAATTTTTCTAGCCAGTTCAGCTGGTCAGGTTCTACAACCGACCACAGTATTTGACCCACGTTACAGATGGCGCGTTCAGATGCGCCATCCGTCTGCGGATGGAAGGCCGTGGACATGAGCAACGTAGTGCCTAGCAATCGCTGCACCTCGCGCCAGAACTTGGAGGTAAATTTAGAGTCGCGGTCTGATACAATGGATTCTGGAATTCCATGTAGTCAAACGATCTCGCGGATATATATCTCTGCGAGCTCCATGGCCATGTTTGTTACTCGGCAAGCGATTAAGTGGATGGTGCTCGTGAGTCGGCAAATCATGACCCACACATAGTTGAATCCATTCACATCTGGAAATGGGCCAACAAAGTCCATTCCCGTTGACTGCCAGGGATAGGTGGGCAGGGGTAGTGAATGCAGTATCGTGGCGGTTGGTCTGTTACTTGTTTTCGACATTTGACAAGTCCCACAGGTAGCACAGAAGCAGTAGACTTCCTTCGCCATCCGCGGCCACCACACCCACCGTCGCAAGTATTTGCTTGTCCGACGCGGCCCAAAATGGCCCAGCGTCCGATGTGCAGTATCGATACAAATCTCGGTGAGCATTCGCTTTTCTTCATATCTGGTGCGCGGTATGCAGAGGCACTCGAATCCCAGTCGAGTGTGTACATAAATCAGCCCGTCGCGCATCGTGAAGTTAGGGTATGCCTTGGGGTTCGCGAGGATCTTTTGGAACAGATGATCCTCGGAGTACCCAGCCCTTACAGCCTTCGTGAATCCCGGCATTGTCTCTAATGTGGTTTCGAGTCGGGGACCATCCTGCAGTGCGTCCTGCACAGTGGGCTCCTGGTCGGGAGATGAGTCGACTGGTGCCGACTCAGCCGGTCCTTCTTCATTAGTGTTCATTGGGCCATTTGCCGGCTTTGGGTCCTGCGCCTCGGCGGTTTCGAGCTGCGAGTATATTCGCAGCTCCTCGGCCTCTTGCAGCCGAGATTCAACTTTGTCTGAGATCCGCACTACGGCTGGTTTATCCTGGCCGTAGATGTCGACAGTATTGTTAGGGTCTCGGACCTTCGCTGAGGGCTTGCGCACTCGGCGTAGTTCCATGGCCCTGATTGCGATTTCAGCGTTGACCTCCTCCTGGCGCAGCGCGGGGAGTTCGTCGAGGTCGGGGCTCAGCCTCATGTCGGCGTTGACGTACCTTGCTCTCGGATGCACGTCGTCAGCCGTGTCGTTCTCGTAGTACCGTGAAAGACAATCAGCAACTTTGTTTTGCTCGCCTTTGACGTGAACAATCTCTGCGTCGAATCTGTCAATGTAGTCGGCCCAACGGATGAGACGGCCATTCTGCGTGTCTCGAATCGCGGTGCGCATTTTGGTGAGAGCCTCATGGTCCGTCGCAATATAAAACTTGCGGCCGACCAGGCGGTCCTCCCATTTCATTAGCGCCTCGATGATGCCGAGGGCCTCCTGCTCGTACGTCTTGTATGAGCGTTGCGCTGAGGTGAATTTCTTGGACATGAAGGCGGCCGGACAGCATGTCCGCCAGTCTGGCCCTTGGCCGTACATTGCGCCGATCCCGTATCTCGATGCGTCGGTGATGACCCAGATGGGGTCGCTCGAGTGCGGGTCAATAGGCTTCAGTATGGGGGTTTTGCTCGCCAGTGCCTTTATGCGGTCGAGGCAGGCTTGGTGAATTGGTCGCCATTGGAAAGGCTGACCGTTCTTACATATGGATTCAAGCGGGGACGTGTATGCGGACACGTCCAGTAAGAAATGAGCCAGATATTGGACGAGACCCAAGAACCTTTGGACCTCATTCAGTGAGCGCATAGGTCGCCAGTCTCGGATGCGAGACAACTTATCCGAGTCGGCATGGAGGCCGCGGTCATCTATCCGATGGCCCAGGCAGTCCATGTTCTCCAAGTACAAGTCGAGTTTGGTCTTGCTCAGAAATAGGCGTTGCTCTCAGAGACGGTCGAACACCAGCTTGAGATGCTGTTGGTGTTCTTCAATCGTCCGAGAGAAAATGAATATATTGTCGAGATAAACGTGAACGAACACACCTATGAATGCCCTGAAGATCCATGTCATGAGTCGCTGGAAGGTGCTGGGAGCGTTACAGTCTCCCTGTTGCATGACATGAGATACGGCTGTCCCATAGATGGTCGAGAAGGCCGTCTTCCAGATGTCAGCAGCTTCGATGTGTATCTGTTCATACGCGTCTGACATGTCAATCTTGGAGCGGTATTTTGCTCTTGCGACGTCGTTCCGAATATTCTCCTGGTCGGGGAATGGCGTTACATCCTTTACTGTGTTGTCGTTCCTCTGACGAGTGTCGACAACCGTGCATAGCTTCCCGTTTTTCTTGTGGACGCACAGTAAGGGTGCAGCTTGAGCGGCCAGGCGCATCTCCCACCATCCCGCTTCGAGGTATCACCCCATCTTCTCCCTGAGTTCGTCCTTCAGGGCATCTGGGCAGCGAGGGTGATGGTAAGAGTACTGCTTTGTCTCATCAACGAGCGGGATGCGGTGGTTGACCTCCCGCCATGGAGGCAGTTCAAGCGGGATTGGGCCAGTCAAATCTGCGACGTCGTCGGCCCACTGCTCTCTGAGCCTCGGGATGTCTTTGTCTGAGTATTGTTCTGACGCTGTCGTTGTTTTAGGATCTTGTAGTTCAGCCGGCGTGCTGAAGTACTGTTGGATTTCGTGCTCCATAGCCTCATTCGCTCCCAGTGGATCTTCTCAGCCGTAGCGATCACGCCGCACTCCTTTCGATGAGTGCGGTGTCACGAAATCATGGGCCGCAATAGGTGGTATGTTTCCATCCTCTCGAGGCCGTCGCTTTGGTCGAGAGTACCCGAAGTACTCTCGGTCAGGATAGTTAATGTGGATGGTCTTACGCGGCCTCACATTTTCTGGTGAGTCTGCTGTTCTTTGTTTTTCAGGTGCTTCGGGCTGGGCGCGATCTTGTCGCGTCCGAGACTTTGCTTTCCTGGGCGGGGGTTCATCCTCGCCATCTTCCTCATCTGATACCACCATTACAGAGGGGTGGTTGGAGGGCAGTTTGGATTTAATCCTAGCTGCCCTGATTTCTGGGTCCTCTACTTCTTCCACCGTGGTTCTAGGTCGCACGGCACGCCCACGGTGGGACTCTGCGAGTCAACTTTTTGGTTTGCCTCGTTCCGAGCTCTGAGTGCGTCGCCGGTTCGCTCGGAATTCGACATCTTGATCATGGGTGAACGCCGGGATGCGTTTGCCTCTGATCACAATGTGTCTATTTTTGAAGTCGAGGATCACACCATGCTCGTTCATGAACGGCGTCCCCAATACGCAGTCGTACCAGTCAAGGTTGACGATGTCGAAGTACGTCTCGACATTCTTGAGAGGACCGAACGTGATGGGTGCTCATGTTCCGAAGTTTATCTTGGAACGGCTGCCAGTACACCCCAGTTGTAGGACCACCTGGTCCTCCAGTACAATCTTGGGTGTACGCATAATATAGCTGTACTCGGGCGTGGTGCCGTTTGTGGTACTGCCCGAGTCGAACATGGTATATGCGAGGCTACCCGCGACCTCTACCATGCCGCATAATACAGCTTGTTTATTCGGGTCTCGGTCAGGTTGCGTGCCCGCTGGTCCATCACGACGGCGGACCGTGGCTCTGTGTTTGATAGGTGCACCTGTTTTTGCGGTGCGCATAGCGTGTAATTGAGGAGCGCACTCTGGGTTGGATTCAGTCTCTGACTCTGAGTCCTCACACGAGTGCCACTCGGACTCGTCGTCTGATTCCACTCGCATTGCGCGTAGTGTAATGTTATTTTCCTGTTCTAAGGTCCGCATAGCATGCACGCGGATGATTTCTGAACCCTCGTCCTCCTCCTCCGGTTCACTGTGTGAACCTGCCGGAGGGGCCTCTTCTTCTGAGTCGTACTGGGAGCCTCCCCATCCATCTCGCGACTCTTCCCCGAGTCCAGTGCTGGGCTCAACACGTTGTGCATGGAATCGGGGTTTAGGCCGATGTGCAGAGGCAGACTGGCCTGTGTTGTGGGATTTGGGACATTGAGGGTCTCCCTTGAAGTGTCCGACCTGTCCGCATGCATAGCATGCATTATCCTTTGGGGCCTGGACCTTCACTGAAGGTCCAGGTGTAGGCGGCCGAGGGGGGAATCGAGTTTTGGATGGCCGGTGGTCATCGTGCTCCCGCCGGTCTCGTCGACCGTTCAGGTCTGAACGACGCTCTGAGGAGCGTCCGCGGGACTGAGAGCGAGACCGAGTGCGGTCTCCGGCTCGTCGGTCTGTAGGAGTAGAGCGGCTCGACTCATGGGGAGTTGTGTGTCCCCCATTATCGCCGTATACTGATGAACGTTGTGGTACAGCGTTCTCAACCCGGCGGTAGCCGTCCTCGAGCTGTCGTGCATGCTCGAGGATAGTATGCCAGTCACAGTATTCGGCGGAGATGCCGTGGTGAATCTGTAAATGATATCGCAACTGCTTGGGTAAGCCGTTGAGTAGTCGCACGCGCATCTCGTACTGATTGGGGTGGACTATCATTTCTTTAGCACGTCACTTCAGCTCAGCGGCGAATCGTTCAACTCCGCCGCGCTGCGAGTAAGAACAGCGCGCGAAGTCTTCTGTGGCTTTAGCAGCAGTATTAGAGTGCACAAATCGAGTATAGAGCGCGCAAATAGTATGGTCAACTTCTGAGTGAACCACGATGGCCTCCTTGGTCAAGTGCTCTGAAAGACGGATAGGTCAGAACTTCCAGTGCAAACCAGTCAGCAGCTTGACACTTGGCTTATTCATATATGCTGCTGAGATACTGGACGCGGTGTGCATCTGTGTCCGGCCCACACAGATTGTATGACCGCATCCAGTTCAGGATGCCATCCAACCACCGATAAAATTCCTGGTGGTCGTTCACGCCTGCATACTTCTCGGGCATCTCAATCTTTGGGTGTTTCGCACCATCAGGCAGTGGCGGCATCGCGCACCCTACCTTGTGGCGGATATTCATGATAATTCTGTTGCAGTAGACCCTCGAGGTGAGGGTTCACGGGAGCACCGCTGGATGGTGCTATCGGGAATCCGGCAGCGGCTTGAACTACGCTGACTGGCTGACGGCAGCATAGATAGGCAGCGGCTTGGTGACGACGAGCATTCAACGCTCGTGCATTAGATATGGATTGCATGGGCAGTGAGTGGGGAAGTGTACCGATGGCCTCCAAATCCATTGGTCGCGCTGCACTGATACTGTGGTCGAGTCGTCCATCCCGTGGCGGACGGGCGGGTCAATGTCTTGTGATGACGATTGAGCTTGATGTTCAAATTCATCGAGTCGTTGGTGTGCCCTAGCATGCTGCTCATCCAATACCTGACGGTACGTAGATCGATAATCAGCATACGGGTCCTGACTAAGAGGTATAGTGGGGTCAGTCCAACCAATACCACGACGTGGCGCACTGGGGGTGCTTCCGCAGTCAGGTCCTTCATGCCAGCGGCCAGAGGGCCCAGGCTAGGCTGGACAGCCTGCGCAATCCGAGACTGCTGACGAGCTGCACGACTTATTCATTGGTCATACTCATCGAGACTTTCAGTAGGTTCTCGAGAATGGATTATATTAAGTGGGTTGCTGGCTCCACTTGCCACAACACTACTAGGTACAACGCGTGTGCCTTTTGACAACGCATGAGTGTTAGTCCCTTCAACTACAGGAAGCGCAGGAGTAATGCGCTGGGCTCGGTCTGTCGCAGCGCTGAGTGGGGGGAGCCCAAGTGAAGCACGGGACTCGGCTATAGTGCGGTCAACATCCCGTAGCATCTGCTGATTATCTAGAAGGGCACGGTTGGTACGGCTCTGAGCGGCGCGTACCTCCGTAGCATACTCGGCAAGTGCAGCATCCGATCGCGTGTGCAGCGTGGACAGTTCATCTGCGTGCTCAGCCAGCTGCTGTGATCGGAGAGATACCTGCGAGCGCAGGGCTTGCTGATACTCAGTGATTGCAGTCTCAAACACAGCGGCAGGATGGCGCGGAGAGTGGTGTGACTGGGACGTCTCCTGAGGAACGGAAGGGTCGACACCTGGGGCAGTCGATCCGTATGATAACGACTGAGCAAGTCGAGGGGATAGGTTGGTCGAGCGAGTGCGCTCATCTGGAGTGGACTGTCAAGCAGCAAGAGTGATCGGAAACGCACCCGTGATAGTCGTGTAGTCCATATTCATACTGTGGGTTAGCTCTCGGTTCAGGGACGGCGAGGGCGGTGTGAACTGTGATGGCCCCGATCATGTACGAGTTGGGGGCCGGATCGTGCCAGATAGCTCGGCCGCACTGGGCGATCGAGCAGTACTGGCGTGGATATTCGTGCTTGGGGCTCGGGATGCGAGCTGGCTTCTACTGCCGTCATATGATCGGGCAAGTGGCAAAGCTCGACGGCTCTACGGAGTAGAGGGAACGGCGATGAGCAGTACTCACCTCTGGGTCCTCAACCTCCTCTACCGTGGCTCGCTGCCAGCCCTGGGATGGACGGGGAGCCTCAGGTCGGAGAGGTTCCGGATGGTGTATGTGGGGAGGAGTCTCCCTTCGTGGACGCTGGCCCGTCGAGTCCAGGAGAGTGTCGAGTCGGGGGGAGTCCATTGGCTGTCAACAGTGGAGAGTGAGTCCGAGGGAGTGTCGCTGTAGAAAGTCGGCAGAGTTTCATAGTGATAGCAAATCCGGTGGAGTGTCGCCTATCACGTCGAGGGTGTCGGTCGAGGACGGCGAATCCGCAGGAGTGTCGCCGAGATCGTCGAGCACAGGATGTCGCCCTAGATACTAGCTAGAGGCGAGTCAAAAAAGATGTAAAGCGTAGGATCCTCCGAGGGCCCGCAAGCGTGACTCGTCCAAAGCCTGTATATTCAGGTGACAAGTACGCGGGTGGGGCGGTGGGAGGAAAGATGCCTCCTCACACCGCCAGTACAGAGTATATGTAATCTAATAGCTTATCTAATCGGGCTAGTGCCCTTAACAACCGAGGAGTCTGTCAGCCAACATCGTCAAGGCCTGCCCGAGACCCAAATGCAATGGACATCGACACTGTACGCAAACCGGAAAAGCTCTCCAAGGAGCAGGAGGAATGGCTTGCCAAGAAGCTCTGTTTCCACTGTGGTCGGCATCCCTTCAAGACTGGTGTCAAGTGTCGAAACCCGGTATACAAAGGGTACTATGAGCTCCCGGACATGACAAAGGCAAAAAGCACTCGGGTACGTGCTATGGGCGAAGACAGTCAAGATCAAGACCGAATGGAGTTTGTCATCAATGTGCTCAAGGAGTTCGAGAAGAAGAACAAGGCCCCGGAGCAGGAGACCACCGCGCGGATCGTTGAGGTTGACGAGCAGGATTTTCTCCAGCGGATGTAACGAAGTCTGGTTGTAACATCCGGTCTATATGTGGTAGTAGCGTTAGCCACTTAGAGGAGTCTTTTGTACCTAGATCACGTTATATATACCTTGCCTCATCTCGCAGGCAAAAGCAATTGTTAGATCTAGGACTCACCCTCAAGCAAGGCAAACGTGAAATCCAGACAGAAGCCCTAGTAGACTGCGGAGCCTACTCTAGTTTTGCACACTATCGGTTTGTTCAGGAACATGGTTTAGAATTGCGGCGGCTTTCCAGGGACATACGAGTTTTCAACGCAGATGCAACGGAAAACAAGAAGGGCCTCATCACCCACTACACATGATGCATGGTCACCATTGGAAAGCACACCAGTTGGCAGTCATTCTTGGTTACCGACATTGGAAATCGAGACCTTATCATTGGGATGACCTTCTTGAGGGAACACAACCCCAAAATCGATTGGAAGAATGGACAGGTCAACTTCACACGATGCCCAGTCGCATGCCACCCCAAGGAACTGCTGACACAGGAAGAAGAGGTCCAAGCCATAGACGAGCCCCAGTTAGAGGAGTTTGCACGAGACAACTACGGTCAGCTCGAACCAGAGCCCTGGGACAATACTGACCAGTTTGTGCACTGGATGAAGTTTTTGGATGACCCTGATGCCAGGATACTGCGAACACGCGTCGAAGAGAAGAAGGAAGAAACGCTGGGACAACAAGACAAGGGATACTGGTCTAGTCATGTCCCCACACATTACCACCAGTATGGTGACATCTTCTCCAAAACAGCATCAGAACGGATGCCAACACGCGAGCCCTACGACCATCCAATCGAGTTAGCAGAAGGTGCAACATTGCCTAAGCCAGCCAAGCTTTACCCGTTAAACCCACAGGAACGAAACTCGCTGGATGGTTGGATTGATGAGCAAGAAAGCAAGGGATACATCCGACGTTCTAAGAGCCCTGCTGCAGCACTAGTTTTCTTTGTCAAGAAGAAGGATGGGAGTTTACGGCTAGTCCAGGACTATCGTGCCCTCAATGCCGCTACGAAGAAGGACAAGTTTCCCATACCACGGATACCGGACTTGATCGACCGACTCTCTCAGTCGTCAATTTTCACATCCTTAGACCTGAGATGGGGATACAACAATGTCCACATACAGGAGGGTGATGAAGAGAAAGCAGCATTTATCACCCACCGTGGACTGTATGAGCCAAAGGTAATGACATTCGGCCTCTGTAACGCACCAAGCACCTTTCAGGCGATGATGAACGAAGTACTCAAGGAGGAAATTGCCACAGGACACATTGTAGTCTACATCGATGACATCCTCATCTTCACAGATGACCTCACGCTACACCGGCAGCTCACAGAATGAGTACTACAAAAACTACGAGCTAACGACCTCTTTGTCAAGCCAGAAAAGTGCAAGTTTGAGCAGCCATCAGTCGAGTTCCTAGGCCTGATTATCTCTAAGGATTCGATCACAATGGATCCCACAAAGGTCGAAGGTGTTAAGAACTGGCCAACCCCAACCAAGGTCAAGCATGTCCAGCCATTTTTAGGACTGGCCAACTTCTACCGGCGGTTTGTTAAGGACTTCTCCAAGATTGCCCGTCCTTTAACTGTCCTAATGTGCAAACACTCGCCGTGGCAATGGGAAGAAGCACAAGAACAAGCATTCCAGGCCCTCAAAACCGCATTTACAACAGCTCCAATCTTGAGAATCCCTAGCGACACTGCACTGTTCTGGCTAGAGACCGACTCATCTGACTTTGCAACTGGAGCAGTGTTAGAACAGCATGGAGAAGACAACCTCTGGCACCCTGTTGCATTCTATTCTAAGTCATTGAATGAACATGAACGCAACTACCAGATCTATAACAAGGAGCTGTTGGCAATTATACGAGCATTGGAAGAGTACCATCACTACTTGGAAGGACACCCAATTCCTGTCGAAATCTGGTCAGACCACCTCAACCTCACCTACTTCCGACAGGCTCAGAAACTCACTCAACGACAAGCTCACTGGAGTCTTTTCCTTTCACAATTCAACTTCAACCTGCGACACCACCCCGGAAAAACCATGCTTTGTGCAGACCCTCTGTCCAGGAGGCCAGATCATGAAGAGGGGGTAAGCAGTGACAACACTGGCCAAACCCTTTTGAAACCGGAGTTTTTTGCGATCAAAGCAATACAGCCAGGGCACACCTCAGAGGTTGATGATGAACAACTGTTGGAAAGGATCAAAAAGGCACTGGAAGATGACACAATGACCAAGGATTATAGGTCACTGCTCAACAGTGGTCCCCGGGAGTTTGGAAAAGCCCTACAGGAATGGAACTTCAAGAATGGCTTGCTCCTCCGTAGAGGCAAAGTTTATGTGCCAAAGGATAGACAACTGCGGCTCGACCTGCTAAAGCTCCACCACGATACACTACTCGCTGGACACCCAGGTCAATGGAAGACTCAGGAACTCATCACTCGCAACTACTGGTGGCCAGGAATCACAATTGATGTCAAGAAGTACGTCAAAGGCTGCGACACATGCCAACAAAACAAAGCATCATGGGTTCCCCCATACGGCCTCTTGCAGCCAAACGAAGTCCCAGCAGGCCCATGGGAAGTGTGGAGCATAGACCTCATCACCCAACTCCCTGAGTCCTACGACAAGAATGGCAACACATACACAGCAATTGCCGTGGTAGTAGATCAGCTAACAAAATGGTCCCACTTCTTTGCATGCAATGACCACTTCTCAGCCTCGGATGCTGCTGAGCTTGTATACGAACACATCCTGAAGCTACATGGCCTTCCACGACAAGTCATCTCAGATAGGGGAACACAGTTTGCAAGCACACTCTTCAAGGAGTTTTGCAAGAAGCTGGGAATCCGGGCATCAATGTCGACAGCATACCACCCTCAGACAGATGTACAGACAGAATGGGTCAACCAGTCATTGGAACAATACTTGTGGATATTCACCGAACACTGACCCAACGACTGGGCCACCCTCCTTGCCTCAGCAGAGTTTTTGTACAACAACATGGCACATGAGTCTACTGGCCTGTCCCCCTTCTTTGTCGAGTATGGCTACAACCCCAAGATGGCCCCAGACGTACAAGGAGAGCTGGGCTTCCCCAACTCTTGAAGAAATCTTCCAAAACCGTACAAAAGCCCAAAACAGGCACAAGCCTCTCTGACTTTGGCCGCCGAGCAGATAAAGTGGTACTACAATCAGTACAAGAGCCAGGTGCCGTTCAAGGTTGGAGACAAAGTCCTGCTCAAAGGAAAGGATCTCAAGATCAAGCAGTCAGCCGCCAAGTTGTCAGCCAAGAACTTTGACCCCTATGAGATTGTCGAGCAAGTAGAACCTGTAGACTTCAAACTCCAGCTGCCCCCACAGAACAAGGTTCACCCAGTTTTCCATGCCTCAAAGCTTATTCCCTACCACAAAGATGAGATCGGTGACCAAAACCCAACCAAGCCCAACCCTATTGAAGTTGAAGGCCACGACAAGTTTGAAGTTGAAAAGATACTCGACTTGAAGACCTACTATGGATATGTGCAGTACTTGGTGAAGTGGGTGGGATACGATGTTAGTGAAGCCACCTGGGAGCCAGTACGGAACGTCAAACATTGCAAAGACCTGTTGGACGAGTTCCATGTTGCACACCGGAGGCCGCACAGCCCATCTCACTCACAAACCTGTGCCCAGTCCAGAGGCAGTTTAACTGGCATGTTTGGCTTGAACGTTTCGCTGGAGCTCAAGTCTTGAAGAGGGGGTAGTGTCACGGTTTTTTGTGCCACGCTTAGCCTGGCATCTTATCAGGACAAGTTATCTCTCGGTTTATCTTATCTTTTCCTTTATCTTATCTCCCTTTCTTTTATCTCATCTCTTCCTTTTTATCTTATCTCTTTCCCTATCTTATCTGCTTCTTGGATCATTCTCTCACCTGCGACAGGTCCCGGGACCTGCCCTGAACTGGTGGTCTGTGCGCTGTTCCCATGTAATATATAAAGGGCTGTAATGTGGGATCAAGAACCTCAGATTCTGTCTTCTGTTCTTCCCTCCCTTCTACTGTAGGCAGCCTAACAGCCCCTGCCCCTCTGTGCCTTCTAGTCTAGGCAATCTATCCTCTTCCCTTCTGTTGCCACCCCCTGTGTGCCCCATCAGTGAGCCCCTTTGTTTGTTTGTTTGGTGGTGCAGTTGATAGGCTGTGACAAAGGCTAGAGAAAGGCAGTGAAACAAAGCCAAGGCAGGACACCCTTGGGCCCGTGTCTCTTGGGCTAAGACACAGCAACAGGCTGAGGTGGCTGAGCAAACAGTGTTAGATCGTGCCCCTGCCATGTTCATTCCTGGGATAGGAAGTGAGGCATCCCACAACACCCACCTAGAAACCCTCGATCACCCCACCACTCCACTGCTATGTCTGCCATCCCGCCATTGCCGGCCAAACAACTCCAAACACTGAAAGCACGTATCGAAGCGCTGCAAGTGCAGTTGTTGCGGGTAGAGATCAAGCGGCTTGGTGAAAGGCTTGCCATGGCCACACTAGCCAAGGAGGAGGGTTTTTGATTTGAGCTGCACTGGCTGCTGTACATACCGGCTCAAGCAGTAACAGTTGATTTGCAGTACTGCGTTCGTCCTTCATATACAAAGTCAACCATGATGGACAACACTTTCACATCCCAGTACAACTTATCGGCAAGCAGCGGCACAAGGACATTGTTGCCATGGTAGATAGTAGAGCTACTACCAAGTTTTTGAGTAGACGATTCATAGAACAGAATCGGGTCACCACAAGGAGGTTGGCCAAACCCATCCCGCTGTATAACATTGATGGGACAGAGAACCGTGATAGAACGATCACAGAGGTAGCTGTGTTGGACATGGCAATTGGAGACCACCGAGAGAAGGTGGTGTTTGTAGTCACAGACATTGGAGAGGAGGATGCTATTATTGGACTAGACTGGCTGTGCGAGCACAACCTGGAGATAGACCAGCTGCTGTTGTAGTATTGATGTATCATGTTACGACTAACAGCCTGGAGCATTTTACATCAGGTTACGGCTAAAAGTGTGATGTATCAGAAACCTCTCGAGCCTCCAGGACAGCTTGTTGTCGCTTGCCTTATTTAGAAGAGCCTCCTCCGGGAGGCACTGATGGCACAGCATTGCTGCCTCCTAGGCTTATCTAAGCTTGTAGACCACTGTCCTGGGTGCCTGGGTGCCTCCCCCATCAATTCTGGGCTCTCTCCCATCAATTCCGGTATTTCCCCCATCAATCCTGGGCTCCCCCCATCAATTACAGGTTCTCCCATCATTCTACCAACCTCCTGCCCCTCCTGTCCCAATATGGCAGTCTGTCCTTCCTCCCAGAATTGTATTAGCTGTATCTTCCTCAATTCTGGGTGTATTGACTTTGTTCTTTTTGCATTATGTTTGTCTAATTAGCGCGCTTCTAATGCACCTAACACGACCATACAACAAGGGTTATAACATATACTAATGGCCCCTCTATAGTCGCTCTAGGGGGGAATGTTTGGCCCATATCTCGTCCGTTTTTGCACGTGTTTGCTCGCGAGAGGGCGCATTTTGTTTGCGTAATCGACGCGCACAAAACAAGCCCTCTCGCGCCCAAATCCGTCCACCTGTTCCTCCGGTGCATATATCCCCTCCTCCTGGGGAACAGGTATATGCACCTTGGGAACCACTGGACCGATTGGCTTCGTTCTTTTTGTGTCTGGTAGCTACTAGTAAGTGCATTCTAGGCATATAGGCTGCATACAGGCGCACCCAGTTGCCACTATATGAGGGGGGCATCAATAGTGACCTATAGTCGACTTCTTCCCCCCATATCTCCTTTGGTTCTTGGCCGTCTTTTGTGCCCCTTATATGCCCGGAAAGCGTTATGTAAGGGCTTTCCAACAAGCCTACATACGCCCAAATCCGTCCACTACAGCCCTCGGACCATGGACCCCTTCTCCTGACTACTCCCCTCCCCACTGTTTGGCCCATATCTTGGGCAGTTCTGGGCCAATCCACTTGATCTCTTTTGTGTCCTATGCATGCAATAGCGCTGTTTGTAACTATGCAGTGTATATCACTATCTCCTCTGACAATCTATATAGAGTCTGTTATCAGTAGTACCTAGATCTACTCCCCTCTGACATATATGTAGGTGGTGGTAGCTGACTAGATCATACACACTACTTGAAAGCCCTTTGCAGCTGCTTTCCAACAAGCCCAAAACCATCCAAACCGGTCAAGAAATGGCTGAGATATAGATAATAGATCAAATGTACACTGAGGTGTAAGACACTTTAAGACAGGCAGTAAGACACTCCTCTCGGAAATGCCTTACTAGCCCAAGGGGTCCCCCTTGACTTCCACAAGTTATATCTCAATGACTTCTTACCTGTTTCTCCTCAACTTTGTTGCATTGGATAGCTGCAATTGGCTGCTAGACGACCTTATAAATGCATGTTTTATCAGGCAAATGGAAAAATTGTCAGAGGGGGGTAAACTGGTGACCACTGATAACATCCTGGATATAGATCTACATGCCTAATAGTACTTTCCAGTTGTGAATTGGCTTGTGGTATAGTACACATATATGACACAAAAGAGAGCAAGTGGATTGGCCCAGAACTGCCCAAGATATGGGCCAAACAGTGGGGAGGGGAGTAGTCAGGAGAAGGGGTCCATGGTCCGAGGGCTGTAGTGGACGGATTTGGGCGTATGTAGGCTTGTTGGAAAGCCCTTACATAACGCTTTCCGGGCATATAAGGGGCACAAAAGACGGCCAAGAACCAAAGGAGATATGGGGGGAAGAAGTCGACTATAGGTCACTATTGATGCCCCCCTCATATAGTGGCAACTGGGTGCGCCTGTATGCAGCCTATATGCCTAGAATGCACTTACTAGTAGCTACCAGACACAAAAAGAACGAAGCCAATCGGTCCAGTGGTTCCCAAGGTGCATATACCTGTTCCCCAGGAGGAGGGGATATATGCACCGGAGGAACAGGTGGACGGATTTGGGCGCGAGAGGGCTTGTTTTGTGCGCGTCGATTACGCAAACAAAATGCGCCCTCTCGCGAGCAAACACGTGCAAAAACGGACGAGATATGGGCCAAACATTCCCCCTAGAGCGACTATAGAGGGGCCATTAGTATATGTTATAACCCTTGTTGTATGGTCGTGTTAGGTGCATTAGAAGCGCGCTAATTAGACAAACATAATGCAAAAAGAACAAAGTCAATACACCCAGAATTGAGGAAGATACAGCTAATACAATTCTGGGAGGAAGGACAGACTGCCATATTGGGACAGGAGGGGCAGGAGGTTGGTAGAATGATGGGAGAACCTGTAATTGATGGGGGGAGCCCAGGATTGATGGGGAAATACCGGAATTGATGGGAGAGAGCCCAGAATTGATGGGGGAGGCACCCAGGCACCCAGGACAGTGGTCTACAAGCTTAGATAAGCCTAGGAGGCAGCAATGCTGTGCCATCAGTGCCTCCCGGAGGAGGCTCTTCTAAATAAGGCAAGCGACAACAAGCTGTCCTGGAGGCTCGAGAGGTTTCTGATACATCACACTTTTAGCCGTAACCTGATGTAAAATGCTCCAGGCTGTTAGTCGTAACATGATACATCAATACTACAACAGCAGCTGGTCTATCTCCAGGTTGTGCTCGCACAGCCAGTCTAGTCCAATAATAGCATCCTCCTCTCCAATGTCTGTGACTACAAACACCACCTTCTCTCGGTGGTCTCCAATTGCCATGTCCAACACAGCTACCTCTGTGATCGTTCTATCACGGTTCTCTGTCCCATCAATGTTATACAGCGGGATGGGTTTGGCCAACCTCCTTGTGGTGACCCGATTCTGTTCTATGAATCGTCTACTCAAAAACTTGGTAGTAGCTCTACTATCTACCATGGCAACAATGTCCTTGTGCCGCTGCTTGCCGATAAGTTGTACTGGGATGTGAAAGTGTTGTCCATCATGGTTGACTTTGTATATGAAGGACGAACGCAGTACTGCAAATCAACTGTTACTGCTTGAGCCGGTATGTACAGCAGCCAGTGCAGCTCAATCAAAACCCTCCTCCTTGGCTAGTGTGGCCATGGCAAGCCTTTCACCAAGCCGCTTGATCTCTACCCGCAACAACTGCACTTGCAGCGCTTCGATACGTGCTTTCAGTGTTTGGAGTTGTTTGGCCGGCAATGGCGGGATGGCAGACATAGCAGTGGAGTGGTGGGGTGATCGAGGGTTTCTAGGTGGGTGTTGTGGGATGCCTCACTTCCTATCCCAGGAATGAACATGGCAGGGGCACGATCTAACACTGTTTGCTCAGCCACCTCAGCCTGTTGCTGTGTCTTAGCCCAAGAGACACGGGCCCAAGGGTGTCCTGCCTTGGCTTTGTTTCACTGCCTTTCTCTAGCCTTTGTCACAGCCTATCAACTGCACCACCAAACAAACAAACAAAGGGGCTCACTGATGGGGCACACAGGGGGTGGCAACAGAAGGGAAGAGGATAGATTGCCTAGACTAGAAGGCACAGAGGGGCAGGGGCTGTTAGGCTGCCTACAGTAGAAGGGAGGGAAGAACAGAAGACAGAATCTGAGGTTCTTGATCCCACATTACAGCCCTTTATATATTACATGGGAACAGCGCACAGACCACCAGTTCAGGGCAGGTCCCGGGACCTGTCGCAGGTGAGAGAATGATCCAAGAAGCAGATAAGATAGGGAAAGAGATAAGATAAAAAGGAAGAGATGAGATAAAAGAAAGGGAGATAAGATAAAGGAAAAGATAAGATAAACCGAGAGATAACTTGTCCTGATAAGATGCCAGGCTAAGCGTGGCACAAAAAACCGTGACACTACCCCCTCTTCAAGACTTGAGCTCCAGCGAAACGTTCAAGCCAAACATGCCAGTTAAACTGCCTCTGGACTGGGCACAGGTTTGTGAGTGAGATGGGCTGTGCGGCCTCCGGGTGTGCAACATGGAACTCGTCCAACAGGTCTTTGCAATGTTTGACGTTCCGTACTGGCTCCCAGGTGGCTTCACTAACATCGTATCCCACCCACTTCACCAAGTACTGCACATATCCATAGTAGGTCTTCAAGTCGAGTATCTTTTCAACTTCAAACTTGTCGTGGCCTTCAACTTCAATAGGGTTGGGCTTGGTTGGGTTTTGGTCACCGATCTCATCTTTGTGGTAGGGAATAAGCTTTGAGGCATGGAAAACTGGGTGAACCTTGTTCTGTGGGGGCAGCTGGAGTTTGAAGTCTACAGGTTCTACTTGCTCGACAATCTCATAGGGGTCAAAGTTCTTGGCTGACAACTTGGCGGCTGACTGCTTGATCTTGAGATCCTTTCCTTTGAGCAGGACTTTGTCTCCAACCTTGAACGGCACCTGGCTCTTGTACTGATTGTAGTACCACTTTATCTGCTCGGCGGCCAAAGTCAGAGAGGCTTGTGCCTGTTTTTGGGCTTTTGTACGGTTTTGGAAGATTTCTTCAAGAGTTGGGAAGCCCAGCTCTCCTTGTACGTCTGGGGCCATCTTGGGGTTGTAGCCATACTCGACAAAGAAGGGGGACAGGCCAGTAGACTCATGTGCCATGTTGTTGTACAAAAACTCTGCTGAGGCAAGGAGGGTGGCCCAGTCGTTGGGTCAGTGTTCGGTGAATATCCACAAGTATTGTTCCAATGACTGGTTGACCCATTCTGTCTGTACATCTGTCTGAGGGTGGTATGCTGTCGACATTGATGCCCGGATTCCCAGCTTCTTGCAAAACTCCTTGAAGAGTGTGCTTGCAAACTGTGTTCCCCTATCTGAGATGACTTGTCGTGGAAGGCCATGTAGCTTCAGGATGTGTTCGTATACAAGCTCAGCAGCATCCGAGGCTGAGAAGTGGTCATTGCATGCAAAGAAGTGGGACCATTTTGTTAGCTGATCTACTACCACGGCAATTGCTGTGTATGTGTTGCCATTCTTGTCGTAGGACTTAGGGAGTTGGGTGATGAGGTCTATGCTCCACACTTCCCATGGGCCTGCTGGGACTTCGTTTGGCTGCAAGAGGCCGTATGGGGGAACCCATGATGCTTTGTTTTGTTGGCATGTGTCGCAGCCTTTGACGTACTTCTTGACATCAATTGTGATTCCTGGCCACCAGTAGTTGCGAGTGATGAGTTCCTGAGTCTTCCATTGACCTGGGTGTCCAGCGAGTAGTGTATCGTGGTGGAGCTTTAGCAGGTCGAGCCGCAGTTGTCTATCCTTTGGCACATAAACTTTGCCTCTACGGAGGAGCAAGCCATTCTTGAAGTTCCATTCCTGTAGGGCTTTTCCAAACTCCCGGGGACCACTGTTGAGCAGTGACCTATAATCCTTGGTCATTGTGTCATCTTCCAGTGCCTTTTTGATCCTTTCCAACAGTTGTTCATCATCAACCTCTGAGGTGTGCCCTGGCTGTATTGCTTTGATCGCAAAAAACTCCGGTTTCAAAAGGGTTTGGCCAGTGTTGTCACTGCTTACCCCCTCTTCATGATCTGGCCTCCTGGACAGAGGGTCTGCACAAAGCATGGTTTTTCCGGGGTGGTGTCGCAGGTTGAAGTTGAATTGTGAAAGGAAAAGACTCCAGTGAGCTTGTCGTTGAGTGAGTTTCTGAGCCTGTCGGAAGTAGGTGAGGTTGAGGTGGTCTGACCAGATTTCGACAGGAATTGGGTGTCCTTCCAAGTAGTGATGGTACTCTTCCAATGCTCGTATAATTGCCAACAGCTCTTTGTCATAGATCTCGTAGTTGTTACGAATGCACAGTAAGCAGGCTTACTGCACCTATACCTTTTCCCTTTTTTTACTAAAGACTCATTACACTAGGGAGTAACCGAGTACATAGCTCACAGTACACAGCCTGCAGTCCGCAGCCCGTAGTCCGCAGCCTACAGTCTACAGCCTTGAACCCATGACTACAGTAACTACCTACATAGCCTGAAACCTTAGGTTCCTACATGTATATAAGGGGTGACACCTCAGCAGTGACCCCCCAGTTTTCAGTCTCTTGTCTATCCAGCTACTGCTCTGCAAGCAGTACCTTCATACCTCTACATCCTCTAGACCTAACAAGTCTAGTATCCAAACTCTAGTCAACCACTAGTCTTTGGTCTAAATGGCCTAACCTATTGAACTGTAAGCCCAATAAGTTAAGGACGTAACATTAGACTGAAAACTTTCTGCTCCACCTTTTCAGGTGCAGAGAACTCACACCACCAGGGACTGTTGTTATAGCTGTCGGGAGTGCTAGTCACCCGGAACGACACAAGTAACAAAGTCCAGTCAACAACAGTTTGAGACTATTGCTATAGTAGTCGGGAGTGCTAGGCACCCGGAACGACTCAAGTAGCGAAGTCAAGAAGACTACGTCAGGAGACTGTCACTGTAGTGAAGTCTGAAGAACGACATATAGTGTCGAACGGAACAAGGAAAGAAGGCACCACGGCAGGTCAAGGACAATTCCAACAGGGATCGTCAAAGGGACCAAAGCCAGGAACACACTTCCATAGATTTGTTGAAGACATGCCGATAAACATTTGGCGAGACACATACGGTCCAGCCAAACCCACAAGGACATGGCTTCACAGATTCAGAAAAGAAGAAGCAGAAGAAGTGCCTATAAAGACCCGTTCCACAGTATCAGTGTTTCCACCACCAGTACCGCCAAAAGAAGACGTCAGGCCTGTCATACCAACAGTATATTGGCAGGAGACCCCCACGAGATCTAGAACACCGGTATTTGGAAGAAGACAGGTGGACAAGCTCCCAGCAATAAAGAAAGAAAGCCCCGAGCAGTCAGGAACTATTCTAACTCAAGCTGAGGAAGACATCCTCCGACAAGCAAGAATTGAGTTCAAAAAAGACATAGACGGCATCACAGCCAGGACGATCTTGTTAGGATGTGGTAACCATGCTTACTCATCCAGCAGGTATTAGTCCCTGAACTGCCATAAGCCTCCTAATGTCCAGTGCATAGCATGAATGCCATATAGACAGGGAGCTACAGTTACACTAAGCCACACTAATAAACTGGTGTCTCTATTGAACCCAAGGCCGGATAGCTCAGTGGTAGAGCGTCTGGGTGCAAACCAGCAGGTCCTGGGTTCAATCCCTGGCCTGGTCACTTTTCCACCTTTATCAGCTCCCTGGGCGCCATAACGGCGCCAGTAGCACAGTGTTACATACTCTACCTAGCACGTGCTCCATGAGCTGTATCGACGCCTCTGTCAGGCTCTGTGTCCTTAGACTTTACAGAGCTTGACACAGGTGAGTAGCATATCTTAGTTTCCTGCAATACAGACTTTACAGAGCTTGACACAGGCCATTGTGACGTCCTGAGGGCCACTGCAGCTAACAGGTTATGAGCCCTGCGCTCTCAGCACCTCAGGACTCCAAATTTCGCTTGTCTATTCGCTCCCTGGCCTCACCCAGCCCCCACTCCACTCCTGCTCCCTCTGCTTGATGCATCTGCTCGCTCTGGGACTGGTTCCTTCTCTCTTCGCTCCAGGACGCAGTTTTTGTCCCCTCGCCTCGTCGTTTTGCCAGTGCGTCACGCGCCACGTCATCGCCCAGGCCCTTTGTTGCCACGTCGCCACATCGTGCCTATGGATCCCAGTATGTCATTCATGCCTTCCTACTCCTTCTGTGTGCCACCCCCATCCTTTCCAAGCCCCAGGGCTCTGTGGTGTTCCAGCCAGCTGAGATAGACGGAGTTTTTGCCCCCTGCCATCGTCCTGCACGACGTCCTCCATGTCCCTGCCCTGGGCCAGCAACCTCCTGTCGATTTTCCACCTCACCGGGAGAAGGGCTACTCTGTTGAGCTCTCTGCGTCGTCTGTGCTCTTCTACCACCAGGGGCAGCTGCGCTTCAAGGCCCAGGTCAACGAGCACAACGTCGGCTACCTCCTTGGCCACACCCTGTCCCAGTCCAAGTCTGCCATGTCCGCCTCTACTACCTGCGACGAGGACCTCGCCCTGTGGGCACCAGCGCTGCTCCCATGTCAACCTCGACGACCTGCGCTCTGTGGTCAACAAGGAGCTTGTCAAGGGCCTCACCATCCGCTCCAAGCGTGCCCCCAGCACCATCTGCGAGCCCTGCCTGGCTGGCAAGCTCAACCGCCACTCCATCCCTCGCTTCGCCTCCAGACGGTTCGTGCGGCTTGCCCTGGTGCACACAGACTCAAAGGAAAGCTTGCTGTGCCCACGCCCGAGGGCTACCTCTACTGGATGGTGTTTGTCGACGATGCGACGCGTTTCTGGGCCCTGGCCTACCTCAAGCGCAAGAGCGACACATTTGCAGCCTTCAAGGTGTACAAGGCATATGCTGAGAACTGCCTGGGGCTGCACATCAAGGCTACACGGGACGACAAGGGCGGCGAGTACATGGGCCAGGAGTTCATCGACTTCTGCGCTGAGCACGGCATCCACAGGCAGCACACTGAGCCGGATGAGCCCCACCAGAACGGCGTGGCAGAGCGAGCAAACAGGACGACGTCTGAGGGTGCCACTGCCCTGCTTGCCCAGTCCAAGCTGCCTCCTTCATTCTGGTGCCATGCCGTCTCTACCTTTGTCCACACGCGCAACCGCATGCCCACCTCTGCGCTCGACGGCGGCATTCCCTACACAGCCTGGAAGGGCGACGGGCGCAAGCCTGATGTGTCCTATTTCCGCGTTTTTGGCTGCCTGGCCTATGTGCTTATCCGCAAGAAGGACCGCAAGGCGCTGCAGCCCCACACACGCAAGTGCATCTTCATTGGCTACCCAGATGGCACCAAGGCCTGGCGGTTCTGGGACCCTGCAGCAAAGAAGGCGATCGTCTCATCGCATGCAGTGTTTGACGAGCAGTGCTTCCCTGGCAACTCGCCCTTCATCAATGTCTTTGGCCTGCCCCCTCGACGATGTGGAGATCCCTGGGCCCTGACGATGCAGCACCACCAGACAACGGTGCGCCAGGAGAGTGCCAGAGCTGCATGATCAGGGGAGAGATGACAACTATGATGATCCTGCACCTCTTGCGCCTCCAGCTCCTCCAGCTCCTCCTGCGCCTCCTGCACCACAGCCTGCGCCTCCACCACCTCGCCAGCCATCTCCAGCTCGATCACCTTCACCACCAGACTCTCCACCACCGGCACAACCTCCTGCACCACCTGCACAACTCCCTGCTCGTTCACCAACGCCTCCACCTGCTCGGCCACCTCCTGCACCAGTCGCTCGCCCTGTGGCGCCATCTGCGCACCAGCAAGCACAAAACCCAGGTTTCAGGCCCTATTCAGCTCTTGCTCGCAAGCAGCTCCCCTCGCGTGCCTCTCGCCCCCAAGGCTCCCTCAACGAGCGTGCCCTTGAACGCCAGAACCTTGTTCCTCAGCGTCTCCGCATTCGCTCTGTGTCCCCTGCTCCTGCTCCTGCTCCTGCTCCATCTCCTCAGCCTGAACGCTCCTCGTCGCCGGATCCACTCATTGAGGCTCCAGTCGATGCACCAGCTGCTCCTGGCCTTAATCGAGCATTCCCCAACCGTCCACGCTCTCCCCCACCGAGTCCCACGTCCTCAGACGACGAGCTGGACCTCATAGGTCGAGGGGACAGCAGCGATGAGGACGCACTCCATGCGATGCTGGCAGGCCTCGATGACGTCTACTCTGACCCCCTCATCGACTACCTGTCCTACGACGATGCCCTGGACGTCGCATTCGAGTCAGTGGTCGAGCAGGCATCGAAGGCCAGCCAGGAGCACTTTGGGGAGCCCACATCGATGTCCGAGGTCATGGCACTCGAGCCGGAGGAGCGCAACAAGTGGCTCAAGGCAGCGCAGGAAGAGCTGCAGTCCCTTGTCGAGAACGGCACCTTTGAGCTCGTCCTCCTGCCCCCTGGGCGCAAGGCCATTGGCTCCCGCTGGGTGTTCCGGGTCAAGCGCAATGCAGATGGCTCTATCGAACGCTACAAGGGCAGACTGGTGGCCAAGGGGTTCTCACAGCGCCCTGGCTTCGAGTACAACGAGACCTTCGCTCCTACGCCCAAGTGGGCCTCCATCCGCGCTATCCTCGCCCTTGCAGCCCTCGAGGACCTCGAGCTTGAGTCGGTGGACATCTCCTCTGCCTACCTCAACGGCGAGCTCAAGGAGGAGGTCTACATGCGCCAGCCAGATGGCTTCGAGGAGAAGACTCCGCAGTGGGTGTGGCGCCTGCGCAAGGCCCTCTATGGCCTCAAGCAGGCTGGCCGCTGCTGGCATGAGAAGCTGGAGGAGGTGCTCAGCAAACTGGGATTTGAACGCCTCACCTGCGAGCACAGTGTCTGGGTGTACCTGCGTGATGGTGTGCGTCTCATCATCCCTGTCTTCGTCGACGACATCACTATTGCAGGCAAGGACAAGGCAGCGATCCAGCGAGTCAAGGACGACCTGCGCAAGCACTTCAAGCTGCGAGATCTGGGCCCCACGTCGTGGCTGCTGGGTGTGCAGATTGAGCGCAACCGCTCGCAGCGTTCCCTGTCCATCTCGCAGCGCCAGTACTCCCTGGACATCCTCGAGCAATACGGCTTCTCCAACTGCGATCCAGTGAGCACTCCCATGGACCCTGGCCTCCGCCTCAGCACAGACATGGCCCCCACGTCGCCTGCAGACATCCGTGCGATGCAGGACATCCCCTACAGCCAGGCAGTCGGCTCTTTGTTTTATCTTGCAGTGGCCACGCGCCCAGACATCGCTCGCACTGTGGGCAACCTTGCACGCTTCTCACAGCACCCTGGCATGGCGCACTGGAAGGCAGTCAAGCACCTGTTCCGCTACATCAAGGGCACCCTCGACTACAAGCTCACCTACGCTCCCTCGCCAGAGTCAGAGCTGTTCACCTCCTACACTGACGCAGACCACGCTGGCTGCCCTGACACTGGTCGCTCCACCTCTGGCTATGTGATCAAGATGGGCACTGGGGCTATCTCCTGGTCGAGTCGCCTCCAGTCCCTCGTTGCCCTGTCCACCACAGAGGCCGAGTTCATCGCTGCAGTCTCATGTGGGCAGGAGATGCTCTGGCTGCGAAATCTGCTCACTGAGTTTGGCTACAGCATCTCCTCTGCCTCCCGCATGCGCATCGACAACCTCTCCGCACTCTCTGTGGCGAAGAACCCGGAGCACCATGGGCGGATGAAGCACCTGGACCTGCGCTTCTACTGGCTGCGGGATGAGGTGGCCAAGGGGCGCATTGAGGTGGTGCACCTGCGCACGTCGCACATGCCTGCTGACATCCTGACCAAGTCACTGCCCAAGCCCAAAGTGCTTGAGATGGTGAAGATGCTTGGATTGGGGACTTGAGCGATCAGGGGAGAGTGTTGAAGTCGGTGCTGTAGCGCCCGCAGTTTTGATCGCACCAAGTCCGCGATCGCACCGTACGTACATCGCAGTGTCCCCTACCTGGGGCATTTTTCGTTTCGTTAGAATAGCACATCCCATAGAGTTACAACATTGTCTTCATTAGAGACTCAAACTAGCTTAGATCTGCATCCTGCTCTACTTTACACTGTACAGTCCGCAATTCTCGCTCCCTGGGCGCCATAACGGCGCCAGTAGCACAGCATTACATACTCTACCTAGCACATGCTCCATGAGCTGTATCGACGCCTCTGTCAGGCTCTGTGTCCTTAGACTTTACAGAGCTTGACACAGGTGAGTAGCATATCTTAGTTTCCTGCAATCAAGACTTTACAGAGCTTGACACAGGCCATTGTGACGTCCTGAGGGCCACTGCAGCTAACAGATCTTAGCAGCTGCAAGAAACACAGTTGGAACATCAGTATCAGGACTATACTATGATCAACAAAACCACAGAGGTCACTCTCACCTCTGGGATTGGATTAAAGTGGTAACCACCAACCTTTCAGAAATCAGAAGATCTTCCATCATTGTTAGACGAAACCACCAACAAGTGAAAGACCTTCTTAAACACCTGAAGGCAGTTGAAAATACCCTACTCCACTGGCAGTTTGAAGACTTGGAAAAACCTGTTTGGACTGAAGACCTATTCCACCAATCACTACTCCAGGGAATCGTTATAGTCAAGAACGCACTACATGACCCATCAAATCTCATCGACACCAGAATACCACAGGAAATTGAAGTCCTTCGACGACTCATTGACGCAGAATGATACTACAGACAACACCTCAATCATTTCTAAACCACCAATCAATGAGCCTAGAGTGTATTGGATTCTAACACGCATTCAATACCAAAACTCAAAAAGACTGTCATCGAAATCTATCATTACTCACACTCAAGTAGAAACTGTGTGAAAACCTATTGTGTCCACAAAGATATCAACGAACCCAGGTAGAAACCAAACTAGGAGGATCATACAGGATCCCCCAGCCAAGTCAGGAGGGACCGGTCAAAGCAAAAAATCCAAACAGTAAGTTTCCAGAAATACTTCCATCACTTAGGACCTCAAAAGGAAGTCCAATCTCAACAACCCCAAAGAATCCCCTGGTCAACAAACCCAGGGATCCTCAGGAGTCAGAAGCTGAAGAAGAAGGAAGTGAAGACGAAAGTGAGAAAGGTCAGGAACCATCCACTGAAGGCAAAGGAAAGAAGCCAGAACAAGAACCCGAACCAAAACTCATGGATACAGGGAAACTACAACAGGTTGTGGAACTTGAGTACCGAGTCCACTGGAATGGAATTGACTACTATGGATTCATGGACCCAGACCAACTGAAAGCCTTTGAAAATGAACTATCGAGTTTGGAAATCAAAAAGGAAGACGAAAACAAGTTTGCAGACCTCATGCTCAGAAACTCACACCAATATCCCTTCACTGACTGACTCCAATTCCGAGGTATTGGAAAATTTAGTTGACCAGCAGACACAACACCTACACCTACTAAAAGTACCAGTTCTCACCATGGTCACTCTTTGTACAAACAGGTTCTTCTAAAGAATCACCTTCTAAAAATCCCAAGTATGGAGTGGGCAAGGACGACAATGATTCTAGAGAAGATAGAAATTCAGGAGGATCAGGAGAAGGAGATGGAGATGACGATATGCTGAACCCACACGGAGGCGGAGGTGGGCCAGGCAGACCAGGAGGACCAGGTGGAGGTGGACCGGGAGGACCAGGTGGAGGTGGGCCAGGTGGACCAGGTGGAGGTGGACCAACTGGACTGCAGTACCTTACAGTCCCCAATGCCCAACCTCAAAGAGGAAGAGTCAAGATCAAGGAGCCTGAGGTCTTTAACGGAGACAGGAACAAACTTGAAGGATTCCTCGACCAACTATTCCTTGTATTCATGGGAGACCCCGACAAGTATGGCACAGACAGGGCGAAGGTTGCATATGCGTTATCCTATCTTGGAGAAGGAGACATCAAATACTGGAAGAAACATCAGGTCAACAAGATACGGGATGATCCTCGAAATATGCCAACCTGGAAGGACTTTGAGGCTCTCCTTCGCACCTCATACACGCCACTCAACCAAACCGATAATGCTATGTTGGACCTCGAAAAACTGTCCCTCGAAGACTTCAACGACATCCATGCCTTCAATGCACAGTTCAATACCCTTATCAAGTACAGCCACATCCTTGATGGACAAATCAGCATGTCATACTATCGGAATGCCCTACCATCATAGATCTGAAACAAGATCTCTACATTATTCCCACTCCCAACCAACATTTGGGATTGGATTGGCTGAGCCATGGAGATCTATGAACAAGGCCTCATCAATTGAAAGATTGACGGAAACCTTCGCAGGCATAAGCCTAGGTGAAAGACCACGCAAGCGAAATTTTGATGAAATATCCGTGACTCCTCCGAGAAGCCCAACACAGCAGACACCAGCGCTACAGCCAACGTAAACAAGATGACGTTACAGGAGTGCTCAAGACATTTGCAGCAGAACCTATGCTTCTTTTGCCATAAACCTGGACATCAGGCCAAAGAATGTCCAAATAGAGCTAAAGGAGGCAAACCAGGGTGACAAGTCAACCGAAAGGTCAGACAAATCGTCGCTGAAGACTCAGAAGTAGGAGAGGGAGACGATGAAGGCGACTCTGAGAAGTCAGCAGATGAGCAGAGTAAAGATGATGAATACCAGGTGGATGTCATCCAACAAGACTTTGACCTGGATGAAACAGATTTTTGAACAGACAGGCAGATTCAACGCCTGACCTGTCTGATCAAATCTCCCACTATGTAAACCTTGTAACCAATACACAACGGCGCAGGAACGCCATGTTGATACCTGGTTACATCGAGGTGGGAGGTAAAGCCATTGAAGTCAAAGCCCTTATCGACACTGAAGCAGAAGCCATCATCATCAACTCAAAACTGGTAGAACGATACAACCTACCAACTGTCAGATTGCCAAGAGTGCTTACATTTCGTAATGCGGATGACAGTGTGAACAAAAAAGGGAATATCACCCACCGAGTCAAAGGAAAATTCAGAGTCAATAACCAACGATTACCGACTCGATGGTATATAGCAGACTTAGGAAGAGACGACATCATCCTGGGGATGCCATGGATCTGCAGATATAATCCCACTATTGATTGGCAAAGTGGTCGAGTCAAATTTGACCCTAAAACTATTTAAAAGGAACAGAAGATATATCAGTATCAACAGACACACAATCCTCTAAATAGAACATTATGGAGATTACCAGGAACAACACCAGTACAAGACACAGTAATCTCTTATATTGAGGCCCCAATAGAGGAAATTGAGGACGATCAACTAACTCCTAATCCCTCAAAGGTGCTCAAATACTTGTGGGACAATGCTGCAAAACTACGTAAGATGACAATATCTACAGAAATTGCCATTGCAGCCAACCAAGGAAAACAAGAGATACCACTATCGGAACTCATACCTGACTATGCTCAAGGATTTACCAAGGTATTTGAAAAGAGAGCAGCAGAGCGATTTCCACCAACATGCCCATGGGACCACAAGATCGAATTTAACCCAGAAAAGAACCTGCAGAATAAGAAGTGGGGAAAGATATACCCGCTAACTCTGACCGAAAAAGAGGAGCTACGCAAATTCGTAGATGAAAATCTAGCAAAAGGATTCATCCGAAGATCTGAATCACCCTTTGCCTTGCCATTTTTCTTCGTTTCAAAGAAAGACGGAACACTACGACCTATTCAAGACTACCGAGCCCTCAATGACATCACGGTTAAGAACACATATCCCCTACCATTGCCAGACAATCTGACCAATCAAATCGGTAATGCAGGAATCTTCACCAAATTCGACGTGAGAGCTGGGTACAACAACATCAGAATCCGGGATGGTAATCAACACAAGGCAGCATTCATCACACCATTAGGATTATTCGAACCAATGGTCATGTTCTTTGGATTATGCAACGCACCTGCCACATTCCAGACAATGATGGACACCATCTTCCAAGACCTACTTCGAGAAGGATGGATGATCATTTACATGGATGACATCCTCATCTTCTCAGAAAAAATGGAGGAACATCGAAAACGAACTTGCCGAGTACTAGAACGACTTCAGCAACACGACTTGTACTTGAAACCGGAAAAGTGCAAATTTGAAGTTCCAGAAGTGGAATTCCTCGGAGCCATTATCAGCAAAGGACGAATCACAATGGACCCTGTCAAACTCAAAGCCATACATGAGTGGCCGTCACCCAAAACAGTCAAACAGGTCCAATCATTCTTAGGGTTTGGAAACTTCTACCGAAGATTTATTCGAGACTATTCGACCATTGCCAAACCCTTAACT
Organism: Ganoderma boninense; assembly: GCA_002900995.3. Lineage (NCBI taxonomy): Eukaryota > Fungi > Basidiomycota > Agaricomycetes > Polyporales > Polyporaceae > Ganoderma > Ganoderma boninense. Next base: position 2,434,935 of record CM035312.1, on the reverse strand, counting down.
GAATTGACTAAGAAGACAATCCCTGGAAATGGGAACCCGAACATGAACAAGCTTTCCAGAGATTAAAACTCCAATTCACACAAGAACCCGTACTGCAAATCCCTGACCCATATGCACCATTTCAATTGGAATGTGATGCATTAGGGATAGCCACAGGAGCCATACTCCGACAACAAGACGCAAACGGAATATGGCACCCATGTGCATACCTGTCCAAGTCATTCACTGAAGCTGAACAGAACTACTAAATCTATGAGAGGGAACTACTCTCGATCATTAGAGCATTCGAAGCATGGAGACACTTCTTACAAGGGTCTCCACACCCCATCGAAATTCTGACTGATCACAAGAACCTCACGTACTTCAAATCCTCTCAAAAGGTGAATCACCGACAAGCCTGATGGAAAATCTTCCTGGACACCTTCAATTACAAATTAAAGTACAACCCTGGAAAAAAACTAGTACAGGCCAACACTCTGTCCAGGAGGCCAGACTATGACAGGGGGGAAAATGTCAACGAAGACGTCATTCTACTCAAAGAGGAGGTATTTGCAAAGGCTGTCAATGTGGAACTCCAGGAAAGAATCCGCAGTAACAAGGCCCGAGACCCACAGCGTCGACCTGTTAACTAGTAAAGGCAAAATTCAACAACGCCCAGGCTTTGGCAAACCAGAAGACTGGACCGATGATGAAGGCATCCTCCTATACAAGGATAAAGTGTATGTACCACCCAATGATAATCTCCGCCAGGACATCATCAAGATGCATCATGAACCAGTACACATGGCCCATCCTGGGATCCAGAAGACAAAGGACCTAGTAAAATGGGAATATTACTGGGACAGAATGAGTCAGTTCATTTCTAACTATGTCCGAGGATGTGCCACATGCCAAACAACCAAAGTCCAAACAAATCTGACCAAGGCACCAGCGGCAACACAGAACATTTCCAAGTTATCACCATGAATTACATTACGGACCTACCCCCCATGAAGGACAGATATGATGCAATCCAGGTCGTAGTAGACCATGACATCACCAAAGTGGTAGTTCTGAGCCCATGCACAAAACAAATCACAGCCATGGGAGCAGCGAAACTACTATGGAAGGACACATTCAGTCACTACGGACTCCCACAGAAAATCATCTCCGACCGAGGACTGCAATTCGCCGCACAAGCATTCCGAGAACTTCACGAAGTACTTAGAATCCAGACTTCATTAAGCACAGCCTATCACCCGCAGACAGATGGACAAACGGAACGTGTCAATCAGGAAATTGACCTAGACCTAATCTATTGTGCTAACAACCCGGACAAATGGGCAGACTTCTTACTAGCATGGGCATTCGCACACAACCAGCGAACCTATTCATCCACCGGCAAATCCCCATTTGAACTCCTATATAGATACCAACCAAAGGGTATAGGAACCGTCCAAAGCAACATAAAGCACCCGAGCACGGAGGAACGACTCAAAGAACTCCGACAAGACCGAGAGAACACCATAGCCTCACATGCACAGGCAGCAATGGCTATGGCCCGATACTCGGCAACAGCACCAGTAAACTTCAAGAATGGAGATAAGGTACTCCTTGAGAATACCAATCTCAAATTGCCTTATCCATACAGAAAGCTAGCACCAAAATGGGAAGGACCATTTACCATCACAGAGGTATTAGGTCTGGTCACATTCAAACTAGGCCTTCCAAAGAAGTGGAAGATCCACCCAGTGTTCCATGCGGCACTACTCACGCCATACAGGACCACAAAGGAACATGGCCCAGACCTTCCTAGGCCTCCACCAGACCTAGTCGAAGGAGAACCAGAATATGAGGTAGAAGCTATAATCAATCATCGAAGGACCAGTCGAAATAAACGGCTGCAATACCTTGTATCCTGGAAGGGATGGGAATCCTTTGAGAATTCATGGGAACCTGCATCGAATTTGAAGAATGCACTAGACATTCTCAAGGATTACAAGAAGAAACATCGATTAAAGTAATCACAACAATAAAGCCCTTCCCACTACCATCATACACACACTCCGACATGGCCGTGGCCAACACCGTCCTCTGCTACTACAGCATCACTGTTACCTATCACGACCCGGAAGACGAGGAACAGCCTTTCTACCAAGATGGGGCCTACTGGATGTTACGACTGGCTGTCGAGTAAGATCAGGGAGGAGGCTTATGAGACGAGCAAGGGCGTCGATGAGCACTTGTGCAGCAAGAGCGGAGCAGGGCTTGACAGTCAGGCTGGAGACAAGATGTATTGAGCAAGTAACTAACGAGTGAGAATACAGCGAGGCTTACCTGGAGACAAGAGGTCAAAACTGAGGTCTCCAGGTAGCAAAGTACAGGTCTTATATACATGTAGCGGACAATGGGAACTGGAGACAATAGGTAACTATGGACACGGGAACCAGTGGGAGAACAGTGGGAGAACAATGGTATGTAGTACAATGATGACAGGAACAATGGGTAACAGGAGTTATTGGTAGGCGCCGAGCGTGCCGTTCATGACAATACCCCCCTCCTAAGGATCGTGTCCTCACGATCGAGTCTTCTTGTTGAGAGGGCCAGGAGCATTGGGATGTGTCGAATGAAACTTTTGCAGCACTTTTGGCACATTTGCTAGATCTGACACGTCTTCTCAGCTATCATGTTCAGGGCCCCAGCCCTTCCAATGAACAAGATACTGCAGTTTCTTCCACCGCCCATACCAACGCGACTCCAACACTTTCTCCACTTCATACTCCTCCTCTCCTTCCACTAATTCTGCAAAAGTCTCTGTCTTCCATCTCATAAAGAATACTTGGTGAGTTGAATGATTCTGACGTATAGACAGCTGATGCAACATACCTTGCTAACAGTGCTAAGTTGATGGTAGGGCAGAGTTTCCTCCTCTAGGGGATGTACAAAGTCCAGGAGGACATTGCTTGGAAGAGAGTTAGTGTATGTACTTTCTGTTGAAGTCGGTGCTGTAGCGCCCGCAGTTTTCATCGCACCAAGTCCGCGATCGCACTGTACGTACATTGCATTGTCCCCTACCTACACTATTTTTCGTTTTGTTAGAGTAGCACATCCCATAGAGATACAACATTGTCTTCATTAGAGGCTCCAACTAGCTTAGATCTGCATCCTGCTCTACTTTACACTGTACAGTCCGCAATTCTCGTCCTCTGGGCGCCATAACGGCGCCAGTAGCACAGTGTTACATACTCTACCTAGCACGTGCTCCATGAGCTGTATCGACGCCTCTGTCAGGCTCTGTGTCCTTAGACTTTACAGAGCTTGACACAGGTGAGTAGCATATCTTAGTTTCCTGCAATCCAGACTTTACAGAGCTTGACACAGGCCATTGTGACGTCCTGAGGGCCACTGCAGCTAACAGGTTATGAGCCCTGCGCTCTCAGCACCTCAGGACTCCAAATTTCGCTTGTCTATTCGCTCCCTGGCCTCACCCAGCCCCCACTCCACTCCTGCTCCCTCTGCTTGACGCATCTGCTCGCTCTGGGACTGGTTCCTTCTCTCTTCGCTCTAAAACGCAGTTTTCGTCCCTTCGCTCCATCATTTTGCCAGTGTGTCGCACGCCACGTCATCGCCCAGGCCCCTCATTGCCACGTCCCCACATCGTGCCCATGGCTCTCAGTATGTCATTCATGCCTTCCTACTCCTTCTGTGCCACCCCCCATCCTTTCCAAGCCCCAGTGCTTTGCCCAGTGCACTGCCAGCAAGAGGGTGCCCCCACAGGCCTCCCAGCTCGTCCCCCAGCTCTCCCACATGTGCCAACGCAGGGATATGGCTTTTGGGCCCACCTGCTTGTCATCCCATGCCGTGAGGCCAGATGACATCCCCCAGCACACTGCTGGGGTGGCCATGGTCGACCTTCGTTGTCCCTCTGCCCTCCAGGTGTCCCCAGACCACTCCTCTTCACTCTCCAGCCCTGCTGCAACTATGTGGAACACAGACACGGGTGCCTCGGCCCACATGACCCCCCACAGGCACTGGTTTTGCTCCTACTCGCCCCACAGCATCCCCATCCACCTCGCCAACTCCCACATCGTCTACTCTGCGGATCTCGGCTCTGTGGTGTTCCAGCCAGCTGAGATAGACGGAGTTTTGCCCCCTGCCATCGTCCTGCACGATGTCCTCCATGTCCCTGCCTTGGCCAGCAACCTCCTGTCGATCTTCCACCTCACCCGGGAGAAGGGCTACTCTGTTGAGCTCTCTGCGTCATCTGTGCTGTTCTACCACCAGGGGCAGCTGCGCTTCAAGGCCCAGGTCAACGAGCACAACGTCGGCTACCTCCTTGGCCACACCCTGTCCCAGTCCAAGTCTGCCATGTCCGCCTCTACTACCTGCGACGAGGACCTCGCCCTGTGGCACCAGCGCTGCTCCCATGTCAACCTCGACGACCTGCGCTCTGTGGTCAACAAGGAGCTTGTCAAGGGCCTCACCATCCGCTCCAAGCGTGCCCCCAACGCCATCTGCAAGCCCTGCCTGGCTGGCAGGCTCAACCGCCACTCCATCCCTCGTTTTGCCTCCAGACGGTTTGTTCACCTCGCCCTGGTGCACACGGACCTCAAGGGAAAGCTTGCTGTGCCCACGCCCGAGGGCTACCTCTACTGGATGGTGTTTGTCAATGATGCAACACGTTTCTGGGCCCTGGCCTACCTCAAGCGCAAGAGCGACACATTTGCAGCCTTCAAGGTGTACAAGGCATATGCTGAGAACTGCCTGGGGCTGCACATCAAGGCCACACGGGATGACAAGGGTGGCGAGTACATGGGCCAGGAGTTCATCGACTTCTGCGCTGAGCACGGCATCCACAGGCAGCACACTGAGCCAGACGAGCCCCACCAAAACGGCGTAGCAGAGCGAGCTAACAGGACAACGTCTGAGGGTGCCACTGCCCTGCTTGCCCAGTCCAAGCTCCCTCCTTCGTTCTGGTGCCACGCCATCTCCACCTTTGTCCACATGCGCAACTGCATGCCCACATCTGTGCTTGATGGTGGCATTTCCTACACGGCCTGGAAGGGCAATGGGTGCAAGCCTGATGTGTCCTATTTCCGCGTTTTTGGCTGCCTGGCCTACGTGCTCATCCGCAAGAAGGACCGCAAGGCACTGCATCTTCATTGGCTATCCAGATGGCACCAAGGCCTGGCGGTTCTGGGACCCTGCAGCAAAGAAGGTGATCGTCTCATCTCATGCAGTGTTCAATGAGCAGTGCTTCCCTGGCAACTCGCCCTTCATCAAGGTGTTTGGCCTGCCCCTCGACGATGTAGACATCCCTGGGGGCCCTGATGATGCAGCACCACCAGATGATGGTGTGCCAGGAGTGCCAGAGTTGCATGATTAGGGGAGAGATGATGACTATGATGATCCTGCACCTCCTGCGCCTCCAGCTCCTCCTGCTCCTCCTGCACCTCCTGCACCACAGCCTGCACCTTCACCACCTCGCCAGCCATCTCCAGCTCGATCGCCTTCACCACCTGCACAACCTCCTGCACCACCTGCACAACTCCCTGCTCGCTCACCATCACCCCCGGCTCGCTCACCAACGCCTCCACCTGCTCGGCCACCTCCTGCACCAGTTGCTCGCCCCGTTGTGCCATCTGCGCACCAGCAAGCACAAAACCCAGGTTTCAGGCCCTATCCAGCTCTCGCTCGCAAGCAGCTCCCCTCACGTGCCTCTCGCCCCCAAGGCTCCCTCAACGAGCATGCCCTTGAACGCCAGAACCTCGTTCCTCAGCGTCTTCGCATTCGCTCTGTGTCCCCTGCTCCTGCTCCTGCTCCTGCTCCGTCTCCACAGCCAGAACACTCCTCATCGCCTGATCCACTCAGAGCAGGCATTGAGGGCAAGCCAGGAGCACTTTGGGGAGCCCCGGTCGATATCTGAAGTCATGGCACTCGAGCCTGAGGAGCGCAACAAGTGGCTCAAGGCAGCACAGGAAGAGCTGCAGTCCCTCGTTGAGAACAGCACCTTCGAGCTTGTCCTCCTGCCCCCTGGGCGCAAGGCCATTGGCTCCCACTGGGTGTTCCGGGTCAAGCGCAACGCAGACGGCTCCATTGAACGCTACAAGGGCTGACTAGTGGCCAAGGGGTTCTCACAGTGCCCTGGCTTCGAGTACAACGAGACCTTTGCTCCTACGCCCAAGTGGGCCTCCATCCGCGCTATCCTCACCCTTGCAGCCCTCGAGGACCTCGAGCTGGAGTCAGTCGACATCTCCTCTGCCTACCTCAATGGCGAGCTCAAGGAGGAGGTCTACATGCGCCAGCCAGATGGCTTTGAGGAGAAGACTCTGCAGTGGGTGTGGCGCCTGTGCAAGGCTCTCTATGGCCTCAAGCAGGCTGGCCGCTGCTGGCACGAGAAGCTGGACGAGGTGCTCACCAAGCTGGGCTTTGAACGCCTCACCTGTGAGCACAGTGTCTGGGTGTACCTGCACGACGGTGTGCGTCTTATCATCCCTGTCTTCGTCGACGACATCACCATTGCAGGCAAGGACAAGGCGGCGATCCAGCGAGTCAAGGACGACCTGCGCAAGCACTTCAAGCTGCGAGATCTGGGCCCCACGTCGTGGCTGCTGGGTGTGCAGATTGAGCGCAACCGCTCGCAGCGTTCCCTGTCCATCTCGCAGCGCCAGTACTCCCTGGACATCCTCGAGCGATACGGCTTCTCTAACTGCGACCCAGTCAGCACTCCCATGGACCCTGGCCTCCGCCTCAGCACAGACATGGCCCCCACGTCGCCTGCAGACATCCGTGCGATGCAGGACATCCCTACAGCCAGGCAGTCGGCTCCTTGTTTTTATCTTGCAGTGGCCACTCGCCAGACATTGCTCGCACTGTGGGCAACCTTGCACGCTTCTCACAGCACCTGGCATGGCGCACTGGAAGGCAGTCAAGCACCTGTTCCGCTACATCAAGGGCACCCTCGACTACAAGCTCACCTACGCTCCTCGCCAGAGTCAGAGCTGTTCACCTCCTACACTGACGCAGACCATGCTGGCTGCCCTGACACTGGGTCGCTCCACCTCTGGCTATGTGATCAAGATGGGCACTGGGGCCATCTCCTGGTCAAGTCGCCTCCAGTCCCTCGTCGCTCTGTCCACCACCAGAGGCCGAGTTCATCGCTGCAGTTGTTAGGATGTGGTAACCATGCTTACTCATCCAGCAGGTATTAGTCCCTGAACTGCCATAAGCCTCCTAATGTCCAGTGCATAGCATGAATGCCATATAGACAGGGAGCTACAGTTACACTAAGCCACACTAATAAACTGGTGTCTCTATTGAACCAAGGCCGATAGCTCAGTGGTAGAGCGTCTGGGTGCAAACCAGCAGGTCCTGGGTTCAATCCCTGGCCTGGTCACTTTTCCACCTTTATCAGCTCCCTGGGCGCCATAACGGCGCCAGTAGCACAGTGTTACATACTCTACCTAGCACGTGCTCCATGAGCTGTATCGACGCCTCTGTCAGGCTCTGTGTCCTTAGACTTTACAGAGCTTGACACAGGTGAGTAGCATATCTTAGTTTCCTGCAATACAGACTTTACAGAGCTTGACACAGGCCATTGTGACGTCCTGAGGGCCACTGCAGCTAACAGGTTATGAGCCCTGCGCTCTCAGCACCTCAGGACTCCAAATTTCGCTTGTCTATTCGCTCCCTGGCCTCACCCAGCCCCCACTCCACTCCTGCTCCCTCTGCTTGATGCATCTGCTCGCTCTGGACTGGTTCCTTCTCTCTTCGCTCCAGGACGCAGTTTTTGTCCCCTCGCCTCGTCGTTTTGCCAGTGCGTCACGCGCCACGTCATCGCCCAGGCCCTTTGTTGCCACGTCGCCACATCGTGCCTATGGATCCCAGTATGTCATTCATGCCTTCCTACTCCTTCTGTGCCACCCCCATCCTTTCCAAGCCCCAGGGCTCTGTGTGTTCCAGCCAGCTGAGATAGACGGAGTTTTGCCCCTGCCATCGTCCTGCACGACGTCCTCCATGTCCCTGCCCTGGCCAGCAACCTCCTGTCGATTTTCCACCTCACCCGGGAGAAGGGCTACTCTGTTGAGCTCTCTGCGTCGTCTGTGCTCTTCTACCACCAGGGGCACTGCGCTTCAAGGCCCAGGTCAACGAGCACAACGTCGGCTACCTCCTTGGCCACACCCTGTCCCAGTCCAAGTCTGCCATGTCCGCCTCTACTACCTGCGACGAGGACCTCGCCCTGTGGCACCAGCGCTGCTCCCATGTCAACCTCGACGACCTGCGCTCTGTGGTCAACAAGGAGCTTGTCAAGGGCCTCACCATCCGCTCCAAGCGTGCCCCCAGCACCATCTGCGAGCCCTGCCTGGCTGGCAAGCTCAACCGCCACTCCATCCCTCGCTTCGCCTCCAGACGGTTCGTGCGGCTTGCCCTGGTGCACACAGACCTCAAGGGAAAGCTTGCTGTGCCCACGCCCGAGGGCTACCTCTACTGGATGGTGTTTGTCGACGATGCGACGCGTTTCTGGGCCCTGGCCTACCTCAAGCGCAAGAGCGACACATTTGCAGCCTTCAAGGTGTACAAGGCATATGCTGAGAACTGCCTGGGGCTGCACATCAAGGCTACACGGGACGACAAGGGCGGCGAGTACATGGGCCAGGAGTTCATCGACTTCTGTGCTGAGCACGGCATCCACAGGCAGCACACTGAGCCGGATGAGCCCCACCAGAACGGCGTGGCAGAGCGAGCAAACAGGACGACGTCTGAGGGTGCCACTGCCCTGCTTGCCCAGTCCAAGCTGCCTCCTTCATTCTGGTGCCATGCCGTCTCTACCTTTGTCCACACGCGCAACCGCATGCCCACCTCTGCGCTCGACGGCGGCATTCCCTACACAGCCTGGAAGGGCGACGGGCGCAAGCCTGATGTGTCCTATTTCCGCGTTTTTGGCTGCCTGGCCTATGTGCTTATCCGCAAGAAGGACCGCAAGGCGCTGCAGCCCCACACACGCAAGTGCATCTTCATTGGCTACCCAGATGGCACCAAGGCCTGGCGGTTCTGGGACCCTGCAGCAAAGAAGGCGATCGTCTCATCGCATGCAGTGTTTGACGAGCAGTGCTTCCCTGGCAACTCGCCCTTCATCAATGTCTTTGGCCTGCCCCTCGACGATGTGGAGATCCCTGGGGGCCCTGACGATGCAGCACCACCAGACAACGGTGCGCCAGGAGTGCCAGAGCTGCATGATCAGGGGAGAGATGACAACTATGATGATCCTGCACCTCTTGCGCCTCCAGCTCCTCCAGCTCCTCCTGCGCCTCCTGCACCACAGCCTGCGCCTCCACCACCTCGCCAGCCATCTCCAGCTCGATCACCTTCACCACCAGACTCTCCACCACCGGCACAACCTCCTGCACCACCTGCACAACTCCCTGCTCGTTCACCAACGCCTCCACCTGCTCGGCCACCTCCTGCACCAGTCGCTCGCCCTGTGGCGCCATCTGCGCACCAGCAAGCACAAAACCCAGGTTTCAGGCCCTATTCAGCTCTTGCTCGCAAGCAGCTCCCCTCGCGTGCCTCTCGCCCCCAAGGCTCCCTCAACGAGCGTGCCCTTGAACGCCAGAACCTTGTTCCTCAGCGTCTCCGCATTCGCTCTGTGTCCCCTGCTCCTGCTCCTGCTCCTGCTCCATCTCCTCAGCCTGAACGCTCCTCGTCGCCCGATCCACTCAGAGCAGGCATTGAGGGCAAGCCAGGAGCACTTTGGGGAGCCCCGGTCGATATCTGAAGTCATGGCACTCGAGCCTGAGGAGCGCAACAAGTGGCTCAAGGCAGCACAGGAAGAGCTGCAGTCCCTCGTTGAGAACAGCACCTTCGAGCTTGTCCTCCTGCCCCCTGGGCGCAAGGCCATTGGCTCCCACTGGGTGTTCCGGGTCAAGCGCAACGCAGACGGCTCCATTGAACGCTACAAGGGCTGACTAGTGGCCAAGGGGTTCTCACAGTGCCCTGGCTTCGAGTACAACGAGACCTTTGCTCCTACGCCCAAGTGGGCCTCCATCCGCGCTATCCTCACCCTTGCAGCCCTCGAGGACCTCGAGCTGGAGTCAGTCGACATCTCCTCTGCCTACCTCAATGGCGAGCTCAAGGAGGAGGTCTACATGCGCCAGCCAGATGGCTTTGAGGAGAAGACTCTGCAGTGGGTGTGGCGCCTGTGCAAGGCTCTCTATGGCCTCAAGCAGGCTGGCCGCTGCTGGCACGAGAAGCTGGACGAGGTGCTCACCAAGCTGGGCTTTGAACGCCTCACCTGTGAGCACAGTGTCTGGGTGTACCTGCACGACGGTGTGCGTCTTATCATCCCTGTCTTCGTCGACGACATCACCATTGCAGGCAAGGACAAGGCGGCGATCCAGCGAGTCAAGGATGACCTGTGCAAGCACTTCAAGCTGCGAGACCTGGGCCCCACGTCGTGGCTCCTGGGTGTGCAGATTGAGTGCGACTGCTCGCAGCGTTCCCTGTCCATCTCGCAGCGCCAGTACTCCCTGGACATCCTCGAGCGATACGGCTTCTCTAACTGCGACCCAGTCAGCACTCCCATGGACCCTGGCCTCCGCCTCAGCACAGACATGGCCCCCACGTCGCCTGCAGACATCCGTGCGATGCAGGACATCCCCTACAGCCAGGCAGTCGGCTCCTTGTTTTATCTTGCAGTGGCCACTCGCCCAGACATTGCTCGCACTGTGGGCAACCTTGCACGCTTCTCACAGCACCCTGGCATGGCGCACTGGAAGGCAGTCAAGCACCTGTTCCGCTACATCAAGGGCACCCTCGACTACAAGCTCACCTACGCTCCCTCGCCAGATCAGAGCTGTTCACCTCCATACACTGACGCAGACCATGCTGGCTGCCCTGACACTGGTCGCTCCACCTCTGGCTATGTGATCAAGATGGGCACTGGGGCCATCTCCTGGTCAAGTCGCCTCCAGTCCCTCGTCGCTCTGTCCACCACAGAGGCCAGTTCATCGCTGCAGTTGTTAGGATGTGGTAACCATGCTTACTCATCCAGCAGGTATTAGTCCCTGAACTGCCATAAGCCTCCTAAATGTCCAGTGCATAGCATGAATGCCATATAGACAGGGAGCTACAGTTACACTAAGCCACACTAAATAAACTGGTGTCTCTATTGAACCCAAGGCCGGATAGCTCAGTGGTAGAGCGTCTGGGTGCAAACCAGCAGGTCCTGGGTTCAATCCTGGCCTGGTCACTTTTCCACCTTTATCAGCTCCCTGGGCGCCATAACGGCGCCAGTAGCACAGTGTTACATACTCTACCTAGCACGTGCTCCATGAGCTGTATCGACCCTCTGTCAGGCTCTGTGTCCTTAGACTTTACAGAGCTTGACACAGGTGAGTAGCATATCTTAGTTTCCTGCAATACAGACTTTACAGAGCTTGACACAGGCCATTGTGACGTCCTGAGGGCCACTGCAGCTAACAGTTATGAGCCCTGCGCTCTCAGCACCTCAGGACTCCAATTTCGCTTGTCTATTCGCTCCCTGGCCTCACCCAGCCCCCACTCCACTCCTGCTCCCTCTGCTTGATGCATCTGCTCGCTCTGGGACTGGTTCCTTCTCTCTTCGCTCCAGGACGCAGTTTTTGTCCCCTCGCCTCGTCGTTTTGCCAGTGCGTCACGCGCCACGTCATCGCCCAGGCCCTTTGTTGCCACGTCGCCACATCGTGCCTATGGATCCCAGTATGTCATTCATGCCTTCCTACTCCTTCTGTGCCACCCCCATCCTTTCCAAGCCCAGGCTCTGTGGTGTTCCAGCCAGCTGAGATAGACGGAGTTTTGCCCCCTGCCATCGTCCTGCACGACGTCCTCCATGTCCCTGCCCTGGCCAGCAACCTCCTGTCGATTTTCCACCTCACCCGGGAGAAGGGCTACTCTGTTGAGCTCTCTGCGTCGTCTGTGCTCTTCTACCACCAGGGGCAGCTGCGCTTCAAGGCCCAGGTCAACGAGCACAACGTCGGCTACCTCCTTGGCCACACCCTGTCCCAGTCCAAGTCTGCCATGTCCGCCTCTACTACCTGCGACGAGGACCTCGCCCTGTGGCACCAGCGCTGCTCCCATGTCAACCTCGACGACCTGCGCTCTGTGGTCAACAAGGAGCTTGTCAAGGGCCTCACCATCCGCTCCAAGCGTGCCCCCCAGCACCATCTGCGAGCCCTGCCTGGCTGGCAAAGCTCAACCGCCACTCCATCCCTCGCTTCGCCTCCAGACGGTTCGTGCGGCTTGCCCTGGTGCACACAGACCTCAAGGAAAGCTTGCTGTGCCCACGCCCGAGGGCTACCTCTACTGGATGGTGTTTGTCGACGATGCGACGCGTTTCTGGCCCTGGCCTACCTCAAGCGCAAGAGCGACACATTTGCAGCCTTCAAGGTGTACAAGGCATATGCTGAGAACTGCCTGGGGCTGCACATCAAGGCTACACGGACGACAAGGGCGGCGAGTACATGGGCCAGGAGTTCATCGACTTCTGTGCTGAGCACGGGCATCCACAGGCAGCACACTGAGCCGGATGAGCCCCACCAGAACGCGTGGCAGAGCGAGCAAACAGGACGACGTCTGAGGGTGCCACTGCCCTGCTTGCCCAGTCCAAGCTGCCTCCTTCATTCTGGTGCCATGCCGTCTCTACCTTTGTCCACACGCGCAACCGCATGCCCACCTCTGCGCTCGACGGCGGCATTCCCTACACAGCCTGGAAGGGCGACGGGCGCAAGCCTGATGTGTCCTATTTCCGCGTTTTTGGCTGCCTGGCCTATGTGCTTATCCGCAAGAAGGACCGCAAGGCGCTGCAGCCCCACACACGCAAGTGCATCTTCATTGGCTACCCAGATGGCACCAAGGCCTGGCGGTTCTGGGGACCCTGCAGCAAAGAAGGCGATCGTCTCATCGCATGCAGTGTTTGACGAGCAGTGCTTCCCTGGCAACTCGCCCTTCATCAATGTCTTTGGCCTGCCCCTCGACGATGTGGAGATCCCTGGGGGCCCTGACGATGCAGCACCACCAGACAACGGTGCGCCAGGAGTGCCAGAGCTGCATGATCAGGGGAGAGATGACAACTATGATGATCCTGCACCTCTTGCGCCTCCAGCTCCTCCAGCTCCTCCTGCGCCTCCTGCACCACAGCCTGCGCCTCCACCACCTCGCCAGCCATCTCCAGCTCGATCACCTTCACCACCAGACTCTCCACCACCGGCACAACCTCCTGCACCACCTGCACAACTCCCTGCTCGTTCACCAACGCCTCCACCTGCTCGGCCACCTCCTGCACCAGTCGCTCGCCCTGTGGCGCCATCTGCGCACCAGCAAGCACAAAACCCAGGTTTCAGGCCCTATTCAGCTCTTGCTCGCAAGCAGCTCCCCTCGCGTGCCTCTCGCCCCCAAGGCTCCCTCAACGAGCGTGCCCTTGAACGCCAGAACCTTGTTCCTCAGCGTCTCCGCATTCGCTCTGTGTCCCCTGCTCCTGCTCCTGCTCCTGCTCCATCTCCTCAGCCTGAACGCTCCTCGTCGCCCGATCCACTCAGAGCAGGCATTGAGGGCAAGCCAGGAGCACTTTGGGGAGCCCCGGTCGATATCTGAAGTCATGGCACTCGAGCCTGAGGAGCGCAACAAGTGGCTCAAGGCAGCACAGGAAGAGCTGCAGTCCCTCGTTGAGAACAGCACCTTCGAGCTTGTCCTCCTGCCCCCTGGGCGCAAGGCCATTGGCTCCCACTGGGTGTTCCGGGTCAAGCGCAACGCAGACGGCTCCATTGAACGCTACAAGGGCTGACTAGTGGCCAAGGGGTTCTCACAGTGCCCTGGCTTCGAGTACAACGAGACCTTTGCTCCTACGCCCAAGTGGGCCTCCATCCGCGCTATCCTCACCCTTGCAGCCCTCGAGGACCTCGAGCTGGAGTCAGTCGACATCTCCTCTGCCTACCTCAATGGCGAGCTCAAGGAGGAGGTCTACATGCGCCAGCCAGATGGCTTTGAGGAGAAGACTCTGCAGTGGGTGTGGCGCCTGTGCAAGGCTCTCTATGGCCTCAAGCAGGCTGGCCGCTGCTGGCACGAGAAGCTGGACGAGGTGCTCACCAAGCTGGGCTTTGAACGCCTCACCTGTGAGCACAGTGTCTGGGTGTACCTGCACGACGGTGTGCGTCTTATCATCCCTGTCTTCGTCGACGACATCACCATTGCAGGCAAGGACAAGGCGGCGATCCAGCGAGTCAAGGATGACCTGTGCAAGCACTTCAAGCTGCGAGACCTGGCCCCACGTCGTGGCTCCTGGGTGTGCAGATTGAGTGCGACTGCTCGCAGCGTTCCCTGTCCATCTCGCAGCGCCAGTACTCCCTGGACATCCTCGAGCGATACGGCTTCTCTCTAACTGCGACCCAGTCAGCACTCCCATGGACCCTGGCCTCCGCCTCAGCACAGACATGGCCCCCACGTCGCCTGCAGACATCCGTGCGATGCAGGACATCCCCTACAGCCAGGCAGTCGGCTCCTTGTTTTATCTTGCAGTGGCCACTCGCCCAGACATTGCTCGCACTGTGGGCAACCTTGCACGTTCTCACAGCACCCTGGGCATGGCGCACTGGAAGGCAGTCAAGCACCTGTTCCGCTACATCAAGGGCACCCTCGACTACAAGCTCACCTACGCTCCCTCGCCAGAGTCAGAGCTGTTCACCTCCTACACTGACGCAGACCATGCTGGCTGCCTGACACTGGTCGCTCCACCTCTGGCTATGTGATCAAGATGGGCACTGGGGCCATCTCCTGGTCAAGTCGCCTCCAGTCCCTCGTCGCTCTGTCCACCACAGAGGCCGAGTTCATCGCTGCAGTTGTTAGGATGTGGTAACCATGCTTACTCATCCAGCAGGTATTAGTCCCTGAACTGCCATAAGCCTCCTAATGTCCAGTGCATAGCATGAATGCCATATAGACAGGGAGCTACAGTTACACTAAGCCACACTAATAAACTGGTGTCTCTATTGAACCCAAGGGCCGGATAGCTCAGTGGTAGAGCGTCTGGGTGCAAACCAGCAGGTCCTGGGTTCAATCCCTGGCCTGGTCACTTTTCCACCTTTATCAGCTCCCTGGGCGCCATAACGGCGCCAGTAGCACAGTGTTACATACTCTACCTAGCACGTGCTCCATGAGCTGTATCGACGCCTCTGTCAGGCTCTGTGTCCTTAGACTTTACAGAGCTTGACACAGGTGAGTAGCATATCTTAGTTTCCTGCAATACAGACTTTACAGAGCTTGACACAGGCCATTGTGACGTCCTGAGGGCCACTGCAGCTAACAGGTTATGAGCCCTGCGCTCTCAGCACCTCAGGACTCCAAATTTCGCTTGTCTATTCGCTCCCTGGCCTCACCCAGCCCCCACTCCACTCCTGCTCCCTCTGCTTGATGCATCTGCTCGCTCTGGGACTGGTTCCTTCTCTCTTCGCTCCAGGACGCAGTTTTTGTCCCCTCGCCTCGTCGTTTTGCCAGTGCGTCACGCGCCACGTCATCGCCCAGGCCCTTTGTTGCCACGTCGCCACATCGTGCCTATGGATCCCAGTATGTCATTCATGCCTTCCTACTCCTTCTGTGCCACCCCCATCCTTTCCAAGCCCCAGGGCTCTGTGGTGTTCCAGCCAGCTGAGATAGACGGAGTTTTGCCCCCTGCCATCGTCCTGCACGACGTCCTCCATGTCCCTGCCCTGGCCAGCAACCTCCTGTCGATTTTCCACCTCACCCGGGAGAAGGGCTACTCTGTTGAGCTCTCTGCGTCGTCTGTGCTCTTCTACCACCAGGGGCAGCTGCGCTTCAAGGCCCAGGTCAACGAGCACAACGTCGGCTACCTCCTTGGCCACACCCTGTCCCAGTCCAAGTCTGCCATGTCCGCCTCTACTACCTGCGACGAGGACCTCGCCCTGTGGCACCAGCGCTGCTCCCATGTCAACCTCGACGACCTGCGCTCTGTGGTCAACAAGGAGCTTGTCAAGGGCCTCACCATCCGCTCCAAGCGTGCCCCCAGCACCATCTGCGAGCCCTGCCTGGCTGGCAAGCTCAACCGCCACTCCATCCCTCGCTTCGCCTCCAGACGGTTCGTGCGGCTTGCCCTGGTGCACACAGACCTCAAGGGAAAGCTTGCTGTGCCCACGCCCGAGGGCTACCTCTACTGGATGGTGTTTGTCGACGATGCGACGCGTTTCTGGGCCCTGGCCTACCTCAAGCGCAAGAGCGACACATTTGCAGCCTTCAAGGTGTACAAGGCATATGCTGAGAACTGCCTGGGGCTGCACATCAAGGCTACACGGGACGACAAGGGCGGCGAGTACATGGGCCAGGAGTTCATCGACTTCTGTGCTGAGCACGGCATCCACAGGCAGCACACTGAGCCGGATGAGCCCCACCAGAACGGCGTGGCAGAGCGAGCAAACAGGACGACGTCTGAGGGTGCCACTGCCCTGCTTGCCCAGTCCAAGCTGCCTCCTTCATTCTGGTGCCATGCCGTCTCTACCTTTGTCCACACGCGCAACCGCATGCCCACCTCTGCGCTCGACGGCGGCATTCCCTACACAGCCTGGAAGGGCGACGGGCGCAAGCCTGATGTGTCCTATTTCCGCGTTTTTGGCTGCCTGGCCTATGTGCTTATCCGCAAGAAGGACCGCAAGGCGCTGCAGCCCCACACACAAGTGCATCTTCATTGGCTACCCAGATGGCACCAAGGCCTGGCGGTTCTGGGACCCTGCAGCAAAGAAGGCGATCGTCTCATCGCATGCAGTGTTTGACGAGCAGTGCTTCCCTGGCAACTCGCCCTTCATCAATGTCTTTGGCCTGCCCCTCGACGATGTGGAGATCCCTGGGGGCCCTGACGATGCAGCACCACCAGACAACGGTGCGCCAGGAGTGCCAGAGCTGCATGATCAGGGAGAGATGACAACTATGATGATCCTGCACCTCTTGCGCCTCCAGCTCCTCCAGCTCCTCCTGCGCCTCCTGCACCACAGCCTGCGCCTCCACCACCTCGCCAGCCATCTCCAGCTCGATCACCTTCACCACCAGACTCTCCACCACCGGCACAACCTCCTGCACCACCTGCACAACTCCCTGCTCGTTCACCAACGCCTCCACCTGCTCGGCCACCTCCTGCACCAGTCGCTCGCCCTGTGGCGCCATCTGCGCACCAGCAAGCACAAAACCCAGGTTTCAGGCCCTATCCAGCTCTTGCTCGCAAGCAGCTCCCCTCGCGTGCCTCTCGCCCTCAAGGCTCCCTCAATGAGCGTGCCCTTGAACGCCAGAACCTTGTTCCTCAGCGTCTCCGCATTCGCTCTGTGTCCCCTGCTCCTGCTCCTGCTCCTGCTCCATCTCCTCAGCCTGAACGCTCCTCGTCGCCCGATCCACTCATTGAGGCTCCAGTCGATGCACCAGCTGCTCCTGGCCTTAATCGACCGTTCCCCAACCGTCCACGCTCTCCCCCACCGAGTCCTACATCCTCAGACGACGAGCTGGACCTCATAGGTCGAGGGGACAGCAGCGATGAGGACGCACTCCATGCAATGCTAGCAGGCCTCGATGACGTCTACTCTGACCCCCTCATCGACTACCTGTCCTACGACGATGCCCTGGACGTCGCATTCGAGTCAGTGGTCGAGCAGGCATCGAAGGCCAGCCAGGAGCACTTTGGGGAGCCCACATCGATGTCCGAGGTCATGGCACTCGAGCCGGAGGAGCGCAACAAGTGGCTCAAGGCAGCGCAGGAAGAGCTGCAGTCCCTTGTCGAGAACGGCACCTTCGAGCTTGTCCTCCTGCCCCCTGGGCGCAAGGCCATTGGCTCCCGCTGGGTATTCTGGGTCAAGCGCAATGCAGACGGCTCTATCGAACGCTACAAGGGCAGACTGGTGGCCAAGGGGTTCTCACAGTGCCCTGGCTTCGAGTACAACGAGACCTTTGCTCCTACGCCCAAGTGGGCCTCCATCCGCGCTATCCTCACCCTTGCAGCCCTCGAGGACCTCGAGCTGGAGTCAGTCGACATCTCCTCTGCCTACCTCAATGGCGAGCTCAAGGAGGAGGTCTACATGCGCCAGCCAGATGGCTTTGAGGAGAAGACTCTGCAGTGGGTGTGGCGCCTGTGCAAGGCTCTCTATGGCCTCAAGCAGGCTGGCCGCTGCTGGCACGAGAAGCTGGACGAGGTGCTCACCAAGCTGGGCTTTGAACGCCTCACCTGTGAGCACAGTGTCTGGGTGTACCTGCGTGATGGTGTGCGTCTCATCATCCCTGTATTCGTCGACGACATCACCATTGCAGGCAAGGACAAGGCGGCGATCCAGCGAGTCAAGGATGACCTGTGCAAGCACTTCAAGCTGCGAGACCTGGGCCCCACGTCGTGGCTCCTGGGTGTGCAGATTGAGTGCGACTGCTCGCAGCGTTCCCTGTCCATCTCGCAGCGCCAGTACTCCCTGGACATCCTCGAGCGATACGGCTTCTCTAACTGCGACCCAGTCAGCACTCCCATGGACCCTGGCCTCCGCCTCAGCACAGACATGGCCCCCACGTCGCCTGCAGACATCCGTGCGATGCAGGACATCCCCTACAGCCAGGCAGTCGGCTCCTTGTTTTATCTTGCAGTGGCCACTCGCCCAGACATTGCTCGCACTGTGGGCAACCTTGCACGCTTCTCACAGCACCCTGGCATGGCGCACTGGAAGGCAGTCAAGCACCTGTTCCGCTACATCAAGGGCACCCTCGACTACAAGCTCACCTACGCTCCCTCGCCAGAGTCAGAGCTGTTCACCTCCTACACTGACGCAGACCATGCTGGCTGCCCTGACACTGGTCGCTCCACCTCTGGCTATGTGATCAAGATGGGCACTGGGGCCATCTCCTGGTCAAGTCGCCTCCAGTCCCTCGTCGCTCTGTCCACCACAGAGGCCGAGTTCATCGCTGCAGTTGTTAGGATGTGGTAACCATGCTTACTCATCCAGCAGGTATTAGTCCCTGAACTGCCATAAGCCTCCTAATGTCCAGTGCATAGCATGAATGCCATATAGACAGGGAGCTACAGTTACACTAAGCCACACTAATAAACTGGTGTCTCTATTGAACCCAAGGCCGGATAGCTCAGTGGTAGAGCGTCTGGGTGCAAACCAGCAGGTCCTGGGTTCAATCCCTGGCCTGGTCACTTTTCCACCTTTATCAGCTCCCTGGGCGCCATAACGGCGCCAGTAGCACAGTGTTACATACTCTACCTAGCACGTGCTCCATGAGCTGTATCGACGCCTCTGTCAGGCTCTGTGTCCTTAGACTTTACAGAGCTTGACACAGGTGAGTAGCATATCTTAGTTTCCAGCAATACAGACTTTACAGAGCTTGACACAGGCCATTGTGACGTCCTGAGGGCCACTGCAGCTAACATCTTCGTGTCTCCATTGCAGGGACCCAATCCATGTCATAGCCAAAAGCTGTGCCCCACCAATGTGCTCAAATCCTTATCTCAATCTACTCCGCACCCACAACTTCCTAAAGCGGCACTACCGAACATTCTCTCCATGCTTCAATGCTAGTGAGTGTTGTTTTTTACTTATCACGCACCTGTTTATGCGAGCACACAGTGTGATACCTGATTTCTGTGGTAGTCTCATGACCTAGAGGATAGCTCTGGGATGCCCAACAGAATTCCACTCAGAACTGGGGCTCTTCCATTCAGTGCGATGTGCGGTGGCATTGAACTCCAACCTATGCCTGCAAGAGCCTCTGCCGCATCTCATGTTGTGCAGTTGTGTTCAACTCCAACCAATGGCTGCAAGAGTCCCCCTCGTGTGAAATCCCCTGTCATCGCATCAAGTACCCGCCAATCTTACACGCCTGCAGTCACTCCTCCACCACCCCCCTTGTGTCAGTGATCTGCCGTTGCCACCCACCACCATGGCAACTCTCCATTCCCTCGAGCCCAGTATCTACCTCCTCGTCAATAGTGTCAGCCGTGCATGCAGCTATTCCAAAGATGTGGACAATGTCGCCCTCTTTGTGAACGGTATATCCTTGACTTTCATGGTGCGTGTGTGCGAGATCCTTTCGACCTTCCTCGTGCTGACTATCACCGTATAACTGGCATGTCTCAGCTCAACCTCCCGACTGGTATTCTTACTTCCAATGTCCTAGATCTGGACACAGTCACCAAGTGGCTCGCAATGATCCAAGGCGAAGAACTCATGTCCTGCGAACTCACTGAAAAACAGCACCTACTCCTCCTCTACCTGGTTCTCGGATATCGCGCGTACATTCTGCCTTATCCCAGCGTAGACCCAGCCGATGCTGCGCTCTTCACTGACCTCATCGCCAAGGCTGCGCTCGCACTCGATCACCATGAGTGCGCCGAGGATATGCTCAACGACCTTCTTATGTGGATGCTAGATACATTACCAGAGGTACGTCTCACTGCTAATTGTGCTTTGTTCGTGTCCTGAATATGTGTCCCCAGACAGGAGGTCTTCACTGCTGCCAGCATCGCGGCCATCACGGTGCCTGGGCCAGACTCGACCACCCTCGCGCCAGCCCCGCCCAGCAATTCAGAGCCAACTGTGCCCCCCACTAAGCCCGCCCGCCTTCGCCCTGTCCCTGCGGCTATTGTTGGCGGGATACAAGTGTGCCCTTATGTCGCGTGTACGTCAATTGCCTCTCTTACACATTTTCGCACTGCTCATGCTCAATATCTTCAAGATCCCATTTCCGCCAATAGAGCAGTGCCAGATGCCTCCATCGTCCAGACCACTGCAGCTCCTGCCAGTGTTGAGACGGGGGGTGCTTCCACCCCTGACAGTGGTCAGGACGCTACATGGGACCCTTTGCCACCCATGAGCATAAGCACTGAGCGCACTATTGGGGCTCGCGCAGTGGGCGGGTCGTGCGCTGTGTCCTTGGCGCTTGGGATTCTGATGACTCCATGCCGGTCCTTGAGTCTGTTGCTGATTCCAGTGACTTGGAGAATGAATCAGTTGTGTTTGTCAGCTACATGTAGCACAAATGTAGTTATGTTGTAGAAGATTCAATTACAATGTCAAATTGTGCTGTAATTCTTCAACCTATGTGTAAAAATCTGCGGATTACCCACTGCGGATTGTATGTTTGGAAGGGTCTTGATCCAGATCCGAAGATGAGTCGGATCCGTATGACCCGGAACCGTGGATCTGGGTACTTGCAGATCCAACTCCGGGTTTATGCAGCTCAACCTGCAATGTGATCCAGATTGTTCTGCCCTACGTCAGACCTCTATAATGCAAATGGGCAACCTGACAAGGTCACTTCGCTATGGCAGATTAGCCCACTTACAGCCTATCTTCTTACTGCTGATCTCGTCTATGCTGGCAAGGTTACAGCTCCAACAGTTGAAGAAGTTGCAGAAGTCATTTGGCGCAATGACATGGGCTCACTAGCAGGCCTTATAGAGCTAGGATTTCCCTTGGAGAGGAAGAAGAAGGAGGCTTTGCCAAAAGTGGTCATTGCATTTACAGGTGTCTATGAATATCTCAGCAGTCATCTCTCAGAAGCAGACAAAGTTCTGATGGTCTTTGATCCTATTATGGTAGAGCACACCTTGTGCAAATATCAGAGGTTGCAGAAGCATTTTTCGAGATAGCTATGGTAACTTGTAACTTCAGAATTATGTAGCAATACTAGTAGTGTGTTCCTCATCCTTACAAGGCATGAATACACTAAGACTCTAACATACTGATATCTTGGCTATTCTTACTAGAGTTAGCTTGGGACGAGCCTTCAGGATCCGACAGACATAGCCTCTTCATCTTAAGCTGTTCGTCTCTACCTTCACGCTCTGCATATCCAACCTTATGCTTAACCTTCTTTAAAGGAGATATGTGCTTGCTGCTAATAGCCTGGATCACCTGGCGGTTGTAATCCTATGAAGATATCAGGTCTGGCTTCAGCTGCTGTTGTGGTATTGATACATCATTTTACGGTTATCTCCCAGGAGCGTTTTACATCATATTACGGTTAAATGCATGATGTATCATAAGCCCCCGGGGCTTATGCCGGGTTCTGCCCAATTAGGCAAGGCCTCCTCCGGGGCCTCCAGGGAGAGCCCCCATGCTTATCTAAGCCCTCCCAGGCCTGCTGTGGCTGTACCCTGTTGTTCCTGCCTCAATTCTGGCCCCCCGGGCCTGCTGTGGCTGTGCCCCCTGCTTCTCCATCAATCCTGCCTTCCGGATGCCTCCTCCCATCAAATATCAACCTCCCGGCTTCCCTGGCCCAATTAGGCAAGTGCCCCAGTGCCTGGGAGGTGGGGACCTTGTTCCCCTTGCTGTTAGGCCATTCCTGGGCCGTTTCCCTTCATTGTAGGTGCGTTCTGTTCGCATTTTCAAGGCAAACAAAATGTATATTACTCAGTTACTACATAGTGGCCCCTACCCAGACCCATAGTGCCCCCTTAGGATCGACCTAGGGGGCACTGTTTGTGATATCTCTTCCGTTTCTTGGCCGTTTTGGGCGCATGAGGGCTCGTTAGATTCGCATTTCTAATACGCACCTAACGAGCCCTCATACGTACAAATCCGTCCAGCGGTCGTCCCGGAGCAGATACCTTCTCCTCCTGGAGAGCAGGTATCTGTATCTCAGCAACCCCTGGACCGTTTGCCTTGCTGTTTGCACTCACTTGTACGTCTGTTGTACTGCATTTTATGCCATCTATCTACTTGTACACTGATAGTCAGCCCATCATGCAGGATGCCCATCAGTATGCAGCCTCTCCTACTTCGACGGCCCATATCTCCACAACGCATGGGCCGTTTTTTGTGCCCGTGGTACGCCTGGAAAGCCCTTGCTCATAGCTTTCTAACGAGCCCCTGAACGTCCTGAACGGACCACTAGTCATCCCGGGAGGCCAACCCTCTCCTCCTACCTCTATCTTATACTCATCCATCTATATCTCAGGCAGTTTCCCACCGTTTCCCCTCATCTCTTTTGCATCATAGATGTGTATTTACCTGCTACCTGAATCCATGATCATATTTGTTATCAGGCCAGTGGATCTATTTGGGCTCCCTTATCAGTATCCTCACAGTATACACCCTATGCCCCCCTTGGCCCACCATGGATAGGCCATATAATAGGTCGACTAAATAGAGCTAAATGAGGGCTATCCAACGCAACAAGAATCATGCAAAACAGTCAAGTATTGGCCTAGTTATGAGCTTGAACAACTCCTGTTAGCCACTGTATAACACCTGACACTCCGGGCAAGTGTCACTAACCCGAGTGTCTTTACAGGGTCTTAAACCAGCTAACAGGAAGTGTTCAAGCTATAACTAGGCCAATACTTGACTGTTTTGCATGATTCTTGTTGCGTTGGATAGCCCTCATTTAGCTCTATTTAGTCGACCTATTATATGGCCTATCCATGGTGGGCCAAGGGGGGCATAGGGTGTATACTGTGAGGATACTGATAAGGGAGCCCAAATAGATCCACTGGCCTGATAACAAATATGATCATGGATTCAGGTAGCAGGTAAATACACATCTATGATGCAAAAGAGATGAGGGGAAACGGTGGGAAACTGCCTGAGATATAGATGGATGAGTATAAGATAGAGGTAGGAGGAGAGGGTTGGCCTCCCGGGATGACTAGTGGTCCGTTCAGGACGTTCAGGGGCTCGTTAGAAAGCTATGAGCAAGGGCTTTCCAGGCGTACCACGGGCACAAAAAACGGCCCATGCGTTGTGGAGATATGGGCCGTCGAAGTAGGAGAGGCTGCATACTGATGGGCATCCTGCATGATGGGCTGACTATCAGTGTACAAGTAGATAGATGGCATAAAATGCAGTACAACAGACGTACAAGTGAGTGCAAACAGCAAGGCAAACGGTCCAGGGGTTGCTGAGATACAGATACCTGCTCTCCAGGAGGAGAAGGTATCTGCTCCGGGACGACCGCTGGACGGATTTGTACGTATGAGGGCTCGTTAGGTGCGTATTAGAAATGCGAATCTAACGAGCCCTCATGCGCCCAAAACGGCCAAGAAACGGAAGAGATATTCACCAAACAGTGCCCCCTAGGTCGATCCTAAGGGGGCACTATGGGTCTGGGTAGGGGCCACTATGTAGTAACTGAGTATATACATTTTGTTTGCCTTGAAAATGCGAACAGAACGCACCTACAATGAAGGGAAACGGCCCAGGAATGGCCTAACAGCAAGGGGAACAAGGTCCCCCACCTCCCAGGCACTGGGCACTTGCCTAATTGGGCCAGGGAAGCCGGGAGGTTGATATTTGATGGGAGGAGGCATCCCGGAAGGCAGGATTGATGGGAGAAGCAAGGGGGCACAGCCACAGCAGGCCCGGGGGGCCAGAATTGATGGCAGGAACAACAGGGTACAGCCACAGCAGGCCTGGGAGGGCTTAGATAAGCATGGGGGCTCTCCCTGGAGGCCCCGGAGGAGGCCTTGCCTAATTGGGCAGAACCCGGCATAAGCCCCGGGGGCTTATGATACATCATGCATTTAACCGTAATATGATGTAAAACGCTCCTGGGAGATAACCGTAAAATGATGTATCAATACCACAACAGCAGCTGAAGCCAGACCTGATATCTTCATAGGATTACAACCGCCAGGTGATCCAGGCTATTAGCAGCAAGCACATATCTCCTTTAAAGAAGGTTAAGCATAAGGTTGGATATGCAGAGCGTGAAGGTAGAGACGAACAGCTTAAGATGAAGAGGCTATGTCTGTCGGATCCTGAAGGCTCGTCCCAAGCTAACTCTAGTAAGAATAGCCAAGATATCAGTATGTTAGAGTCTTAGTGTATTCATGCCTTGTAAGGATGAGGAACACACTACTAGTATTGCTACATAATTCTGAAGTTACAAGTTACCATAGCTATCTCGAAAAATGCTTCTGCAACCTCTGATATTTGCACAAGGTGTGCTCTACCATAATAGGATCAAAGACCATCAGAACTTTGTCTGCTTCTGAGAGATGACTGCTGAGATATTCATAGACACCTGTAAATGCAATGACCACTTTTGGCAAAGCCTCCTTCTTCTTCCTCTCCAAGGGAAATCCTAGCTCTATAAGGCCTGCTAGTGAGCCCATGTCATTGCGCCAAATGACTTCTGCAACTTCTTCAAACTGTTGAGCTGTAACCTTGCCAGCATAGACGAGATCAGCAGTAAGAAGATAGGCTGTAAGTGGGCTAATCTGCCATAGCGAAGTGACCTTGTCAGGTTGCCCATTTGCATTATAGAGGTCTGACGTAGGGCAGAACAATCTGGATCACATTGCAGGTTGAGCTGCATAAACCCGGAGTTGGATCTGCAAGTACCCAGATCCACGGTTCCGGGTCATACGGATCCGACTCATCTTCGGATCTGGATCAAGACCCTTCCAAACATACAATCCGCAGTGGGTAATCCGCAGATTTTTACACATAGGTTGAAGAATTACAGCACAATTTGACATTGTAATTGAATCTTCTACAACATAACTACATTTGTGCTACATGTAGCTGACAAACACAACTGATTCATTCTCCAAGTCACTGGAATCAGCAACAGACTCAAGGACCGGCATGGAGTCATCAGAATCCCAAGCGCCAAGGACACAGCGCACGACCCGCCCACTGCGCGAGCCCCAATAGTGCGCTCAGTGCTTATGCTCATGGGTGGCAAAGGGTCCCATGTAGCGTCCTGACCACTGTCAGGGGTGGAAGCACCCCCCGTCTCAACACTGGCAGGAGCTGCAGTGGTCTGGACGATGGAGGCATCTGGCACTGCCTCTATTGGCGGAAATGGGATCTTGAAGATATTGAGCATGAGCAGTGCGAAAATGTGTAAGAGAGGCAATTGACGTACACGCGACATAAGGCACACATTGTTATCCCGCCAACAATAGCCGCAGGGACAGGGCGAAGGCGGGCGGGCTTAGTGGGGGGCACAGTTGGCTCTGAATTGCTGGGCGGGGCTGGCGCGAGGTGTCGAGTCTGGCCCAGGCACCGTGATGGCCGCGATGCTGGCAGCAGTGAAGACCTCCTGTCTGGGGACACATATTCAGGACACGAACAAAGCACAATTAGCAGTGAGACGTACCTCTGGTAATGTATCTAGCATCCACATAAGAAGGTCGTTGAGCATATCCTCGGCGCACTCATGGTGATCGAGTGCGAGCGCAGCCTTGGCGATGAGGTCAGTGAAGAGCGCAGCATCGGCTGGGTCTACGCTGGATAAGGGCAGAATGTACGCGCGATATCCGAGAACCAGGTAGAGAGGAGTAGGTGCTGTTTTTCAGTGAGTTCGCAGGACATGAGTTCTTCGCCTTGGATCATTGCGAGCCACTTGGTGACTGACTGTCCAGATCTAGGACATTGGAAGTAAGAATACCAGTCGGAGAGGGTTGAGCTGAGACATGCCAGTTATACGGTGATAGTCAGCACGAGGAAGGTCGAAAGGATCTCGCACACACGCACCATGAAAGTCAAGGATATACCGTTCACAAAGAGGGCGACATTGTCCACATCTTTGGAATAGCTGCATGCACGGCTGACACTATTGACGAGGAGGTAGATACTGGGCTCGAGGAATGGAGAGTTGCCATGGTGGTGGGTGGCAACGGCAGATCACTGACACAAGGGGGTGGTGGAGGAGTGACTGCAGCGTGTAAGATTGGCGGGTACTTGATGCGATGACAGGGGATTCACACGAGGGGGGGACTCTTGCAGCCATTGGTTGGAGTTGAAGCACAACTGCACAACATGAGATGCGGCAGAGCTCTTGCAGGCATAGGTTGGAGTTCAATGCCACCGCACATCGCACTGAATGGAAGAGCCCCCAGTTCTGAGTGGAATTCTGTTGGCATCCCAGAGCTATCCTCTAGGTCATGAGACTACCACAGAAATCAGGTATCACACTGTGTGCTCGCATAAACAGGTGCGTGATAAGTAAAAAACAACACTCACTAGCATTGAAGCATGGAGAGAATGTTCGGTAGTGCCGCTTTAGGAAGTTGTGGTGCGGAGTAGATTGAGATAAGGATTTGAGCACATTGGTGGGGCACAGCTTTTGGCTATGACATGGATTGGGTCCCTGCAATGGAGACACGAAGATGTTAGCTGCAGTGCCCTCAGGACGTCACAATGGCCTGTGTCAAGCTCTGTAAAGTCTGTATTGCTGGAAACTAAGATATGCTACTCACCTGTGTCAAGCTCTGTAAAGTCTAAGGACACAGAGCCTGACAGAGGCGTCGATACAGCTCATGGAGCACGTGCTAGGTAGAGTATGCTTAACACTTGCTACTAGGCGCCGTTATGGGCGCCCAGGGAGCTGATAAAGGTGGAAAAGTGACCAGGCCAGGGATTGAACCC
Source organism: Ganoderma boninense (assembly GCA_002900995.3). Classification (NCBI taxonomy): domain Eukaryota; kingdom Fungi; phylum Basidiomycota; class Agaricomycetes; order Polyporales; family Polyporaceae; genus Ganoderma; species Ganoderma boninense. Next base: position 2,407,573 of record CM035312.1, on the reverse strand, counting down.
AGGACCTGCTGGTTTGCACCCAGACGCTCTACCACTGAGCTATCCGGCCTTGGGTTCAATAGAGACACCAGTTTATTAGTGTGGCTTAGTGTAACTGTAGCTCCCTGTCTATATGGCATTCATGCTATGCACTGGACATTTAGGAGGCTTATGCAGTTCAGGGACTAAATACCTGCTGGATGAGTAAGCAATGGTTACCACATCCTAACAACTGCAGCGATGAACTCGGCCTCTGTGGTGACAGAGCGACGAGGACTGGAGGCGACTCGACCAGGAGATAGCCCCAGTGCCCATCTTGATCACATAGCCAGAGGTGGAGCGACCAGTGTCAGGGCAGCCAGCGTGGTCTGCGTCAGTGTAGGAGGTGAACAGCTCTGACTCTGGCGAGGGAGCGTAGGTGAGCTGTTAGTCGAGGGTGCCCTTGATGTAGCGGAACAGGTGCTTGACTGCCTTCCAGTGCGCCATGCCAGGGGTGCTGTGAGAAGCGTGCAAGGTTGCCCACAGTGCGAGCAATGTCTGGGCGAGTGGCCACTGCAAGATAAAACAAGAGCCGACTGCCTGGCTGTAGGGGATGTCCTGCTATCGCACGGATGTCTGCAGGCGACGATGGCGGCCATGTCTGTGCTGAGGCGGAGCAGGGTCCATGGAGTTATGCCTTCCCAAAAACTGGATCGCAGTGTGGAGAAGCCGTATCGCCGAGGATGTCCAGGGTAGTAGCTGCGCTGCGAGATGGACAGGGAAGCGCGCAGGGTTGCATCATCGACACCCAGGAGCACGACCTGGGGCCCCGGGTTTTCGCACTTTTAAG
>CM035312.1:2148325-2406665 GCA_002900995.3 Ganoderma boninense | reverse complement strand
GCACCGTACGTACATTGCATTGTCCCCTACCTGGGGTATTTTTCGTTTCGTTAGCATAGGACATCTCATAGAGTTACAACATCGTCTTCATTAGAGGCTCCAACTAGCTTAGATCTGCATCCTGCTCTACTTTACACTGTACAGTCCGCAATTCTCGCTCCCTGGGCGCCATAACGGCGCCAGTAGCACAGTGTTACATACTCTACCTAGCACGTGCTCCATGAGCTGTATCGACGCCTCTGTCAGGCTCTGTGTCCTTAGACTTTACAGAGCTTGACACAGGTGAGTAGCATATCTTAGTTTCCTGCAATACAGACTTTACAGAGCTTGACACAGGCCATTGTGACGTCCTGAGGGCCACTGCAGCTAACAACACCTTCGACCTTTGCAGGATCCATTGTGATCAAATCCTTGGAGATAATCAGGCCTAGGAACTCGACTGATGGCTGCTCAAACTTGCACTTTTCTGGCTTGACAAAGAGGTCGTTAGCTCATAGTTTTTGTAGTACTCGCTCTGTGAGCTGCCGGTGTAGTGTGAGGTCGTCTGTGAAGATGAGGATGTCGTCGATGTAGACTACAATGTGTCTTGTGGCAATTTCCTCCTTGAGTACTTCGTTCATCATAGCCTGGAAGGTGCTTGGTGCATTACAGAGGCTGAATGTCATTACCGTTGGCTTGTACAGTCCACGGTGGATGATAAACACTGCTTTCTCTTTGTCACCCTCCCGTATTCGGACATTGTTGTATCCCCATCTCAGGTCTAAGGAGGTGAAGATTGACGACTGAGAGAGTCGGTCGATCAAGTCCGGTATCTGTGGTATGAGAAACTTGTCTTTCTTGGTAGCGGCATTGAGGGCACGGTAGTCCTGGACTAGCTGTAAACTCCCGTCCTTCTTCTTGACAAAGAAAACTGGTGCTGCAGCAGGGCTCTTAGAGCATCAGATGTATCCCTTGCTTTCCTGCTCATCAATCCAACCATCCAGTAAGTTTCATTCCTGGGGGTTTAATGGGTAAAGCTTGGCTGGCTTAGGCAATGTTGCACCTTTTGTTAACTCAATTGGATGGTCATAAGGCTTGCATATTGGCATCCGTTCTGACGCTGTCTTGGAGAAGACGTCACCATACTGGTGGTAGTGTGTGGTGACATGACTAGACCAGTATCCCTTGTCTTGTTGTCCCAGCATTTCTTCCTTCTTCTCTTCAACGTGTGCTCACAGTATCCTGGCATCAGGGTCATCCAAAAACTTCATCCAGTGCGCAAACTGGTCGGTATTGTCCCAGGGCTCTGGTTCAAGCTGACCATAGCTGTCTCGTGCAAACTCTTCTAACCAGGGCTCGTCTATGGCTTGGACCTCTTCTTCCTGTGTTAGCAGCTCCTTGGGGTGGCATGCAGCTGGGCATCATGTAAAGTTGACTTGTCCATTTTTCCAATTGATTTCAGGGTTGTGTTCTCTTAAAAAGGTCATCCCAATGATGAGGTCTTGATTCCCAATGTCGGTAACCAAGAATGACTGCCAACTGGTGTGTTTCCCAATGGTGACCATGCATCGTGTGTAGTGGGTGATGAGGCCCTTCTTGTTTTCCGTTGCATCTGCATTGAAAACTCGTATGTCCCTGGAAAGCCGCCGCAATTCTAAACCATGTTCCTGAACAAACTGATAGTGTGCAAAACTAGAGTAGGCTCCACAGTCTACTAGGGCTTCTGTCTGGATTTCACGTTTGCCTTGCTTGAGGGTGAGTCCTAGATCTAACGATTGCTTTTGCCTGCAAGATGAGGCAAGGTTATATATAACGTGATCTAGGTACAAAAGACTCCTCTAAGTGGCTTACGCTACTACTACATATAGACCGGATGTTACGACCAGACTTCGTTACATCCGCTGGAGAAAATCCTGCTCGTCAACCTCGACGATCCGTGCGGTAGTCTCCTGCTCTGGGGCCTTGTTCTTCTTCTCAAACTCCTTGAGCGCATTGATGACAAACTCCATTTGGTCTTGATCTTGACTGTCTTCGCCTATAGCGCGTACCCGAGTGCCTTTTGCCTTTGTCGTGTCCGGGAGCTTGTAGTACCCTTTGTATACCGGGTTTCGACACTTGACACCAGTCTTGAAGGGATGCCGACCACAGCGGAAACAGAGCTTTTTGGCGAGCCATTCCTCCTGCTCCTTGGAGAGCTTTTCCGGTTTGCGTACAGTGTTGATGTCCATTGCATTTGGGTCTCGGGCAGGCCTTGACGACGTTGGCTGACGGACTCCTTGGTAGTTCATCTCGATCCCTAGTACCCAGTCTAAGAAGTCTTCCCACTGGTCCGGAACCGTGAGCGGTGACAAGGAGCGATGGGTGGTTATGGTTGTAAATAGGTCTCCCTTGCACTGAGACTCGATCCGTCGGATAAGTTCCACATCGGAGTAGCCAGACTTGATAGTGAAACGGCGGAAGTCTTCCGCAAACAGGGCCAGTGACGCGTGTGACTTCCTGCAATGGTCCTCTAGTGACCGCTGGGCTGACGTTTCGGGGGCCAGCTCTCGGTATCCACTCCGGAGTCGGTTCGCAAAGTTGTTCCATGTACCAAGTGGGACTCCTTCGGCTGCTTTCTAGGCGTAGTCATCCATGTAGGACTGAGCTCCTCCTTCTAAGAACAGTAGAGCCGTAGTGATCTTGTCATCCTCCGATGTGATGTTCTGGTACCTAAACCAAATCCCGAGCTTTTGGAACCATTGTTCGACTGTCAGGTCCGGTGTCTTGCCTTTAAACTTTGGCGGGTCTGCGATCTTGGGCCGACTGGGGGCGTGCGCAGGTGTGCCGTGGGAGCGTGTACCGGTCGGGTGGAGGCCAGCGAGTTAACTTGTGCTTGTAGCTGCTTGATAGCATTGACAAGAGTTCCGTGGTTTTGATTAAGAACGTCTCCATCTGCCTTGAGCGCAACCAGTTCAGCCTTCAGCTTCTCGTTCTCGTCTTCTAGATCCTTGCATCGAGAGCGGAGGTCGTCCATGTCGTCTGTGTATGTCACACTGCTAACCTTCTTGTTCAGGAGGACCCTGAGCCTGTGGAGTTTGGCGGCTTCCTGGTTGCGGTGTTCGTACATTTTGTTGCCAAGCTGGTTGTATGCTTCCGTGACCATTTTCTGTGTCATGTCGTTAACGACTGCCATGATGTAGTTAATATAGTGATCCTGGATGCCGAAGTGTGCGCCTGCTGCTTGTACAGCGTCCTCAAGTGTTGCATACTCCACACCCTGAAACTGCCATGCTGCCGGGTTTTGTAAGGCCCCAAGGGTGGGGGTGGGTGAAGATGGATGGGTTGGTAACTGGGACGGCAGACAGGGGGTTTCTTCCTCCCCATCTGTGGATGCATTGGAGGGTGTGCTAGGCCTATCGCCTAAATCATGTGGGTTTAACACCGAAAACCAGGAACCTGTTGCCATTGTTCTAAACTACTACCCAATCTAAGTACCCAAATGTGTCTAGCTTTCCAACAGCGTTCACTACCTTAGGGAAGTTTTTCTTCAACTCCTTAAAACTAATGTTCCCAACCTCCTTGCAGAACCACTCTATCTGTTGTCGCTGAGGGCCGGGTCCACTCCAAGCCATGTGCGTCAAGGTTTGTGGCAATCCACTCTAGCTGGTCAGCGATGTGCTGGACGGCCAGAACGTCGATGGCTGGGAGGTTGATGAGGAAGTCCTTGCGGTTGAAGATGGCTTGAAGGCGGGTAAGGACGGCGTTGACCTTGGATTCGATAATAGCGAGGCTGTCCTTTGGGTTGATGCAGCTGAAACCGGGTAGTGGAGGGGCTGAAATTCGGCACTGTAGGGGTAGGCGTGGGACGTGGGGAGTGGCAGTCCAGACAGGGGTAGGAGCCTGGGCACGAGCCGGCCTGGGCAATGGCTGGGACAGGGGAACGGATGGGGGCAGGGCTTTACGCTGAGGGACAAGAGGTGCGTGCTCCTTGTGACGGTAGCGAAGGCGATCCTCTGCACAATCCGCAAGTACACAGGAAATCTGTTCCTGGACTGGGAGGTGACCGTGCCTCTTGGTGTGGCGACGGGTAAACTCCTGGGGACCAAACTCCTCGGAGGGGAAGGGGATGGGGGATGATAAATGTTTATAAAACTCCTGGGGAGAGGAAAGACGGCTGGCTAGTGGGAGCACTAAGCCAGGGGCCTGTGGGTTAGATTCTGTCTAATGTCACAGCCTATCGACTGTGCCACCAAACAAACAAACAAAGGGGCTCACTGATGGGGCACACAGGGGGTGGCAACAGAAGGGAAGAGGATAGATTGCCTAGACTAGAAGGCGCAGAGGGGCAGGGGCTGTTAGGCTGCCTACAGTGGAAGGGAGGGAAGAACAGAAGACAGAATCTATGATAAAGGTGGAAAAGTGACCAGACCGGGGATTGAACCCAGGACCTGCTGGTTTGCACCCAGACGCTCTACCACTGAGCTATCCGGCCTTGGGTTTAGTAGAGACACCAGTTTATTAGTGTGGCTTAGTGTAACTGTAGCTCCCTGTCTATATGGCATTCATGCTATGCACTGGACATTAGGAGGCTTATGGCAGTTCAGGGACTAATACCTGCTGGATGAGTAAGCATGGTTACCACATCCTAACAATCTAAGGTTCTTGATCCCACATCACAGCCCTTTATATATTTGTTGGCTGCAGTGGGCCTCAGGACGTCACAATGGCCTGTGTCAAGCTCTGTAAAGTCTTTATTGCAGGAAACTAAGATATGCTACTCACCTGTGTCAAGCTCTGTAAAGTCTAAGGACACAGAGCCTGACAGAGGCGTCGATACAGCTCATGGAGCACGTGCTAGGTAGAGTATGTAACGCTGTGCTACTGGCGCCGTTAAGGCGCCCAGGGAGCGAGAATTGCGGACTGTACAGTGTAAAGTAGAGCAGGATGCAGATCTAAGCTAGTTGGAGTCTCTAATGAAGACGATGTTGTATCTCTATGGGATGTGCTATTCTAACGAAACCAAAAATAGTGTAAGTAGGGGACGATGCAATGTACGTACGGTGCGATCGCGGACTTGGTGCGATCAAAACTGCGGGCGCTACAGCACCGACTTCAACAGAGCCAACTGCCTGGCTGTAGGGGATGTCCTGCATCGCACGGATGTCTGCTGGTGACGTGGGAGCCATGTCTGCGCTGAGGCGGAGGCCAGGGTCCATGGGAGTGCTGACTGGGTCGCAGTTGGAGAAGCCGTATCGCTCGAGGATGTCCAGGGAGTACTGGCGCTGCGAGATGGACAGGGAACGCTGCGAGCGGTTGCGCTCAATCTGCACACCCAACAGCCACGACGTGGGGCCCAGATCTCGCAGCTTGAAGTGCTTGCGCAGGTCGTCCTTGACTCGCTGGATGGCCACCTTGTCCTTGCCTGCAATGGTGATGTCATCGACGAATACAGGGATGATGAGACGCACACCATCGCGCAGGTACACCCAGACACTGTGCTCACAGGTGAGGCGTTCAAAGCCCAGCTTGGTGAGCACCTCGTCGAGCTTCTCGTGCCAGCAGCGGCCAGCCTGCTTGAGGCCATAGAGAGCCTTGCGCAGGCGCCACACCCACTGCGGAGTCTTCTCCTCAAACCCATCTGGCTGGCGCATGTAGACCTCCTCCTTGAGCTCGCCGTTGAGGTAGGCAGAGGAGATGTCGACCGACTCAAGCTCGAGGTCCTCGAGGGCTGCAAGGGCGAGGATAGCGCGGATGGAGGCCCACTTGGGCGTAGGAGCGAAGGTCTCGTTGTACTCGAAACCAGGGCGCTGTGAGAAGCCCTTGGCCACCAGTCTGCCTTTGTAGCGTTCGATGGAGCCGTCTGCGTTGCGCTTGACCCGGAACACCCAGCGGGAGCCTATGGCCTTGCGACCTGGGGGCAGGAGGACGAGTTCGAAGGTGCCGTTCTCGACGAGGGACTGCAGCTCTTCCTGCGCTGCCTTGAGCCACTTGTTGCGCTCCTCAGGCTCGAGTGCCATGACTTCAGACATCGACGTGGGCTCCCCAAAGTGCTCCTGGCTGGCCTTCGACGCCTGCTCGACCACTGACTCAAATGCGACATCCAGGGCATCGTCGTAGGACAGGTAGTCGACAAGGGGGTCAGAGTAGACGTTGTCGAGGCCTGCCAGCATCGCATGGAGTGCGTCCTCATCGCTGCTGTCCCCTCGACCTATGAGGTCCAGCTCATCGTCTGAGGACGTAGGACTCGGCAGGGGAGAGCGTGGACGGTTGGGGAACGCTCGATTGAGGCCAGGAGCAGCTGGTGCATCGACTGGAGCCTCAATAAGTGGATCGGGTGACGAGGAGCGTTCAGGCTGAGGAGACGGAGCAGGAGCAGGAGCAGGAGCAGGAGCAGGGGACACTGAGCGAATGCGAAGGCGCTGAGGAACAAGGTTCTGGCGTTCAAGGGCACGCTCGTTGAGGGAGCCTTGGGGGCGAGAGGCACGTGAGGGGAGCTGCTTGCAAGCGAGAGCTGGATAGGGCCTGAAACCTGGGTTTTGTGCTTGCTGGTGCGCAGATGGCGCAACGGGGCGAGCGACTGGTGCAGGAGGTGGCCGAGCAGGTGGAGGCATTGGTGAGCGAGCCAGGGGTGATGGTGAGCGAGCGGGGAGTTGTGCTGGTGGCGCATGAGGTTGTGCAGGACGTTGTGCCAGTGGTGGAGAGTCTGGTGGTGAAGGCGATCGAGCTGGAGATCGCTGGCGAGGTGGTAGAGGCGCAGGCTGTGGCGCAGGAGGAGCTGGAGGTGCTGGAGGCGCAGGAGGCGCAGGAGGTGCAGGATCATCATAGTCGTCATCTCTCCCCTGATCATGCAGCTCTGGCACTCCTGGCACACCGTCATCTGGTGGTGCTGCATCGTCAGGGCCCCCAGGGATGTCCACATCGTCGAGGGGCAGGCCAAAGACATTGATGAAGGGTGAGTTGCCAGGGAAGCACTGCTCATCAAACACAGCGTGTGACGAGACGATCACCTTCTTTGCTGCAGGGTCCCAGAACTGCCAGGCCTTGGTGCCATCTGGATAGCTGATGAAGATGCACTTGCACGTGTGGGGCTGCAGCGCCTTGTGGTCCTTCTTGCGGATGAGCATGTACGCCAGGCAGCCAAAAACGCGGAAGTAGGACACATCAGGCTTGCGCCCATCGCCCTTCCAGGCCGTGTAGGGAATGCCACCGTCGAGCGCAGAGGTGGGCATGCGGTTGCGCGTGTGGACAAAGGTGGAGACAGCATGGCACCAGAACGAAGGGGGCAGCTTGGACTGGGCAAGGAGGGCAGTGGCACCCTCAGATGTTGTCCTGTTGGCTCGCTCTGCAACGCCGTTCTGGTGGGGCTCGTCTGGCTCTGTGTGCTGCCTGTGGATGCCGTGCTCAGCGCAGAAGTCGATGAACTCCTGGCCCATGTACTCGCCGCCCTTGTCATCCCGTGTGGCCTTGATGCGCAGCCCCAGGCAGTTCTCAGCGTAGGCCTTGTACGCCTTGAAGGCTGCAAATGCGTCGCTCTTGCGCTTGAGGTAGGCCAGGGCCCAGAAACGCATCGCATCGTCGACAAAGACCATCCAGTACAGGTAGCCCTCAGGCGTGGGCACAGCGAGCTTGCCCTTGAGGTCTGTGTGCACCAGGGCAAGGCGAACGAACCGTCTGGAGGTGAAGCGAGGGATGGAGTGGCGGTTGAGCTTGCCAGCCAGGCAGGGCTCGCAGATGGTGCTGGGCGCACGCTTGGAGCGGATGGTGAGGCCCTTGACAAGCTCCTTGTTGACCACAGAGCGCAGGTCGTCGAGATTGACATGGGAGCAGTGCTGATGCCACAGGGCGAGGTCCTCGTCGCAGGTGGTAGAGGCGGACATGGCAGACTTGGACTGGGACAGGGTGTGGCCAAGGAGGTAGCCGACGTTGTGCTCGTTGACCTGGGCCTCAAAGCACAGCTGGTCTTGGTGGTAGAAGAGCACGCTCGACGCACACAGCTTGACAGTGTAGCCCTTTGCTCGAGTGAGGTGGAAAACAGACAGTAAATTGCTGGCAAGCGCAGGGACATGCAGAACGTCGTGCAACACAACAGCAGGTGGTAAAACTCCACCCCTCTCCGCCGGCTGAAAGACTACAGACCCCAAACCCGCAGAGTAGATAATGTGCGAGTTGGCGAGGCGAATGGGGATGTTGTGGGGCGAGTAGGAGCGAAACCAGTGGCGGTGAGGCGTCATGTGTGCAGAAGCACCTGTGTCCATGTTCCAGTTAGCAGCGGCAGGGGTGGAGAGCCAGGAGGAGCGGTCTGGGGCTGAGAGCAAGGCTGAGGCGAAACCAGCACTCACAGTGGCAGCACTGGCAGACTGCTGGGGTGTGTCCTGGGTTCCAGACGATGCAGACGACGCGCTGGGGGCGTCGGAAGTGTCCTGCTTGCGCTGCAACTTGCTGGAGCGGTACTGCATGCGCTGGGTCACCCTCTCCTTCGCCTTTGCGCTGGCATCGCGTTTGCTGAAGCACTGGTCCTCCGTGATAAAGGTGGAAAAGTGACCAGACCGGGGATTGAACCCAGGACCTGCTGGTTTGCACCCAGACGCTCTACCACTGAGCTATCCGGCCTTGGATTCAGTAGAGACACCAGTTTATTAGTGTGGCTTAGTGTAACTGTAGCTCCCTGTCTATATGGCATTCATGCTATGCACTGGACATTAGGAGGCTTATGGCAGTTCAGGGACTAATACCTGCTGGATGAGTAAGCATGGTTACCACATCCTAACACTCCGAGTGGTTGGGGCGACCACAGAACGTGCAGGAGAGCTTCGAGGCGGCGTTGGAGAGGACAGGGACGGATGGCGAGGCAGTGGGCTGGTTTTCAAGGGCAACAAAAATGTCCTGCAGCTTGCTGAGGGTGAGGGAGTCGTCCAGGAGCAGGGTATGGCGCAGCGACGTGTGTTCTGCTGGCAGGGCGCGGATAATGGCCATGAGGACGAGCTCATCGTCGAGCTGGGTGAGGGAGAAGGTGGCAGGGCGAAGGGCCTTCATGTCTGACTTGAGTTGGGATGCCCGGGTGGCCAGGGAGGACAGGGACTCGTCCTCTGCCTTGGAGAGGGATAGGAGCGCGTTGTATGTGTTAAAACGCGTACCTGGTCGCTTCTGCATGTGCACAGACTCCAGCTTGGCCCACATGGCCACAGGGTCGTCCCTGATGGCCTCCAAATGCGTCTGCTGCTCCCTCTCCACACAACTCCAAATCTCCCCAGCTGCCAAATCCACCCTGTTGTCAAAATCGCGCAGATCTCGACGTTCTCCAGCATCCAGGGGTGCAACGAAGTTGGGCCTGGTCTCCTGGCCCTTGAGGATGCGAAGTGCACCCAGAATGCGAAGCCTGGCCTCCATGTCGAGTCTCCATTGCTGGTAGTTGCGATTGGAGAGCTTGGGGAAGGCGGCAGGGGGTGGCGACATGGTGTATGGGCAGTGACGTGGCGCGCGACGAGCTGGCGAAACGACGGGGCCAACGGACGAAAACTGCGTCCAGGAGCGAAGAAAGATGGAAGGGGACCCAGAGAGAGCAAAATGCGTCAAGCAGAGAGGGCAGTGGAAGAGTGGAGTGTGGGTGAGGCCAGAGAGCGAATGGACAAGCGAAATTTGGAGTCCTGAGGTGTTCAGAGCGCAGGGCTCATAACCTGTTGGCTGCAGTGGGCCTCAGGACGTCACAATGGCCTGTGTCAAGCTCTGTAAAGTCTTTATTGCAGGAAACTAAGATATGCTACTCACCTGTGTCAAGCTCTGTAAAGTCTAAGGACACAGAGCCTGACAGAGGCGTCGATACAGCTCATGGAGCACGTGCTAGGTAGAGTATGTAACGCTGTGCTACTGGCGCCGTTAAGGCGCCCAGGGAGCGAGAATTGCGGACTGTACAGTGTAAAGTAGAGCAGGATGCAGATCTAAGCTAGTTGGAGTCTCTAATGAAGACGATGTTGTATCTCTATGGGATGTGCTATTCTAACGAAACCAAAAATAGTGTAAGTAGGGGACGATGCAATGTACGTACGGTGCGATCGCGGACTTGGTGCGATCAAAACTGCGGGCGCTACAGCACCGACTTCAACAATATTACATGGGAATGGTGCACAGACCGTCAGTTCAGGGCAGGTCCCGGGACCTGTTGCAGGTGAGAGAATGATCCAAGAAGCAGATAAGATAGGGAAAGAGATAAGATAAAAGGAAGAGATGAGATAAAGGAAAGGGAGATAAGATAAGGGAAAAGATAAGATGAACCGAGAGATAACTTGTCCTGATAAGATGCCAGACTAAGTGTGGCGTGAAAAACCGTGACAGTGAGTCGGTCTAAGATTGCTTGTCGTTGGCTAGGGTGTGCTGGATAAAAGGTCAGAATGGAGCCCACTGGGTTGGTGTCCAGTCAAAGGTGAAGTCGCGGTGTGGGCAGGGTTGGTGGTTGCAAACAAACCACTGTTGTTCAGTAGTGTTCTAGTGCTGGTTTTCGACCGCAGTGCTGTGAAATGTGTGTGGTCTTTGACTGCAAGCCACGGTGAGGGGAGTGGAGGTAGCTCGCTTCCTATCCCAGAAATAGAAACAGCGGGTGCACGATCCAACACTGTCTGCTCAGCCTCCTCAGCCTATTGCTGTGTCTTAGCCCAAGAGACATGGGCCCAAGGGTGTTCTGCCTTGGCTTTGTTTTGCCGCCTTTCTCTAGCCTCCCACGCCATGAGGCGGGCCACTTTTGTCAGTACCGGGGTCTCGTGTTAGGAGCTTTCCGTGTACTGTACCACTGAGAGTGGCAAGCCTCAGGTTGCGCCGAGACTACGTCCGATGGTGTGACTAGAGACTCTAGGGAATAGCGGGGGGTAACCGGATCGTGCACCTGCCGTTTCTATTCCTGGGATAGGAAGCGAGCTACCTCCACTCCCCTCACCGTGGCTTGCAGTCAAAGGCCACACGCATTTCACAGCAACGCGGTCGAAGACCAGCACTGGAACACCACCGAACAACAGTGGTTTGTTTGCGACCACCAACCCTGCCCACACCGCGACTTCACCTTTGACTGGACACCCACCCAGTGGGCTCCATTCCACCCCTTTGTCCGGCCACACCCCGACCAACAACAGGCGATCTTAGACCGACTCACCCAACCACCGCCAGCCCCCTCCACAAGGCCCACACGGGCAGCTGTTGCTGCTACACAAAGTCGCCCCGGCACCCGGCCCTCCAGCTGTGCCCCCAGCCGTGCCCCCAGCCGTGTACCCAGTGGGACCGCCACCCCAGTCGATCCACAGGTTCCCCTGCTCTTGACCAAAACTATCGCACTCGTTACTGAATGGCTCGGACAACGACGAAGCTCAAACCCCTCATCACCCATTGCGTCGACTTCTAAGGCAGAAGAGAAGCCTGAAGTGAAGAAGGAACCGAAGCCAAAAGCTACCAGTTCCAATGCCCCGCAATCGTCGTCCTCGTCCAATCCTCCTCCTGCACCCAATCCTCCTCCTGCACCCACCATGACCACTCCTGCCCCTGCACCATCATTCGACACCTCCAAGCTCCTCTCCCAAATCGCCCCACGCGAATACGATGGAAAATCCTCGCAAGATGGTCTCCGCTTTGTGTCCGCCGCTCAGATCTACTACAACACCCTTACGGCGGTAGCGGTTGGCACGCCTAGCGACGTCATATGGATGACCATTCTCAGCAAGCTCACGGAAGGAGCGGCAGCCTGGGCTGGTCCCCACATTGTAAAACTCGCTGGTGGAACTAGCCCTTGGGCAGACTATGGCGCATTCAGCACAGCCTTCAAGGACCACTTCTGCGCAGCTGACGACAAGGAGGCCGCCCTTGCTGAACTTGTCAAGCTTTGCAAGGCGTATCGCAAGGTTGGCACTGTCCAGGAGTACACGGCACAGTTCAACGCGACCGCAGCACGGACCAACTTCGGCGACGAGGACAAACGCGAACGCTACCGCTCCGGCCTACCCCCCAGACTCCGGGACGTCCTCGCCACCAGTGCTCACGACATCTCCGACCTCACGAAAATTCAGAAGGTGTCGCTGTCGCTTGACCAGGCCCTCATCACCCGAGAGGAAGAACGACTGAAGTCGTTTGGGTGGAAGAAGAAGGGGGAGAAGGCAGCCGCTACTGGAAGAAGCCATTCCCCGGAAACTGTCACATCTGTGGCCAGCCTGGGCATCGTAGGTATGACTGCCCGCGGCTAAAGAGTCAGCAAGCTACTTCCTCGTCCACTGCAACCACGGAAGTAGCGGCTCTCCAGGCCCAGGTCAAGGCGATGGAGGAGAAGATCGCGGCCCTTACAACCGCTGAGAAGAAGGAGGGTTTTTGATTAGAGCCGCACTGGACGCTGCGCGTGCCGGCTCTTGTAGTAATAGTCGATTTTCTGTACTGAGTTCCGTGTTTGTATATGAGGTAAATCACAGTGGTCAGCACTTTCATATACCAGTACGGTTAATCGGCAAGCAGCGACATAAGGACATAGTAGCAATGGTAGATAGTGGAGCTACTACTAAGTTTTTACATAGACGGTTCGTAGAGAAGAACCAGGTTACAGCGAGGAAGCTGGCGAGGCCAATTCCTCTGTACAACATAGACAGTACTGAGAACCGTGATGGAACGATCACGGAGGTCGCCGTGTTGGATATGGCGATTGGAGACCACCAAGAGAAGGTGGTGTTTGTAGTGATGGACATAGGAGAAGAGGATGTGATCATTGGCCTGGACTGGCTGTGCGAGCACAACCCTGAAGTACATTGGGAACATGGCTCACTGCACCTATCGAGATGTCCAGAGGCATGTCCGGCTCATCGGAAGGCATCCAAACCTGTTGAGACCAAAGCGCGTGATACGGAGGTACGGCTTACGGCGCGCAATGGTTCTCGGCGGGTGCGGAAGGCAAAGATGATGGGTAGGATATGCACGGCCGTAATGGTCGAGGAGGAGGAGGAAGATAGGCCTCCACCACCAGGTTTTCTGCCGGAATGGGATGGCACTGAGGAGTCTCTTCTCAATGCACTGGAAGATGGACGACGACTTCGAGGTACCCCTAAGATCTTTGTGTCGGCGAGCTACACATACTCTCAACAGCTCGCTGAACAAGAGTACCAGAAGAAGGAAGTCCGTCCTGTCGAAGAGATCGTACCTCCCCAGTACCACGAGTATCTGCGTGTGTTCACAAGCTGTGGTAAGGATAATGTATTATCTACCGGAGATAGCCTGGCACTGCAATGCAATATAAACCGACTCTGCTCGTAATGTAATACGAAGCCCCGGGATAATGCCCGGAGTTCCCTAATATAGTAGGCAGCCTCCGGAGGGCCTGTTATCAGTGCCCGGGCTGGCGCTTTTTTGCTTATCAGCTTAGATAAGGCCCCGGGGGCTTATCTGCCATCACTCCAGGGCTTCCCCCATCAATACTCACCTCCCATCAGCCACCCGGGCTCCTCCTGCCCTGCCACTGCCCAATATGGAAGGTGCTTGGGTGCCTGCACCTGGGCACCTTCCCCTTGCTATATCTCCCTCAATTCTGGACCGTTTTCCATGATCTTAGGTGCGTTCTAATCGCGCTTTCAAGGCGCTTCTAACGCGCCTAATGCGCTGGTGTAATATGGTATACTAACATATACATACAGGTACCTTTGGTCGCTCTAGGGGCCAGTAAATAGGCCATAGCTCGGGGCAGTTTTGGACGGAAATAGGACGATCTTGGGCGCGTTCTGCTCGCGTTAACAACGCGCACAGAACGAGCCAAGATTGTCCGATTCCGTCCAGCCGTTCTCCGGTACATATACCCTTCCTCCTCAGGAACAGGGTATTGGTATCTCAGGAACGGCTGAACCGTTTGGACGCTCTTTGGTGCGTTGGGTAGGTACTGTATAGTGGTATCTGGCCGCACCATTTGTTTGGAGGTATCTATCCTACAAAATATACTACAGTGCGATCAGTTGGCAGCCCCACCACCCTTGCATCCCCCATATCTCAGCAACCGCTTGACGGATTTTTTTGCCCGTCATACCGCTGGAAAGCTGCTGCTCACAGCTTTCCAACGAGCCCAAGAACGTCCCAATACGATCACTGGAGCCTTCGGAGTGCCTACCTCCTCCTCCTGCTCCCCTCCCCACCACTGTTTAGCCCATATCTTGGGCATGCCTTGACGGAATCATGTCGTTTTTTTTGCGTTGCCTACTACTAGCTAACAGCTACCTTTGTACAATGTATGGCACTTATCAGGCATCTGGATCCAATGTCATTCCCTTATCAGTGTTCACAAGAATACTCCCCTGTCGACTTTTTTGTAGCCTCCTGATAGTGAGAGTATATACACAGCTGGCTAGCCACAATTCACAGCTTTCCAACGCAAAAAAAACCAAACAGAACGGACAACAACCTGAGGAGATATTGATTGATGATTGTTGACAGCCTTACTGCAGCTGTGCTAGCCTTCGGAAATGGATGCCACAGCTGTCAGGCAGTCTTGCACCAGGCCAAGGCACCTTCATTGGAGTGTATTGTACATATCTTGATATAAGTGAACTGTCCTGTGCACAGAGGACTGACTACATAGCACACAACACAAAAACAATGACATGATTCCGTCAAGGCATGCCCAAGATATGGGCTAAACAGTGGTGGGGAGGGGAGCAGGAGGAGGAGGTAGGCACTCCGAAGGCTCCAGTGATCGTATTGGGACGTTCTTGGGCTCGTTGGAAAGCTGTGAGCAGCAGCTTTCCAGCGGTATGACGGGCAAAAAAATCCGTCAAGCGGTTGCTGAGATATGGGGGATGCAAGGGTGGTGGGGCTGCCAACTGATCGCACTGTAGTATATTTTGTAGGATAGATACCTCCAAACAAATGGTGCGGCCAGATACCACTATACAGTACCTACCCAACGCACCAAAGAGCGTCCCAAACGGTTCAGCCGTTCCTGAGATACCAATACCCTGTTCCTGAGGAGGAAGGGGTATATGTACCGGAGGAACGGCTGGACGGAATCGGACAATCTTGGGCTCGTTCTGTGCGCGTTGTTAACGCGAGCAGAACGCGCCCAAGATCGTCCTATTCCGTCCAAAACTGCCCGAGCTATGGCCTATTTACTGGCCCCTAGAGCGACCAAAGGTACCTGTATGTATATGTTAGTATACCATATTACACCAGCGCATTAGGCGCGTTAGAAGCGCCTTGAAAGCGCGATTAGAACGCACCTAAGATCATGGAAAACGGTCCAGAATTGAGGGAGATATAGCAAGGGGAAGGTGCCCAGGTGCAGGCACCCAAGCACCTTCCATATTGGGCAGTGGCAGGGCAGGAGGAGCCCGGGTGGCTGATGGGAGGTGAGTATTGATGGGGGAAGCCCTGGAGTGATGGCAGATAAGCCCCCGGGGCCTTATCTAAGCTGATAAGCAAAAAAGCGCCAGCCCGGGCACTGATAACAGGCCCTCCGGAGGCTGCCTACTATATTAGGGAACTCCGGGCATTATCCCGGGGCTTCGTATTACATTACGAGCATAGTTGGTTTATATTGCATTGCAGTGCCAGGCTATCTCCGGTAAATAATACATTATCCTTACCACAGCTGCTGGTGTGTTCTCAAAAGAGGCGTCCGAACGCCTACCCGAGCACGGACCCTACGACCACGCTATAGAACTTGTACCAGATGCTAGGATGTTCTATTCCAAGGTGTACCCCCTGTCTCCCAGCGAGCAGGTCGAGCTTGACAAGTTCCTTAGTGAGAACTTGGCCAAAGGTTATATTCAAGAGTCGAAGTCACCGATGTCATCACCGTTCTTCTTCGTTAAAAAGAAGGACGGCAGCCTACGTCCTGTACAGGACTACCGGCGATTGAATGACATCACCATTAAGAACCGATACCCACTGCCGTTGGTGTGGGACCTGATGGATCGACTCAAGAGGGCCAAGTACTTTACCAAGCTTGACATCCGTTGGGGGTACAACAATGTGCGGATCAAGACCGGTGATGAATGGAAGGCTGCCTTTGTTACCAATCGCGGACTGTACGAACCGAACGTGATGTACTTCGGACTGGCTAACTCGCCCAGTACATTCTCTGCGCTCATGAACGACATCTTCAAGGACCTCATCATACTCGGCAAAATCACTATCTACCTCGACGACATCCTCATATTCACCAACGACATCGAGGAACACCGCACATTGGTGCGTGAGGTCCTGAAGCGTCTGGCGGAGCACGACCTGTTCTGCAAGCCAGAGAAGTGCGAATTCGAACAGCCAAAGGTTGAGTACCTAGGTGTGCTCGTCTCAGAGAACTGTGTGGAGATGGACCCAGTGAAGGTCAGGGGTATCGCAGAATGGCCTGTCCCTCAGAACACCTCAGATGTACGGAAATTCCACGGTTTCGCGAATTTCTACAGGTGGTTCATTAAGGACTTCAGTGCAGTATGCAAACCCCTTGACTGTCTCACGGGTAATGCTCCCTGGCAATGGGGTGCCGAAGAGCAGTCAGCATTCGATGAGCTCAAACGTCGTTTCACTGAAAGCCCTGTCCTGAGCATGTATGACCCAGACCGCAAAACCCGCATTGAAGTCGATGCATCTGGGTATGCTACCGGTGCAGTTCTGTCTCAGGAGGGGGAGGACGGCAAATAGCACCCTGTGGCTTTCCACTCTGAGTCAATGAGTGATGCAGAATGCAACTACGAGATCTATGACAAGGAGATGCTCGCTATCATCCGTGCCCTGCAGGCCTGGTGCCACTACCTCGAGGGTCTTCCCAGTGTGTTCGAGATCCAGTCGGACCACAAGAACCTCGAGTACTGGAAGGCCGCACAAAACCTCACACGCAGGCAGGCACGATGGGCTCTCTATCTGTCGCGGTTCGACTTTGTCATTGCACACAAGCCAGGCACCTCCAACGGTAGGGCAGATGCGCTGTCGCGCAGGCCTGATCACCAGAAGGATGATGCCGATGACAACCTGAACTGAGTCATGTTGCAACCCGATCGCTTCCGAGTACTGGCAGCTAAGAGAGGGCACATGTCAGTGGTACCAGAGAAGGCACTGCTCCGCCGCATTCGAGAATGTGGAGAGCGTGAGCAGGAGGTCGCAGAGGCACTCAGCAAGCTCGATAAGCTAGGGCCAGCATGTCTACAGAACGATTTGGTGGACTGGAACACAGAACAAGGCCTGCTGCTCTACCGCGGCCGAGTTTATGTCCCCAAAGACGATGCGCTCCGAGCAGAAATAGTGCGCATTCACCACGACCTCCCGCCTGCTGCACACCCTGGCCAGGCAAAGACGGTGGAGTTGGTTACACGGAACTACTGGTGGCCAGGCATGGCAAAGTTCATTAAGGATTACGTTGAGACCTGCAACACTTGTCGCCGTGGCAAGACTTCACATGCGAAGCCACATGGTCCTCTTCAACCCAACGAGATCCCGGACGGCCCAGGCCAAGTAGTTACCTGTGACTTTATTACTGGATTGCCGGAGGTGGATGGATACAATGCACTCCAGCTTATTGCTGATCGGCATGGAAAGATGATTCACCTTATTCCATGCACTGAGGAGATCGACACGGAAGGGACTGCAGACAACTTCATTAGAGAATGGTTCCGTCTACATGGGCTCCCGTGAAAGATCATCTCTGATCGGGGGCCCCAGTTCTCTAGCAAACTCTTCCGTGCAATCCTTAAAGGCCTCAATATAGAAAGTGCATTGTCCACAGCCTATCACCCTCAGACGGATGGGCAGTCGGAGCGATGGAACCAGGAGATAGAGGCATACCTGCGGATGTACTGCTCAAGGCGCCGCAACGATTGGGTCAAGTGGCTGCCAACAGCAGAATACTGCTTCAACTCGCGCGTACATTCATCCACAGGGTACTTGCCGTTTTACCTCATGTACGGCTATGAACCTCAGTTCCATGTTCCGATGCTATCCACCATGGTGCCTATGGCAGACAAACGAAGAGAGGAGTTGCGGCAGGCAAGGGAGGATGCAACCTCAGCCTTAACCCTGGCAGCAGAGCGGATGAAGGAGTACTACGATCGCTATGTCTCCGCTGCTCCAGAATTCAAGGAGGGTCAGAAGGTGTGGCTCGACATGAGGAACTTCCGTGTCCCAGGAGTCTCTCGGAAGCTGGTGGACTGGTATGCTGGCCCGTACCCTGTCAAGCGCAAGGTGGGCAACTTGGCTTACGAGCTCAAGCTCCCCAAAGACATGGGACTCCACCCAGTGTTCCATGTGACGCTCCTACACCCGCACAAAGAAAGCCAACTCCCCGGTCGGCATCCCCCTGAACCTGCAGCCCTTGAAGTGGAAGGAGAGGAAGAGTATGAAGTAGAGGAAGTGTTAGAGTCGCGTCGGTATGGGCAGTGGAAGAAACTGCAGTATCTTGTTCACTGGAAGGGCTGGGGCCCTGAACACGATAGCTGGGAAGACGTGTCGGATCTAGCAAATGCGCCAAAAGTGCTGCAAAAGTTTTATTCGACACATCCCGACGCTCCTGGCCCTCTCAACAAGAAGACTCGATCGTGAGGACACGATCCTTAGGAGGGGGGTATTGTCATGAACGGCACGCTCGGCGCCTACCCCGGCGTCTCTCTTTCCCTTTTCGGACTGTTTGCCTCCCGTGTCGTCCTTATTGTCCTCCGTTGTTTAGCAAACCTGTCCCTTGTTCTCGCAGTACAATAACTCCTGTTACCCATTGTTCCCGTCGTCATTGTACTACATACCATTGTTCTTCCACTGGTTCCCGTGTCCATAGTTACCTATTGTCCCCGATTCCCATTGTCCACTACATGTATATAAGACCTGTACTTCACTACCTGGAGACCTCAGTTTTGACCTCTTGTCTCCAGGTAAGCCTCGCTGTATTCTCACTCGTTAGTTACTCGCTCAATACATCTTGTCTCCAGCCTGACTGTCGAGCCCTGCTCCGCTCTCGCTGCACAAGTGCTCATCGACGCCCTTGCTCGTCTCGTAAGCCTCCTCCCTAATCTTACTCGACAGCCAGTCGTAACACATTATATCTTCACCTGACAATCTCTACAGTCACGATGCAAACACAAATCCACCATGCCACCTAAATGCAAGTCTGCCCTCTTCCAGCCTGCTGTTCTCAAATCACCCCAGACAATCCTTTTTCTTGAGACTGAGCTCATCTGGAAAACCAGCCTTTTCCAATGAGATATGAAAAGGTATAATTAGAAAATATTAGACTATTAGAATAGTAGTAACATGTTAGGTAATATTTGAGAGGTCCCCAGAAAGAGTAGTTCCACAATAGCACTAAATAGTGCAGAGTAGCACTACAGTAGCATGCGGTAGACATATGAATAAGACTGAACATTGTCTGGACTGGTTTTATAAAGCTTTAAACACAATATAAGCATGCCATACTCAAAGACAAGCATACTGCAAAAGCTGGAAATTTTAATAAAACATTTATTACTGCCACCACCCAGGATTGAACCCTCAGCCTCTTGCTTTTCCGGCACAGCACTGAGCTGTGCAAACAGCTTAGCCCACTACACCACAAGGGCTTATACTAGGCAAGGTGGTATAGGCTATATGTACCCCCTGCTGCTGGACTTGGGAAAATTGAGAGATGTAGGTCAACTTCAACATCAATATATCTTGTGTTCATTCTATGTTATAGGCTTATATAGTGTATGTGACATATATACTTATGTACATTGATTAGACTACAAGTATCTATTCAAGTTGCTGTTACATTGATACTTAGGATTTTTATTTAGACTTTGTTGAGGCTGTCTAGTCTTGGCTAGTAAAATAGATTGATTAGGCTTATATCTGAGGCATTCAATTAAGATTGACTATGTATAACAATATTAGTATACTGCAGTAGCAACTAGTAGCACTAAATAGCACTACAATAGATTGGGTTAGATGCAGTAGTTCTAGTTTGTATAATATAGATAGGTCTCTTTTGTAGTAGCTCTCAGATAGATAGCATTAGTACTTTATTAGAATAAGATATTATAATAGTACATATTATTACACATTGGCAAAAGCTGGTTTTCCTGACGCTATCATACTTCTGTCCCCGTTGTCCTCTGTTGCTCGAAACTGAGCTGCGCCCATTCAGCCTTCGAAACCACATTCATCCCTACCTTTATCCTATAGGCTGGTGCGGTGACACACCAGAGAGAGATTGTCTGGACTTCAGAGAGAGATTGTCTGGACTGGACACAGTATCCACCTACCCCAGCGGTTGCAGCCGCTATTCGTCGCTTCACATCTGCAGCGTCTCCGCCTCCTTTGCCCCCCCTTTCATCTATTCGTGCTCGTTCACGCCATGCTCCCTCTCCTGTCCTCCATCTTGTCAGCCCACCCCCACACCCCAATTATCCCAGCAGTCTACTCCTCTCAGTCGCCAGCCAATGCCCACACCATCTGAAGTAGAAGATTTGCCACCACCCCAAACACTGAACAGGTGACTCCTATGCTATGCAAAAAGTGTTCGGTTTCCGAGTGACAATCTGGAAGATCAGGGCAAAGAGCCTGACAATGAGGCTGGTGAGCTTACCGAGGTGTTGATGCCTGACAAGGATGGTCTGATTTCCAAGCCAGATGGGGAGGTCGGTCGCCATCAGTGAGGCTATTCCCTACCCACCGTGCTAGGATGTGTTAGGATGTGGTAACCATGCTTACTCATCCAGTAGGTATTAGTCCCTGAACTGCCATAAGCCTCCTAATGTCCAGTGCATAGCATGAATGCCATACAGACAGGGAGCTACAGTTACACTAAGCCCCACTAATAAACTGGTGTCTCTACTGAACCCAAGGCCGGATAGCTCAGTGGTAGAGCGTCTGGGTGCAAACCAGCAGGTCCTGGGTTCAATCCCCGGTCTGGTCACTTTTCCACCTTTATCAGGATGGCCACAGAAGCAACTTAAATCCACGCAGGCGTTAGTCAAGTCTTATGTCCAAAACTACCTCAATCATTCCTACAGCTCTTCAAACCAACCTGCTGATCATGTCAATATGTTGACAAAATTGGTAATTGCTTATCATAGAATACTTATGCTGACATGAAACTTAGATCCAGGCGCAACATCCTGGTCTAGCGAGACAGTATTGAGAGGTGTGGCCCATTCGTGATATGATTCATCTTTGTCTCAAGTATATGTCCAGTCACTTCTGTGACAGCCAGCCGCCAGTGCCACAAGGCAAGAATTTTCCTAAAGACCTCAAGAATGCTATAGTATGATATTTTTCCAACCTTCCTGCGGTATCGTAACTACAGGGTTAACCTACATCCTTCCAGAAGGAGTTTTGTAAGCAGGACAAAGGGAAGCAATGAGAGAGAGATTGAAAGTATCTTCTTTAATTATCGGAATTGTCAATAGTAACATCATGTGGACATCTTTTCTTCTGAGCAGGTGGGAGTTACAATGCAAACACAGGTTTCTGCTGTCATTGATACCGGGTGTGGGCATTCGTGTGTTGGTGGGTTTACTACATAAGCGCCCATAGCAAACATGGCCAAATTCATTCATGATGGGTTGAACGTTGAACTCTGTGCACAGCTCTTGGCCTTGTCTCACCTATCCGTTGATACACTGACGGACGGTCTGGACTCCGCTAGGATACTGCGGGATAGAGGCAGAGGTGGAGTGGCACAGTGAATGGGGCAAGGACCAACGAGTCCGTCACTGAGGGTGCGCAGAAGGTGGTCGGCTTTCGCGAATAGACTGAGGGACGTGCGGACGATCCGAGGGACGGTGGATGATGGAGATAACGACGTACGGACGTTGTGCGGGAAGGGGATGAGGACGCTGGAGACGAATGGGAACCAAATGAAAAGGGAACAACACACCCGTGAGGCTTTCGCTACCTCCGGGACGAGTGCGCTGTCGGAAGAAGGCATGATGGTGGGTGAACGCGGGTTCGGGGAGGTCAGAGACTTCGTAAGCGTCGAGAGTCCACACGCGGACTGCCTGAGCGGTCTCGTATACGCTACGCTTGCACGGGTGAGGATAAGAGTGAGTGAGCAGATGGTCGCTGTCAAGTCGATGTCGGCCGGGGGAGGAATTCGCTATTCTTCTGTCAAGTCAGATCGTAAGCGTGGGGTGCCAAAAGCTGCATAATCATGGAGAGAGATGGGTATATATACAGGAGCGGGACGGGACTCGCGTGGGCCTACCTACTACTACTACTACTCGAAAATGTCCTCCTCTGCTGGAATCACAAGCTCCTCCCGGAGTCCCGCAGGCTCCGTAAGCCTCGACTTGTGCACCACCGGTCTATGAGCTAGCTGGGCCTCATGCGGCAGATCGACATGTATAGGTCGCGGAGGCCGCGTCTTGAGCGCTTGAGTGCGACATGTCGCGACACGGTCACGTGTACGCGTCGGGCGCTCGAGGACCAGTCGACGAAAACTAGGGGACAAGTCGTGATCTTGAATGGGGGTCCGTCCCCCTCGATCCTCCTGTCTCAGGTGGCGGAGACTACGCACGAGGGATGAACTCGGAAACTTTGGGGAGTGCAGAGTCAGCGGGACCACCGGGAAATTAAAGGGGCTTCAGGTGGTGGCTTTGGGGGCGTGCGTTCGGAACGGGGGGGGGGGCGCGCGGGTTGAGTGCCTTCCAAGGGTGCGGACTCCTCGGTGCGAAAAGTGGGGGCATTTCGGGGGTTTCGGAGCATGGAGAGGCACTGGGCCTATCACCGTCATCACCATCACTTTCCCAAATCATCCTCTCAGTGACTCACTCCTCTCATAACTCCAACAATGGCTGTGTGGAAGACATCCTAGACTACGGGGATGACTAGCTAGCCCATAGCCAACCGGACAAGATCTATAACCAATGAGATCTACGACCAACCAGACAAAGCTCATTGTCGACCGGTATTGGACTATTGTTTCCATCTCCATTATCAGCCTTAATAGGACACTCCGCAGAATTGCCACTTAGTAAGTTACAATTGTTTTGTGCCGTCCATCAGATATCCCGGTTCGCTCAAGAGTTCAAAAGACTGGTTGTTGTAACTCGCTGCCTGGGCTGGACATTTGTCACAATGGTCAGCTCTTGCACCCGGCCCTGCTCTTCTCATCAGGTGAGTCATTTTGATTCCTGACAGCTTTGTGTCCCCATCCCTCTATCCTGATTAGCGGGTAGACGCACGAGCTCAGGCTGTTGGCACACCTATATAGCACTTGGGAGCCTTCACCTCGTCAAGTCCGTGTCCCTACACACGATGACGGCTTTGAAAGATATCCTGTACTGGAATACTACTTTCATCAGAACAACATTCAGGCTTACATCCATGACTGCAATGTCACTATTGACCAAGAGTCCTGGCATCACTGGTTTTGAATCTTCTTCAAGTCTCACTCCCAACTGTCTATCAACCTCGCGATGCCAGTTGGTGCTCCTAGTAGCATTCCCTTTTGTGGCGACTGTTAGCTGCAGTGGGCCTCAGGATGTCACAATGGCCTGTGTCAAGCTCTGTAAAGTCTGTATTGCAGGAAACTAAGATATGCTACTCACCTGTGTCAAGCTCTGTAAAGTCTAAGGACACAGAGCCTGACAGAGGCGTCGATACAGCTCATGGAGCACATGCTAGGTAGAGTATGTAACACTGTGCTACTGGCGCCGTTATGGCGCCCAGGGAGCGAGAATTGCGGACTGTACAGTGTAAAGTAGAGCAGGATGCAGATCTAAGCTAGTTGGAGCCTCTAATGAAGACGATGTTGTAACTCTATGAGATGTCCTATGCTAACGAAACGAAAAATACCCCAGGTAGGGGACAATGCAATGTACGTACGGTGCGATCGTGGACTTGGTGCGATCAAAACTGCGGGCGCTACAGCACCGACTTCAACACTCTCCCCTGATCGCTCAAGTCCCCAATCCAAGCATCTTCACCATCTCAAGCACTTTGGGCTTGGGCAGCGACTTGGTCAGGATGTCAGCAGGCATGTGCGACGTGCGCAGGTGCACCACCTCAATGCGCCCCTTGGCCACTTCATCTCGCAGCCAGTAGAAGCGCAGGTCGAGGTGCTTCATCCGCCCATGGTGCTCTGGGTTCTTCGCCACAGAGAGGGCAGAGAGGTTGTCGATGCGCATGCGAGAGGCAGGGGAGAGGTTGTAGCCAAACTCAGTGAGCAGATTTCGCAGCCAGAGCATCTCCTGCCCACAGGAGACTGCAGTGATGAACTCAGCCTCTGTGGTGGACAGAGCGACGAGGGACTGGAGACGACTTGACTAGGAGATGGCCCCAGTGCCCATCTTGATCACATAGCCAGAGGTGGAGCGACCAGTGTCAGGGCAGCCAGCATAGTCTGTGTCGGTGTAGGAGGTGAACAGCTCTGGCTCTGGTGAGGGAGCGTAGGTGAGCTTGTAGTCGAGGGTGCCCTTGATGTAGCGGAACAGGTGCTTGACTGCCTTCCAGTGTGCCATGCCAGGGTGCTGCGAGAAGCGTGCGAGGTTGCCCACAGTGCGAGCGATGTCTGGGCGCGTGGCGACTGCAAGATAGAAGAGAGAACCGATGGCCTGGCTGTAGGGGATGTCCTGCATCGCACGGATGTCTGCAGGCGACGTGGGGGCCATGTCTGCGCTGAGGCGGAGGCCAGGGTCCATGGGGGTGCTGACTGGGTCGCAGTTGGAGAAGCCTTATCGCTCGAGGATGTCCAGGGAGTACTGGCACTGTGAGATGGACAGAGAACGCTGCGAGCGATTGCGCTCAATCTGCACACCCAGGAGCCACGACGTGGGGCCCAGATCTCGCAGCTTGAAGTGCTTGCGCAGGTCGTCCTTGACTTGCTGGATGGCCACCTTGTCCTTGCCTGCAATGGTGATGTCGTCGACGAATACAGGAATGATGAGGCGCACACCATCGCGCAGGTACACCCAGACACTGTGCTCGCAGGTGAGGCGTTCAAAGCCCAGCTTGCTGAGCACCTCGTCGAGCTTCTCGTGCCAGCAGCGGCCAGCCTGCTTGAGGCCATAGAGAGCCTTGCGCAGGCGCCACACCCACTGCGGAGTCTTCTCCTCAAAGCCGTCTGGCTGGCGCATGTAGACCTCCTCCTTGAGCTCGCCATTGAGGTAGGCAGAGGAGATGTCGACTGACTCCAGCTCGAGGTCCTCGAGGGCTGCAATGGCGAGGATGGCACGGATGGAGGCCCACTTGGGCGTAGGAGCGAAGGTCTCGTTGTACTCAAAGCCAGGGCGCTGTGAGAAGCCCTTGGCCACCAGTCTGCCCTTGTAGCGTTCAATGGAGCCGTCAGCATTGCGCTTGACCCGGAACACCCAGTGGGAGCCAATGGCCTTGCGACCAGGTGGCAGGAGGACAAGCTCGAAGGTGCCATTCTCGACGAGGGACTGCAGCTCTTCCTGTGCTGCCTTGAGCCACTTGTTGCGCTCCTCAGGCTCGAGTGCCATGACCTCAGACATCGAGGTGGGCTCCCCAAAGTGCTCCTGGCTGGCCTTCGACGCCTGCTCAACCACTGACTCAAATGCGACATCCAGGGCATCGTCGTAGGACAGGTAGTCGACAAGGGGGTCAGAGTAGACGTTGTCGAGGCCTGCCAGCATCGCATGGAGTGCGTCCTCATCGCTGCTGTCCCCTCGACCTATGAGGTCAAGCTCGTCGTCTGAGGACGTAGGACTCGGCAGGGGAGAGCGTGGACGGTTGGGGAATGTTCGATTAAGGCCAGGAGCAGCTGGTGCATCGACTGGAGCCTCAATGAGTGGATCGGGCGACGAGGAGCGTGCAGGCTGAGGAGACGGAGCAGGAGCAGGAGCAGGAGCAGGGGACACTGAGCGAATGCGAAGGCGCTGAGGAACAAGGTTCTGGCGTTCAAGGGCACGCTCATTGAGTGAGCCTTGGGGGCGAGAGGCACGCGAGGGGAGCTGCTTGCGAGCGAGAGCTGGATAGGGCCTGAAACCTGGGTTTTGTGCTTGCTGGTGCGCAGATGGTGCAACGGGGCGAGCGACTGGTGCAGGAGGTGGCCGAGCAGGTGGTGGCGTTGGTGAACGAGCTGGAGGTGATGGTGAACGAGCAGGGAGTTGCGCAGGTGGCGCAGGAGGTTGTGCAGGACGTTGTGCCGGTGGTGGAGAGTCTGGTGGTGAAGGCGATCGAGCTGGAGATGGCTGGCGAGGTGGTGGAGGCGCAGGCTGTGGTGCAGGAGGCGCAGGAGGAGCTGGAGGAGCTGGAGGCGCAGGAGGTGCAGGATCATCATAGTCATCATCTCTCCCCTGATCATGCAGCTCTGGCACTCCTGGCACACCGTCGTCTGGTGGTGCTGCATCGTCAGGGCCCCCAGGGATGTCCACATCGTCGAGGGGCAGGCCAAAGACATTGATGAAGGGTGAGTTGCCAGGGAAGCACTGCTCGTCAAACACTGCATGCGATGAGATGATCACCTTCTTCGCTGCAGGGTCCCAGAACCGCCAGGCCTTGGTGCCATCCGGATAGCCAATGAAGATGCACTTGCGCGTGTGGGGCTGCAGCGCCTTGCGGTCCTTCTTGCGGATGAGCACATAGGCCAGGCAGCCAAAGACGCGGAAATAGGACACATCAGGCTTGCGCCCATCGCCCTTCCAGGCCGTGTAGGGAATGCCGCCATCGAGCGCAGATGTGGGCATGCGGTTGCGCGTGTGGACGAAGGTGGAGACAGCATGGCACCAGAACGAAGGAGGCAGCTTGGACTGGGCAAGGAGGGCAGTGGCGCCCTCAGACGTCGTCCTGTTGGCTCGCTCTGCTACGCCGTTCTGGTGGGGCTCGTCTGGCTCTGTGTGCTGCCTGTGGATGCCGTGCTCAGTGCAGAAGTCGATGAACTCCTGGCCCATGTACTCGCCGCCCTTGTCATCCCGTGTGGCCTTGATGCGCAGCCCCAGGCAGTTCTCAGCGTAGGCCTTGTACGCCTTGAATGCTGCAAATGCGTCGCTCTTGCGCTTGAGGTAGGCCAGGGCCCAGAAACGCGTCGCATCGTCGACAAAGACCATCCAGTACAGGTAGCCCTCAGGCGTGGGCACAGCGAGCTTGCCCTTGAGGTCTGTGTGCACCAGGGCAAGGCGAACGAACCGTCTGGAGGCGAAGCGAGGGATGGAGTGGCGGTTGAGCTTGCCAGCCAGGCAGGGCTCGCAGATGGTGCTGGGGGCACGCTTGGAGCGGATGGTGAGACCCTTGACTAGCTCCTTGTTGACCACAGAGCGCAGGTCGTCGAGGTTGACATGGGAGCAGCGCTGGTGCCACAGGGCGAGGTCCTCGTCGCAGGTGGTGGAGGCGGACATGGCAGACTTGGACTGGGAGATGGTGTGGCCTAGGAGGTAGCCGACATTGTGCTCATTGACCTGGGCCTTGAAGCGCAGCTGCCCCTGGTGGTAGAACAGCACAGACGACGCAGAGAGCTCAACAGAGTAGCCCTTCTCCCGGGTGAGGTGGAAGATTGACAGGAGGTTGCTAGCCAGGGCCAGCAGCTGTGGTGCTCCTAATGCATTATTAACCGGCTAATGCCTGGGGACTTAATACAACATTAACCGTCAGTATTCCTATTGCATTACAATGCCCCGGGACAATGCCCGGAACTTCCTAAAAGGGATGGGGCCTCCCGGAGGCACCGGTTCAAGCCCCACTGTGTGCATTTTTTGCTTATCTTGTTAGATAAGAGAGATCTAAGAGTCCGGAAGGGCGCTTTTTTGCTTATCTCTTAGATAAGAGATATCTTGCATCTCCCATCAATCAGGGCCTCCCCCATCAATCAGGGCTTCTTCCGGCTGCCTCTACCAACCTCCTGGCTGTGCATCCCCAATTAGGCAGGTCCCTCCTGTACTGGCAGGCAGGGGACCTTCTGGGGGCTGCCCTGGGGCCAATACTGACCTGTTTACCTTCATTATAGGCTCATTTGGTTCGCATTTTTAATGGGCTTCAAATGTGTATAGCTGGACTGTCCCATATGTATGCACTCCTGTGGTATAGCCCATTTACTGTTTGCTCTAGGGAGTGGTAAATGGGCTGTATCTCGGCCGTTTCTTGGACGATCTGTACGCCTAAGGGCTCGTTAGAACCGTCTAATTACCGCGGTTCTAACGAGCCCTCATGCGTACAGAACGGTCCACCCGTTGCCGAGTTATGGCTACACCTTCCTCCTACCCAGGAGGGCAGGTAGCCATATCTTGGGATTGGGTGGTCGGATTCGCTCCATCTTTGTTGCTGCTTGTAGATATACTCTGGGGGACACTGGGATAGCATTTAGAATAGTAATCTAGGCATTGCAAAAATGTTGATACTCGAAACACTAGCTGCAGGATGACTTTGCAGTGTTTGATAGCTAGAATTGGCAAATATTGGGCGAATTGCATGCTCTCTTTTGCAACATGTTAGTATTGCATACCTCTAGCCATGTACAAAATACCACACCCATACATCAAGTGGACAATTTACAACATATATATTGGTGTTTTTCACTGTGGTCATGATGTATATTTTTCCTTACCACTGCCCAGAGTACTAATAGTGCGATCAAAAGCCCCTAAACAAGAGCTATCCAACGCAAAAACAACCATGGGAAACAGACCAGAAATGGGGAAGATATGGGTCATGCATTGCCAGGGCTAGTTGGTGGTATACACAGCCTACAGTAAGACACCTCCGGAAAGTGTCTTAATCCAGCACCCAAGTGTCTTAAACTTATTGTCCTACCCATATCTTCTTCAGTTCTGGGCCGATTCCCATGATTTTGGTACCGTTAGAAAGCCCTAATTTATCGCTTTCCAACACCCTATTACATGTTGCACAGTAAGGCAGTAATAGGGTATAGAAATGTGAACTATTGTTCAAACTATAAGTGGAATAGCAATGATGTATGATGTCCAATGGCCATGGAATTTTGTGAGAGCATTTAAGCACCATATACACATATAATACAAAGGCCAGCGCCCAGATGTGCCTTCAGGGAAAGACCATATTAAATACATTGCAATATAGCTAAGTCGACTAGTAATTGGCTTGTGGACCATTCAACAAACAATGCAGCATTGGTCTAGAAGCTATCTCAGTATCTGTGAGCATGTGTCTACCAGCAGCAACAAAGATGGAGCGAATCTGACCACCCAATCCCAAGATATGGCTACCTGCCCTCCTGGGTAGGAGGAAGGTGTAGCCATAACTCGGCAACGGGTGGACCGTTCTGTACGCATGAGGGCTCGTTAGAACCGCGGTAATTAGACGGTTCTAACGAGCCCTTAGGCGTACAGATCGTCCAAGAAACGGCCGAGATACAGCCCATTTACCACTCCCTAGAGCAAACAGTAAATGGGCTATACCACAGGAGTGCATACATATGGGACAGTCCAGCTATACACATTTGAAGCCCATTAAAAATGCGAACCAAATGAGCCTATAATGAAGGTAAACAGGTCAGTATTGGCCCCAGGGCAGCCCCCAGAAGGTCCCCTGCCTGCCAGTACAGGAGGGACCTGCCTAATTGGGGATGCACAGCCAGGAGGTTGGTAGAGGCAGCCGGAAGAAGCCCTGATTGATGGGGGAGGCCCTGATTGATGGGAGATGCAAGATATCTCTTATCTAAGAGATAAGCAAAAAAGCGCCCTTCCGGACTCTTAGATCTCTCTTATCTAACAAGATAAGCAAAAAATGCACACAGTGGGGCTTGAACCGGTGCCTCCGGGAGGCCCCATCCCTTTTAGGAAGTTCCGGGCATTGTCCCGGGGCATTGTAATGCAATAGGAATACTGACGGTTAATGTTGTATTAAGTCCCCAGGCATTAGCCGGTTAATAATGCATTACGAACACCACAGCAGGTGCCAGGGCAGGGACATGGAGGACGTCGTGCAGGACGATGGCAGGGGGCAAAACTCCGTCCATCTCAGCTGGCTAGAACACCACAGAGCCCATACCCGCAGAGTAGACAATGTGGGAGTTGGCGAGGCGAATGGGGATGTTGTGGGGCGAGTAGGAGCGAAACCAGTGGCGGTGAGGCGTCATGTGTGCAGAAGCACCTGTGTCCGTGTTCCAGTTAGCAGCAGCAGGGGTGGAGAGCCAGGAGGAGCGGTCTGGAGACGCCTGGAGGGCAGAGGGACAGCGAAGATCGACCATGGCCACCCCAGCAGTGTGCTGGGGGGTGTCATCTGGCCTCACGGCATGAGATGACAAGCAGGTGGGCCCAACAGCCGTATCCCTGCATTGGCACATGTGGGAGAGCTGGGGGACGACCTGGGAGGCCTGGGGGGGCATCCTCTTGCTGGCAGTGCACTGGGCAAAGCACTGGGGCTTGGAGAGGATGGGGGTGGCACAGAAGGAGTAGGGAGGCATGAATGACATACTGGGATCCATAGGCACGACGTGGGGACATGCCAACAAGGGGCCTGGGCGATGACGTGGCATGCGACGCACTGGCGAAACGACAAGATGAGGGGACGAAAACTGCGTCCTGGAGCGAAGAGAGGAGGAACCAGTCCCAGAGCGAGCAATGCGTCAAGCAGAGGGAGCAGGAGAGGAGTGGGGGCTGGATGAGGCCAGGGAGCGAATAGACAAGCGAAATTTGGAGTCCTGAGGTGCTGAGAGCGCAGGGCTCATAACCTGTTGGCTGCAGTGGCCCTCAGGACGTCACAATGGCCTGTGTCAAGCTCTGTAAAGTCTGTATTGCAGGAAACTAAGATATGCTACTCACCTGTGTCAAGCTCTGTAAAGTCTAAGGACACAGAGCCTGACAGAGGTGTCGATACAGCTCATGGAGCACGTGCTAGGTAGAGTACGTAACGCTGTGCTACTGGCGCCGTTATGGCGCCCATGGAGCGAGAATTGCGGACTGTACAGTGCAAAGTAGAGCAGGATGCAGACCTAAGCTAGTTGGAGTCTCTAATGAAGACGATGTTGTATCTCTATCAGATGTGCTACTGTAACGAAACGAAAAATAGAGTAGTTAGGAGACACTGCAACGGACGTACGGGGCGATCGTGGACTTGGTGCGATCAAAACTGTGGGCGCTACAGCACCAACTTCAACAATCTCACCTAATCTGATCTCTCTGGTTAGCTTTTTACAACATTCCTGTCTAGGATTGTGCCACACCAAGCACGTCAAAGCCTGAGTCATCATCGCAAGGCAGGAACAAGAGTCACACAGACAAAAATAGGCATGCAACTGAGGAGCAGATCACCAACACCTGTACGCAGTACAGCGAACTCTATCTGGCGTGGTGCGAGCGACCACTTAAGGGGCAGCCAAGGGTACACGGCTTCCTTATTATGTTTTGGACCCAGCTGCAGGTACTCCTCACCCTTTTTACTTGCACTTGCCTCCACGCCCTCCCTGGGTTCCTGCTAGGTCTTATCTGGGAGTACAACTAGTCTATTTGCATCCCCAGCTGTGTGTTTGACCTCAACTTGGTTGAGATCATCAGGAGCTCAAGCCATGTCTGTTTTCGAGGAGTTCTCAATGTCTCATCACTGGCCCACTGCGTCTTCGACAAACATAGCTTGGTGCGATTGCTAAGTGGCTACAGGCCTTCCAACCCATGGTAGCAGGATGACTTTAGCACAGGTTTGTCAAATCCATCATCCCTGCTCAAAATGCTAATGTCTCACTTCTTTGCCAGACAACTCAACAGTAAGGCTGAACACGGTTACAGTTAACACTGCAGTTAACAGTTAACTGAGCTGCACTTTGAGCCGCAGTTATACAAGCCACAGTTTAATATTAACCGTGGTGCAGTTAACTGCAGCTCCAGATCAAGGGTACAATAGAACACTTTAAACTGCAGTTTAACCGTGGTTTACAATGCTATATTAAATATATAATATTTACATATTTAATACTATTGTACCGGCTAGGAATTGAACCAGAGGCCCAGTGTGTTGAAACAGCCATGCTAACCACTGCACCATGGGCTCTTAATGAGCTTATACATATGCATATTCATATACCAACAACCTTTTGGGTCTTATCTCATCTTATCTAACTTATCTTATCTTATCTCAGTAAGTAGGAGTACTTACTGTATTACTTATCTATGGCTGTAATGGTCTGTTGGTGTAATGGTTAGTATGCCTAATTGAATGAATGCAGAGCCTTGAGGTCTCTGGTTTGATTCCCAGTTGGAACACTATTATATTAACAACTATTAAGTCCCTCTGCAGTTTATAATTGAGCCGTGGTTTACACATTAACTGAACTGCAGTTAATACTAAACTGCAGTGCAGTCAAGCCGTAGCTCTGGATCAAGCCTTTCGGAGGGCTGTTCACTGCAGTCATGGCTCCGGCTCAACCACGGTTTGAGCCATGTTTAGCCTTAGCTCCGCAGGTATACTAACATTGAATGCTACAACAGCCACACTACCCATAGCTCAACCTCCCCTTCTTTCGGGAGCACCTTGCACTGGCCTGTGCAGACCTGCTGGACTTTGGGGTGGGGCCATGGCCTGCATGTTGCCAGCAACGGTGGGCATTGTTGGCACTGCTGGATTCAGCTGGGGCTTCGGCTGCCCCACGGCATGGCCTCTTTAAAGGACCCGCATCACCCATGTCAGTTACACCGGCCATAGCTGCACCCCTCTTCTGCAATCCTTGTCACCAGATCTGCCCCGCAGGTTCGCTAGCCTGCCCAGTTGCATCAGTAGACTCCAGGACATTCTTGTCAGCATCTTTTGCAGATAGACCGGTAAAAGAAGTTAAGTTGCTGATGTTGGTAAAAATGCAGCAGATATAAGCTTACTATTTGAGGCATTACACCGACTCGAAACTGGCATCTTCAGGGTCAAAGTACCCTCTTGAGCAGCACCTGCAACTGCTAATTCAAATCTGTCCCCAGTCAGATCCATCAAATGGAACCTATGGTGCCACACGTACCATCAATGTGCTGCTCCAATGCCATTGCTGGCATCTTTCCCCTGGATTTTGGCACAGAACTGTGTACAATGTCTGACTGTGAAATGCACTTTGAGAAGCTACACAGATACCTTGCAGGCTCCCAACAACCCCTTCTTGTCTTCAAAGGATGTCGAGCTGGCCTCAAAGAAGTCCAGGATTCTGAGAGGGAGCCTCTTGCCTGGGCAAAGCCTGAGACCAATATGTATATCACGCAGGCACATACCCATTGCTAGACAATAGTGCTGAATGTCTGCAACCGTAGACGTGAGATCCAGAGGTTTGCAAAGGTACTGGAGGAGTCCCTCCAAAGCTGACCGGTGGCGATGTAAGGCCTCTGGAAGATAAAGAGACCTTTGGGACCAGGTGGCCCAGGTCACCGGAGTGATGCTGGAAAGAAGTAACAGATTGTCCAGCTACCTCAGAGAATCAGTAAATGTGGAAGGAGCATTGTGAATGAAATGCCCACTGATGCTGCCACCTCATTGACCAGCGACATATATACATCTTAATGAAGGGCCTTGAGGAACTTCTCCCGGTCACCAGGAGCATTTTCCACTGTGTTAGGGGCCCTATACTGATGGTAATTGCTCTTAGAATTTCTGGGTGGAAAAGCAATAGCAGGTGAGGCAGGAGCTTTGCCTTTGTCTCTTGTGCTCAGTGCCAAGTGTATCACCACCTCTGGCATCCTAGATCAAGGCTTTCCGCTCAGCATCTTAGAGTGATGCCTGGAAGGCGCCTTGCCATCTTGTCTAGCAGGCTGTGTGGTGGCAGACGTCCGGCAGCGCTCTGGGGCGCCCAATGCACCAGAGACATTGGCAGCATCCTGTTTGCTGTCAGACTCATCCACTCTACCAACTGCAGCAATGGCAGAAGTGAAGTCTTCATGCTCTGCTGCCTGACAATGCTGGTAGAACACCTTGTCCATGTCCCCGTAGCTGTCCTGCATGTCTGGGTCCTGTGGCTTGTCATCCTCATTGTCCTTGTCACTGCTGCCCTCATTGTCATCAGCACCGTCGCCGTACTTGGTGCCGCCGTCACCCTCGCAGTTGTCGTCATTGCCACGGAAGTGAGCTTGTTGCTTCTCCACAACCTCATCATCATCTTCCTCATCAGCCTCCAAAAACTCTGCCTCAGGCTCCTCATTGCTGCTGATTACCATGGTTTTCTTGCCTCTCCATCGCGTACTGCAGCCTTTAGGTGCCTTACCCTTCCCGTTATCTCCTGCGGTGCTCCTGGATGCTTTGTGGCCCCGTTGATTCTTCCTGCCCCTCCTTGAGATGTGGGGAGCAGCTGACTCCCCATCCTTCCCCAACTTGTTCCCACTGTCTTCACCATCATGCCCAGGAATTGTCACCCGTTTGTTGCACTCCTTTTTTGAGACCCACCCCGTTGCAGGGCCCAAGTATTTTGCCTCCTCGAACGTGGACCCTCCCCCAGTGCTGACCCAGTAGTGACTGAATTGCCACTGCTTTGCCGCTTGCTGCAGCCCATACCGGGCAGGATCTTCAATCTGCATAACATGGGTAAAGAAGTCAATGATCATGCCGTCACGGATGTGTGAGAGATCATTGAACTGAAAGTCGATGGGAAGCATGCAGTCCTCAAAGAACTTTTCTGGAGTTTTGCGCAACCTGGACTATGACAGAACCTGAACACTCACCCCAGATGCACAAGCTGTTACCTGATCAGCCACAATCTATCCTTGGTTCTGTTGTGGCTTACTATAATGGTCCCATATATAAAGTCAAAACACCTCCCACATTCGCCCTGGCTTCATCATCAGGCCGTTCTTGACATCAGTGAGGATTGGGGTACCATCTAGATGGGTCTCAAACTGGAAAGGTGCTAGTGCACTCCTGCTATGTGCAATGCCTGGAGTTTGGATGGTGCATTGCCCAGTGAGCTCCAGATCCATAAGCGGCAGCATGTGGTCCCAGAACTTGGCCCTCAAGCCCACTTGGTTGAAGAAGGCCATTTCTGGCAATACAATTGATGAGGAACATCAAGAAGCTTCTATTGTATTAGTTAACTACCATCTCTATTTATAAGTTTTATATATACAAGCAAACACATAGTATAATCTCCCACTGTTTGTAGTTTTCTCATATTAAAATTCACAATGTTTCCAACATAGCTTGCTTCATTGCCATGTTTTGCGCCATCATGAGACCATATGTCTCCTGAATGATCAATTACTCTACATACAAAGTGAAAGTTAGCATAATATACAATTCTACATAATCTATATTTTGTACTGAGTTCTGTTATAGTGATCTCTGATTCAATATTGACTTTAGTATTATGAGTAATACAAGCAACAAAACAAGGAGCACTATCATATGTCACTATACATTGTAATGGCCTCTGATGTTACGAACACCCCGTTTAGCGCCCAGGTTTCCTTTCTTGATTAGTTTACGTCCAATGTCGTCCTTGTTGTCCTCCATAGCATTGTAAACCCTCCGCATTGTTTCCAAGTACAATAGCTCCTGTCTCCCCATTGTTCCCCTGTTGTTTCCCGTCACTATTGTTCCCTACACCATTGTTCTCCCTTTCTGCTCCCGCGACCGTAGTTACCATTGTACTCCGTTCCCATGGACCTGCACATGTATATAAGGACTGTAGCCTGCTACCTGGGGACTCTAGTTTCGACCTCTTGTCCCCAGGTGAGCCCCACTGTATTTCCCTTGTAGATACTTCACTCAATACACTCTTGTCCCCAGCCTGACTGTCGAGCCTTGCTCCGCTCTCACTGCACAAGCGCTCGTCGACACCCTTGCTCGTCTCGTAAGCCTTCCTGATCTTACTTGACAGCCAGTCGTAACATCTGACAGTGTAAACATGAAGCATTTGATTTTTAAACATGAGCAGCATATAACCACTGTTGTACACTTTTGCCTTTATATGTTCCAAGTTTGCTTGGATGGTTTTTCTATCTATCTTGTGTAAATGTCCAACAAATATCATCTGATCCCTCAGCTTCAGATTGGTAGTCACAAGCTCTACAATGGTAATTAATACTTACTACATCCTCATTTATATCTAACAACTCTCAAGCCAACATATATAGATCTGTATGTTGCTGACCTTGAAATCTCAATTTAGGATGTCTTAAGCCAAGTGATGATTGTACTTCATTTCTTGCCTGGGTCATAGACAATTGAGAAGAGTTTGTAAGGACCTGTTCAAATGCAGTTTTAACAATATTCAGGCTTTTATATGGTTGTATAGTGCTACTTGTCCATAGTTGCTTACTGTTAGTGTAGGTAGTCAATAAGATTGTGAGCAGACTATTATATGCACAACTCCAGTTTTCAGTGTTCACTATCCACAAAAATCCTTGTATTGATCTACCAGGTAGAGGCTTGCTTACTTTGACTTTCTTAGTTTTATAGGATGTAGATAGTTCTAGCTCATCATCTCTTTTTCTTTTAGTATTAAGTTTACCTGGCTGATTACTTATATTGGCAAAAGCTTGAGTCCCTTGAGCTGGTTTACTATTAACTATGATGCAGTTAACCATAGCTCCGGATCAAGGGTATATATTGATTCTATTAACCACGGTTAAACTGCAGATTTACAAAGCCTTCTTAGTCATATATTAAGACTGTATTTAATGTGATTGCACCAGCTGGAATTGAACCAGAGACCTAGTTTATTCAAACAGCTGTACTAGCCACTGCACCAAGCTCTTATTTTATCTTATCTTATCTTATCTTATCTCAGTAATGATAGTACTTAGTATATTAGTTACATAAGGCTGTAATAGTCAGTTGGTGTAGTGGTTAGTATACCTGGTCGAATGAATGCAAGGCCCTGAGGTCCTTGGTTCAATTCCTGGTTGGAACAACACTAGATTAATAACTGTGAATAAGTCCTGTTATTAATGTATTGGACTGCGGTTTAATATTTGTCCCCTGAGCTGCCATCTGCTGCAATGCGTGAATATCTGGCACATGATGTCATTTCAGAGATTCTGAAGCCAAAATTTCACCAAGACAGGGGCCCGTTGCAATCGGAGCCTGGGTCTCCATAACATCAGATCTTTGGGCAGGCCTCAGGAGATCTGTGGAGAGACAGTGCTTGCAGATTGGTCATGCCAGTGTGCTTTGAAGGGTGTACAACACCCATCAAGGTCGTACTGAGAGGAGCACCTCCGAGGAGGTGCAGAGAGGTGTGCAAGAACAA
Source organism: Ganoderma boninense (assembly GCA_002900995.3). Lineage (NCBI taxonomy): Eukaryota > Fungi > Basidiomycota > Agaricomycetes > Polyporales > Polyporaceae > Ganoderma > Ganoderma boninense. Next base: position 2,369,674 of record CM035312.1, on the reverse strand, counting down.
GGGTGCATGGTGTTATGACTGGCTGTCGAGTAAGATCAGGGAGGAGGCTTACGAGACGAGCAAGGGCGTCGACGAGCACTTGTGCAGCGAGAACGGAGCAGGGCTCGACAGTCAGGCTGGAGACAAGATGTATTGAGCAAGTAACTAACGAGCAAGAATACAGCGAGGCTTACCTGGAGACAAGAGGTCGAAACTGAGGTCTCCAGGTAGTGAAGTACAGGTCTTATATACATGTAGTGGACAATGGGAATCGGGGACAATAGGTAACTATGGACATGGGAACCAGTGGGAGAACAATGGTATGTAGTACAATGACGACGGGAACAATGGGTAACAGGAGTTATTGTACTGCGAGAACAAGGGACAGGTTTGTTAAACAACGGAGGACAATAAGGACGACGCGGAGGCAAACAGTCCGAAAAGGGAAAGAGAGACGCCGGGGTAGGTGCCGAGCGTGCCGTTCATGACTGTCATGAACGGCACGCTCGCACCTACCCCGGCGTCTCTCTTTCCCTTTTCGGACTGTTTGCCTCCCGCGTCGTCCTTATTGTCCTCCGTTGTTTAACAAACCTGTCCCTTGTTCTCGCAGTACAATAACTCCTGTTACCCATTGTTCCCGTCGTCATTGTACTACATACCATTGTTCTCCCACTGGTTCCCGTGTCCATAGTTACCTATTGTCCCCGATTCCCATTGTCCACTACATGTATATAAGACCTGTACTTCACTACCTGGAGACCTCAGTTTCGACCTCTTGTCTCCAGGTAAGCCTCGCTGTATTCTTGCTCGTTAGTTACTTGCTCAATACATCTTGTCTCCAGCCTGACTGTCGAGCCCTGCTCCGCTCTCGCTGCACAAGTGCTCGTCGACGCCCTTGCTCGTCTCGTAAGCCTCCTCCCTGATCTTACTTGACAGCCAGTCGTAACATTAGGTCGAAACTTCTACACGAGCACCGGCGTACTCCACCCACACTCTTTCCCTCTCGTACGGTACGCACTTAGATCCTCTGTGTTGGCCTAGCGTAGTGCGCGCTCTAGTCACACCATCAGACGTGGTCTCGGCGCAACCTGAGGCTTGCCACTCCCAAGTGGTACAGTACGCGGAAAGCTCCTAACACGAGACCCCGGTACTGACAGAAGTGGTCCGCCTCACGGCGTGGGAGGCTAGAGAAAGGTGGCGAAACAAAGCCAAGGCAGAACACCCTTGGGCCCGTGCCCCTTGGGCTAAGACACAGCAATAGGCCGAGGAGGCTGAGCAGACAGTGTTGGATCGTGCACCTGCCGTTTCATTCCTAGGATAAGGAAGCGAGATTCAACGTGGCTTGCCAAGCCTGGGGACACATATTTCACCCCACTGCGGTACAGGACGAGTACTGGGACGAAGATAAGCAAGCCTGATACTACTGCGAGGAGCAACCGTGCCCCCACCGATCACACACATTCAACGATACTCTTGAAACTCGCGAAGGCATCACCCCTAGACTCCTCACCACCAAAGAACAGGAAGTCCTAATCCGTGCGAAGATCGCAAACCCACCAGCACCTGCACCTCGAGATCCAGGACGCCCCCCAGCTCGTCAGGCGGCGATAGTCGCCACCCAGAACCCCGCGTCCAGACCAGCCTCTCGCCCCCCATCCAAGCCATCTTCACGGGTTCCATCCCGTGCACCCTCACGTCCAACCAGCCGCAAGCCAACACCTACTGCGACCCCCTCCGGCTCTCCACGTTTGGGAGCAATTCCTCTTCAGACAGCCCTCGAACTCGCCCGGCAGCGAGTCACTTCATCCCTGTTGCCTCGAGTTCTAAACTTCCAAAGGCAGAAGCGAAGCCTGAAGTTAAGCTCGAACCGCAACCCAAACGAGAAACCGTCAATCTCAACACTCCACAACCCTCTTCATCGTCCTCATCCAGCCCGATCGCCTCACCCGTCATGACCACTCTCCCGCCATTCGATGTCTCCAAACTCCTCTCCCAAATCGCTCCCTCCACATACGATGGAAAAACTGCTCAAGATGGTCTACGCTTCGTGTCTGCAGCCAGGATCTACTACAACACTCTGACGACAGCAGCCCCTGGCCTGGACCCCGTCGTCACATGGATGACGGTCCTGAGCAAGCTTACCGAGGGAGCGGCAGACTGGGCAGGGCCTCACATCGTGACCCTCGCGACCACGAAAAGTCCTTGGGCAGACTTCAATGCCTTTGAAACGGCCTTCAAGGCCCATTTCTGCGCAGCGGATGACAAGGAAGCTGCCGTCGCTGAGCTGGTTAAGCTTTGCAAGGCATACCACAAGGTTGGCACCGTCAAGGAGTACACGGTGCAGTTTAATGCCATCGCGGCCCGGACCAGCTTCAGTGACACAGACAAGCGTGAACGGTACCGCGAGGGGTTGCCTCCCAGACTCAAGGATGTCTTCGCTACCACTGCCCACGACATCTCCGACCTCACGAAGATTCAGAAGGTGGCACTGTTGCTCGACCAGAACCTTGTCACTAGAGAGGAGGAACGCCCGAAGTCGTTTGGGTGGAAGAAGAAGGGAGAGAAGGCAGCTGCTACAGGGAAGAAGCCGTTTACCGGGAACTGCTACAGCTGTGGTCAACCCGGACACCGCACCGTCGAATGCCCGAAGCTTAAGGCAGGAGGACAGAAGGCTGCTTCCTCGTCCACCACGACTACGGAAGTGGCGGCTCTCCAGGCCCAGGTTAAGGCGATGGAGGAAAAGCTGGTGGCCCTTTCGGCCGCTGAAAAGAAGGAGGGTTTCTGATCAGAGCCGCACTGGACGCTGCGCGTGCCGGCTCTTGTAGTAATAGTCGATTTTCTGTACTGAGTTCCGCGTTCGTATATGAAGTAAATCATAGTGGCCAACACTTTCATATACCGGTACGGTTGATCGGCAAGCAGCGACATAAGGACATAGTAGCAATGGTAGATAGTGGAGCTACTACTAAGTTTTTACATAGACGGTTCATAGAAAGGAACCAGGTTACGGCGAGGAAGCTGGCGAGGCCAATTCCTCTGTACAACATAGATGGTACTGAGAACCGTGATGGAACGATCACGGAGGTCGCCGTGTTGGATATGGCGATTGGAGACCACCGAGAGAAGGTGGTGTTTGTGGTGACAGACATAGGAGAAGAGGATGTGATCATTGGCCTGGACTGGCTGCGCGAGCACAACCCTGAAGTAGACTGGGAACGTGGCTCACTGCGCCTATCAAGATGTCCAGAGGCATGTCCGACTCATCGGAAGGCATCCAAACCTGTTGAGACCAAAGCGCGTGATACGGAGGTACGGCTTACGGCGCGCAATGGTTCTCGGCGGGTGCGGAAGGCAAAGATGATGGGTAGGATATGCATGGCCGTAATGGTCGAGGAGGAGGAGGAAGATAGGCCTCCACCACCAGGTTTTCTGCCGGAATGGGATGGCACTGAGGAGTCTCTTCTCAATGCACTGGAAGATGGACGACAACTTCGAGGTACCCCTAAGATCTTTGTGTCGGCGAGCTACACGTACTCTCAACAGCTCGCTGAACAAGAGTATCAGAAGAAGGAAGTCCGTCCTGTCGAAGAGATCGTACCTCCCCAGTACCACGAGTATCTGCGTGTGTTCTCGAAAGAGGCGTCCGAACGTCTACCTGAGCACGGACCCTATGACCACGCTATAGAACTCGTACCAGATGCTAGGATGTTCCATTCCAAGGTGTACCCCCTGTCTCCCAGCTAGCAGGTCGAGCTTGACAAGTTCCTTAGTGAGAACTTGGCCAAAGGTTATATTCAAGAGTCGAAGTCACCGATGTCATCACCGTTCTTCTTCGTTAAAAAGAAGGACGGCAGCCTACGTCCTGTACAGGACTACCGGCGATTGAACGACATCACCATTAAGAACCGATACCCACTGCCGTTGGTTTCGGACCTGATGGATCGACTCAAAAGGGCCAAGTACTTTACCAAGCTTGACATCCGGTGGGGGTACAACAATGTGCGGATTAAGACCGGTGATGAATGGAAGGCTGCCTTTGTTACCAATCGCGGACTGTTCGAACCGAACGTGATGTACTTTGGACTGGCTAACTCGCCCAGTACATTCTCTGCGCTCATGAACGACATCTTCAAGGACCTCATCATACTCGGCAAAATCACTATCTACCTCGACGACATCCTCATATTCACCAACGACATCGAGGAACACCGCACATTGGTGCGTGAGGTCCTGAAGCGTCTGGCGGAGCACGACCTGTTCTGCAAGCCAGAGAAGTGCGAATTCGAACAGCCAAAGGTTGAGTACCTAGGTGTGCTCGTCTCAGAGAACCGTGTGGAGATGGACCCAGTGAAGGTCAGGGGTATCGCAGAATGGCCTGTCCCTCAGAACGCCTCAGATGTACGAAAGTTCCGCGGTTTCGCGAATTTCTACAGGCGGTTCATTAAGGACTTCAGTGCGGTGTGCAAACCCCTCGACTGTCTCACGGGTAATGCTCCCTGGCAATGGGGTGCTGAAGAGCAGTCAGCATTCAATGAGCTCAAACGTTGTTTCACTGAGAGCCCTGTCCTGAGCATGTATGACCCAGACCGCAAGGCCCGCATTGAAGTTGATGCATCTAGGTATGCTACCGGTGCAGTTCTGTCTCAGGAGGGGGAGGACGGCAAATAGCACCCTGTGGCTTTCCACTCTGAGTCAATGAGCGATGCGGAACGCAACTACGAGATCTATGACAAGGAGATGCTCGCTATCATCCGTGCCCTGCAGGCCTGGCGCCACTACCTCGAGGGTCTTCCCAGTGTGTTCGAGATCCAGTCGGACCACAAGAACCTCGAGTACTGGAAGGCCGCACAAAACCTCACGCGCAGGCAGGCACGATGGGCTCTCTATCTGTCGCGGTTCGACTTTGTCATCGCACACAAGCCGGGCACCTCCAACGGTAGGGCAGATGCGCTGTCGCGCAGGCCTGATCACCAGAAGGATGACGCCGATGACAACCTGAACCGAGTCATGTTGCAACCCGATCGCTTCCAAGTACTAGCAGCTAAGAGAGGGCACATGTCAGTGGTACCAGAGAAGGCACTGCTCCGCCGCATTCGAGAATGTGGAGAGCGTGAGCAGGAGGTCGCAGAGGCACTCAGCAAGCTCGATAAGCTAGGGCCAGCATGTCTACAGAACGATTTGGTGGACTGGAACACAGAACAAGGCCTGCTGCTCTACCGCGGCCGAGTTTATGTCCCCAAAGACGATGCGCTCCGAGCAGAAATAGTGCGCATTCACCACGACCTCCCGCCTGCTGCACACCCTGGCCAGGCAAAAACGGTGGAGTTGGTTACACGGAACTACTGGTGGCCAGGCATGGCAAAGTTCATTAAGGATTACGTTGAGACCTGCAACACTTGTCGCCGTGGCAAGACTTCACATGCTAAGCCACATGGTCCCCTTCAACCCAACAAGATCCCGGACGGCCCAGGCCAAGTAGTTACCTGTGACTTCATCACTGGACTGCCGGAGGTGGATGGATACAATGCACTCCAGCTTATTGCTGATCGGCATGGAAAGATGATTCACCTTATTCCATGCACTGAGGAGATCGACACGGAAGGGACTGCAGACAACTTCATTAGAGAATGGTTCCGTCTACATGGACTCCCGCGTAAGATCATCTCTGATCGGGGGCCCCAGTTCTCTAGCAAGCTCTTCCGTGCAATCCTTAAAGGCCTCGACATAGAAAGCGTGCTGTCCACAGCCTACCACCCGCAGACGGATGGACAGTCGGAGCGATGGAACCAGGAGATAGAGGCGTACCTACGGATGTACTGCTCAAGGCGCCGCGACGATTGGGTCAAGTGGCTGCCAACGGCAGAATACTGCTTCAACTCGCGCGTACATTCGTCCACAGGATACTCGCCGTTTTACCTCATGTACGGCTATGAACCTCAGTTCCACGTTCCAATGCTATCCACCACGGTGCCTACTGCAGACAAACGAAGGGAGGAGTTGCGGCAGGCAAGGGAGGATGCGACCTCAGCCTTAACCCTGGCAGCAGAGCGGATGAAGGAGTACTACGATCGCTATGTCTCCGCTGCTCCAGAATTCAAGGAGGGTCAGAAGGTGTGGCTCGACATGAGGAACTTCCGTGTCCCAGGAGTCTCTCGGAAGCTGGTGGACTGGTATGCTGGCCCGTACCCTGTCAAGCGCAAGGTGGGCAACTTGGCTTACGAGCTCAAGCTCCCCAAAGACATGGGACTCCACCCAGTGTTCCATGTGACGCTCCTACACCCGCACAAAGAAAGCCAACTCCCCGGTCGGCATCCCCCTGAACCTGCAGCCCTTGAAGTGGAAGGAGAGGAAGAGTATGAAGTAGAGGAAGTGTTAGAGTCGCGTCGGTATGGGCAGTGGAAGAAACTGCAGTATCTTGTTCACTGGAAGGGCTGGGGCCCTGAACACGATAGCTGGGAAGACGTGTCGGATCTAGCAAATGCGCCAAAAGTGCTGCAAAAGTTTTATTCGACACATCCCGACGCTCCTGGCCCTCTCAACAAGAAGACTCGATCGTGAGGACACGATCCTTAGGAGGGGGGTATTGTCATGAACGGCATGCTCGGCGCCTACCCCGGCGTCTCTCTTTCCCTTTTCGGACTGTTTGCCTCCCGCGTCGTCCTTATTGTCCTCCGTTGTTTAGCAAACCTGTCCCTTGTTCTCGCAGTACAATAACTCCTGTTACCCATTGTTCCCGTCGTCATTGTACTACATACCATTGTTCTCCCACTGGTTCCCGTGTCCATAGTTACCTATTGTCCATGGTTCCCATTGTCCGTTACATGTATATAAGGCCTGTACTTTGCTACCTGGAGACCTCAGTTTTGACCTCTTGTCTCCAGGTAAGCCTCGCTGTATTCTCGCTCGTTAGTTACTCGCTCAATACATCTTGTCTCCAGCCTGACTGTCAAGCCCTGCTCCGCTCTCGCTGCACAAGTGCTCGTCGACGCCCTTGCTCGTCTCGTAAGCCTCCTCCCTGATCTTACTCGACAGCCAGTCGTAACAATGACATAATGAAGGCGAACTCCTTCCAATCAACGACACCCTGGCTCGGCCCTCAACAATAAGGGTACATTTGTCTCTGTGAAAAGACCGTTAGTGACTCAACAATTAAGTCATCGGTACACACGGAACAAAAGGGCACGATATGGCTATGCCGATGGACATCCTGGCAATAAAATGTAAGCCCTACCCAGAGAATCAGAAATCATCTCTTCTAAGAGCTCAGATTAATGCTTGGCTTCACAAATCATCTCCGTGGCAACAGTGGTGACGACGACATTGACGATGATGACACCTCCCACTACAGATGCATGGGTCAGATCAGTAATGTTGGGCAAAAGATCCTCGCCATCGCTGTGTATCCCGACAGCCGCATGTGTGCATGGGGTAGTACATCTTGCCATATATCTCACTCTGGCAGCTAACCAAGGAGAAATAGGTAGTAGTTATCCTGAGGTCCGGACGGCCGGCGCCACCGGTCAATGCCTTGAAGTTCCACAATTCTTCAACATTGTGGATGGTGCCGTGATGCAGCTGAAATAGGTCAACCATGCCAGTCTTGCCATAGGTACTGCCTTTGGCTACCTCTATTTGTGGACTATGGCAGAGGTGTGTAAACTATACGACAATGAAGGTCAACGGTTCTAATGCCTTGCCCAGACACAGGTCTTCTACTCAGACCTGCGCTGTCGAGTGCGCGGTGGTGCGGAGATCACATCCATAGTGACACGACGGAAAGGGAGTGTCTGGAGGATCATAGTAGGAACCCTTGACTGCCACGTCGTGGCTTTCGAGTGGGCGGGGAAGGGAGATTTTTATACACTTTTCAGATTGGACAGTTTTACAGCAATCCCAAGAGCTCTATCTTTGGAAGAAAATGGCAACATACGCATCTTCAGCCTACATGACAGCTGCCTGTAAGTCAGGTCATACATGATTTCAAGATGATGTTTGCTGATGGGCCAGGCCAGTAGCCATTCCCTCGATGGCAGCACAGGGAGACATTTAGACAAGCTGACATGGCTAACGGATGTGATGTATGTCTTGGGACATTCCAAGGCAGCTGGTTACTCACTTTATCTTAGTGGATATGCAACGGTCGATGAAAGGAAGGAGCTTGCACTCATCTGTCACATAGATGGGTTTAGCATACACCAACTGCCCACTTGTAACATCGAGGCCACGTACTTGACAGACATGTCGGGAACAACCAAGCCCAAACCCATCATGTTCGCAAAAAATGGATGCCGTGTAATCACTGGAAGGGATCATGGTAAGGTGTACGTTTTCAAGACTGAAGGTGGTAAGCCAGTAGATGTCCTTCAACATGGCTCTGCTGAAGACATGGTGCAGAGTGTGACGGTAAGCCAACTTAGTTAACATCCATACCTGTGCATTGTATGACAAAAATGATAGACTTACTGCAATGAAGAGTGGTCAACAATCATCGGTGCGACATCATTTGATGACATTTCAGGCCCGTCTGTCTCCTTCTAGGTGCACCGCATTGGTGCAAAGCGGATTGCCTCTACCCCTTCCATCAAGTCTTCAGAAGCCGGTGTGAGGTGCAAGGGACACAATCATCAACAGGTGTTCTTGTTCACTGTGATGTCTACGACCAGGCATGTCCTTGAGTTCATGTGGAAGTTGGTGGTCGGCATCCTACTTGTACTATGCACACTGACAGTACTAGTAAGTGTCGATCACCATACCAAGGCCACGAGAATATCATTGACATACCTTGCAGTGGTTTGTATTACCACGGTGGCTTGTAGAGTTGTGGAACGAGTATGTCAGGCCAGCTCTGCGCGAACTTGCTGTAAACATATTAGTTTAGACAACAACAATGTAACAATGCACTCAGTGCCGAATGTCCAACAGCCCTACTAGATCTCACCATGGTCAACACCACAGCAAGTGTCCAGCACAAGAACGGGGTGGCTGTCTCTCACCACAGTCAACACCACAGCAAGAGACAGGGAGATGAGCTGCCTATGGCAGTGAGAGGATGCTGAGCATTGGTGGCAAGGTAGGTGGGCCGGCGGTGGGCACAGAGCTGAACGTGGCTAGGAAGGAGGATCGGGATACAAGAATGGTCAGCGGCGGGAGGACGAGACAACGAGGAAGATAGTGGCACAATGCTTCATGCGGTCCATGCAGCCTCTGATGTTCCCACAGCCACATGCTTGGGCACCTAGCTGCCTTCGCATTCCTCAACTTTGGCTTTGTCTGCCTCACCGTGATGATCGTCATCCACCATCTTCTATCTACCATCCGCATCCCCTCCTTATCGCATCAATCTGTCTTCGCCCATTCTCACACCAACGTCTTCTTGCCTCCTACTCCTCCTAATCGTGCCTCTGTTGTCTCCTTGCCTTGCCCTGTCATCTCCTCACCTCACTTAAGGCCTTCCTCCTGGCGCACTCCCATCTCCCTCGTCACAAGAGTATCCATTGTACACTTTGGTGTTGACTATTGTGGAGCAATTGGTGTCCCATGTGTTTCCCCCTGCCATCGTTGATCTCAGAATTCTAGCCCATTTGCCGCTGTTTTGTATGTTGCGTCACATATACACTGTCCGGTTTTGTGAGCTGACTTTATTGCTTTAGCAGGCAACTCATAAACGAGTCATCTCCCCACAACAACCATATCCACTTGTGTTCTGTCTGTGCTTCACCTTGGGACAAAGGTACGTCTGGTCGCCACATCGTCTCTACGCTGCCGCTCACAGCTGTTTTCACAGACAAGCGACTTGCAGGCAGCTACTTGTCTCCTCCTGACACTCGCCTCCAGACAGCATTTTAGGAACAATCCTGTACAACATAGTATACAAAATTTATCATGTTAGTCCATCTGTTGAATGCCCTGTTATCTGGTACATAATGACAAAACCCCCGAAGTGTAATTACCATTATGATCTTACCAGATCAGTGGCGGCAGCATGCCTGAGCACTGTAGATTCCACGTACCGTGCGAGTCAATTTTTTATCTTTGTAGTCCAGGGCCCACGCTCCTTCTTCCCACCCTGTTGTGCCACGTCGAAAGCCGCACCGTGTTCCAGATGGCCTGTAAACAGTGTCTTGCAAAGCTCCCAGTAGTGGTCTATCTTACGCTTCCCTCCGCCAGCCTTCATTGATGGGTTTGGTCCGACATTTAGAAACAACGTGTTTTTAATGACTGTGTTATCAGTTATGGCCGTCATTAAGCTAAAACTGAGCTTGTAGTCATCCTTGTCCCAGCTAAGTGACCCAAACTCAGTGCTTGAGAAAACTTTCTAAAAGATGTTACTGATGTACTTGACTGCATCCAGGTCCGTGTTTGCATCCTTGTCATTCCCACTTTTCAAGTTCTCTGCACTCTTCCTAATCTTCTTTCCGGCAGTCGCAGTGGACTTAGTGTTGCCTGAGTCTGTTGACACCCGGCTGGAGTGACAAGACTGGGCATTAGTGCTCATCTTAGAGCCTATCTTAGCCTTTTTTGGAGCCATGCTGGGAGTAGCAGAGCAAAAGATACTGTATACAGCTAGATAGCTATACAGAGAGAGAGGCAGGAGATCCAAGTTGACTGTGAGCACAGTGGTTCTGTGCCCAAAACCCTTACGATGGACCAGTGGGGGTCTGAAGGGATCAAATTTAATTTGTTATGGCATTTGAGACATTTTCATCTGGAAAACCAGCCTTTGCCAATGAGATATGAAAAGGTATAATTAGAAAATATTAGACTATTAGAACAGTAGTAACATGTTAGGTAATATTTGAGAGGTTCCCAGAAAGAGTAGTTCCACAATAGCACTAAATAGTGCAGAGTAGCACTATAGTAGCATGCGGTAGACATATGAATAAGACTGAACATTGTCTGGACTGGTTTTATAAAGCTTTAAACACAATATAAGCATGCCATGCTCAAAGACAAGCATACTGCAAAAGCTGGAAATTTTAATAAAACATTTATTACTGCCACCACCCAGGATTGAACCCTCAGCCTCTTGCTATTCCAGCACAGCACTGAGCTGTGCAGACAGCTTAGCCCACTACACCACAAAGGCTTATACTAGACAAGGTAATATAAGCTATATGTACCCCCTGCTGCTGGACTTGGGAAAAATCAAGAGATGTAGGTCAACTTCAACATCAATATATCTTGTGTTCATTCTATGTTATAGGCTTATATAGTGTATGGGACATATATAGTTATGTACATTGATTAGACTACAAGTATCTATTGAAGTTGCTGTTACATTGATACTTAGGATTTTTATTTAGACTTTGTTGAGGCTGTCTAGTCTTGGCTAGTAAAATAGATCAATTGGGCTTATATCTGAGGCATTCAATTAAGATTGACTATATATAACAATATTAGTATACTGTAGTAGCAACTAGTAGCACTAAATAGCACTACAATAGATTAGGTTAGATGCAGTAGTTCTAATTTATATAATATAGACAGGTCTCTTTTGTATTAGCTCTCAGATAGATAGCATTAGTACTTTATTAGAATAAGATATTATAATAGTACATATTATTACACATTGGCAAAAGCTCCAGCCTGACTGTCGAGCCCTGCTCTGCTCTTGCTGCACAAGTGCTCGTCGACGCCCTTGCTCGTCTCATAAGCCTCCTCCCTGATCTTACTCGACAGCCAGTTGTAACATTAGGTCAAAACTTCTACACGAGCACTGGCGTACTCCACCCACATTTCTTTTCTTCTCGTACGGTACGCACTTAGATCCTCTGTGTTGGCCTAGCGTAGTACACACTCTAGTTACACCATCAGACGTGGTCTTGGCACAACCTGAGGCTTGCCACTCTCAGTGGTACAGTACACAGAAAGCTCCTAACATAAGACCCCAGTACTGACAGAAGTGGTCCGCCTCACGGCGTGGGAGGCTAGAGAAAGGTGGTGAAACAAAGCCAAGGCAGAACACCCCTGGGCCCATGTCCCTTGGGCTAAGACACAGCAATAGGCCGAGGAGGCTGAGCAGACAGTGTTGGATCGTGCACCTGCCGTTTCTATTCCTGGGATAGGAAGCGAGCTACCTCCACTCCCCTCACCGTGGCTTGCAGTCAAAGGTCACACGCATTTCACAGCACCACGGTCAAAGACCAGCACTAAAACACCACTGAACAACAGTGGTTTGTTTGCGACCACCAACCCTGCCCACACCGCAACTTCACCTTTGACTAGACACCCACCCAGTGGGCTCCATTCCACCCCTTTGTCCAGCCACATCCTGACCAACAACAGGCGATCTTAGACCGACTCGCCCAGCCACCGCCGGCCCCCTCCACAAGGCCCACACGGGCCGCTGTTGCTGCTACACAAAGTCACCCCAGCACCCGGCCCTCTAGCCGTGCCCCCAGTCGTGTACCCAGTGGGACCGCCACCCCCAGTCAATCCACAGGTTCCCCCGCCCTTGACAAAACTATCGCACTCGTTACTGAACGTCTTGGACAACGACGAAGCTCAAACCCCTCATCACCCATTGCATCGACTTCTAAGGCAGAAGAGAAGCCTGAAGTGAAGAAGGAACTGAAGCCAAAAGCTACCAGTTCCAACACCCCGCAATCGTCGTCCTCATCCAATCCTCCTCCCGCACCCACCATGACCACTCCTGCCCCTGCACCATCATTCGACACCTCCAAGCTCCTCTCCCAAATCGCCCCACGTGAATACGATAGAAAGTCCACACAGGATGGTCTTCGCTTTGTGTCCGCCGCTCAGATCTACTACAACACCCTTACGTCGGTAGCGGTTGGCACACCTAGCGAGGTCATATGGATGACCATTCTTAGTAAGCTCACGGAAAGAGCGGCAGCCTGGGCTGGTCCCCACATTGTAAAACTCACTGGTGGAACTAGCCCTTGGGCAGACTATGGCGCATTCAGCACAGCCTTCAAGGACCACTTCTGCGCAGCTGACGACAAGGAGGCCGCCATCGCCGAACTTGTCAAGCTTTGCAAGGCGTATCGCAAGGTTGGCACTGTCCAGGAGTACACGGCACAGTTCAACGCGACCGCAGCACGGACCAACTTCGGCGACGAGGACAAACGCGAACGCTACCGCTCCGGCCTACCCCCCAGACTCCGGGACGTCCTCGCCACCAGTGCTCACGACATCTCCGACCTCACGAAAATTCAGAAGGTGTCGCTGTCGCTTGACCAGGCCCTCATCACCCGAGGGGAAGAACGACCGAAGTCGTTTGGGTGGAAGAAGAAGGGGGAGAAGGCAGCCGCTACTGGGAAGAAGCCATTCCCCGGAAACTGTCACATCTGTGGCCAGCCCGGACATCGTAAGTATGACTGCCCGCGGTTGAAGAGTCAGCAAGCCGCTTCCTCGTCCACTGCAACTACGGAAGTAGCGGCTCTTCAGGCCCAGCTCAAGGCGATGGAGGAGAAGATTGCATGCAGCCCTTACAACCACTGAGAAAAAGGAGGGTTTTTGATTAGAGCCGCACTGGATGCTGCGTGTGCCGGCTCTTGTAGTAATAGTCGATTTTCTGTACTGAGTTCCGTGTTTGTATATGAGGTAAATCACAGTGGTCAACACTTTCATATACCGGTACGGTTAATCGGCAAGCAGCGACATAAGGACATAGTAGCAATGGTAGACAGTGGAGCTACTACCAAGTTTTTACATAGACGGTTCATAGAAAGGAACCAGGTTACGGCGAGGAAGCTGGCGAGGCCAATTCCTCTGTACAACATAGATGGTACTGAGAACCGTGATGGAACGATCACGGAGGTCGCCGTGTTGGATATGGCGATTGGAGACCACCGAGAGAAGGTGGTGTTTGTGGTGACAGACATAGGAGAAGAGGATGTGATCATTGGCCTGGACTGGCTGCGCGAGCACAATTCTGAAGTAGATTGGGAACGTGGCTCGCTGCGCCTATCGAGATGTCCAGAGGCATGTCCGGCTCATCGGAAGGCATCCAAACCTGTTGAGACCAAAGCATGTGATATGGAGGTATGGCTTACGGCACACAATGGTTCTCGGCGGGTGCGGAAGGCAAAGATGATGGGTAGGATATGCACGGCTGTAATGGTCGAGGAGGAGGAGGAAGATAGGCCTCCACCACCAGGCTTTCTGCGGGAATGGGATGGCACTGAGGAATCTCTTCTCAATGCACTGGAAGATGGACGACGACTTCAAGGTACCCCTAAGTGTTACGACTGGCTGTCGAGTAAGATCAGGGAGGAGGCTTACGAGACGAGCAAGGGCGTCGACGAGCACTTGTGCAGCGAGAGCAGAGCAGGGCTCGACAGTCAGGCTGGAGACAAGATGTATTAAGCGAGTAACTAACGAGCGAGAATACAGCGAGGCTTACCTGGAGACAAGAGGTCAAAACTGAGGTCTCCAGGTAGCAAAGTACGGGCCTTATATACATGTAACGGACAATGGGAACCGGGGACAATAGGTAACTATGGACACGGGAACCAGTGGAAGAACAATGGTATGTAGTACAATGACGACGGGAACAATGGGTAACAGGAGTTATTGTACTGCGAGAACAAGGGACAGGTTTGCTAAACAACGGAGGACAATAAGGACGACGCGGGAGGCAAACAGTCCGAAAAGGGAAAGAGAGACGCCGGGGTAGGCGCCGAGCGTGCCGTTCATGACAATACCCCCCTCCTAAGGATCGTGTCCTCACGATCGAGTCTTCTTGTTGAGAGGGCCAGGAGCATCGGGATGTGTCGAATAAAACTTTTGCAGCACTTTTGGCGCATTTGCTAGATCCGACACGTCTTCCCAGCTATCGTGTTCAGGGCCCGAGCCCTTCCAGTGAACAAGATACTGCAGTTTCTTCCACTGCCCATACCGACGCGACTCCAACACTTCCTCTACTTCATACTCTTCCTCTCCTTCCACTTCAAGGGCTGCAGGTTCAGGGGGATGCCGACCGGGGAGTTGGCTTTCTTTGTGCGGGTGTAGGAGCGTCACATAGAACACTGGGTGGAGTCCCATGTCTTTGGGGAGCTTGAGCTCGTAAGCCAAGTTGCCCACCTTGCGCTTGACCAGGTACGGGCCAGCGTACCGGTCCACCAGCTTCCGAGAGACTCCTGGGACACGGAAGTTCCTCGTGTCGAGCCACACCTTCTGACCCTCCTTGAACTCTGGAGCAGCAGAGACATAGCGATCGTAGTACTCCTTCATCCGCTCTGCTGCCAGGGTTAAGGCTGAGGTCGCATCCTCCCTTGCCTGCCGCAACTCCTCCCTTCGTTTGTCTGCTGTAGGCACCGTGGTGGATAGCATTGGAACGTGGAACTGAGGTTCATAGCCGTACATGAGGTAAAACGGTGAGTACCCTGTAGATGAATGTACGCGCGAGTTGAAGCAGTATTCTGCCGTTGGCAGCCACTTGACCCAATTGTCGCGGCGCCTTGAGCAGTACATCCGTAGGTACGCCTCTATCTCCTGGTTCCATCGCTCCGACTGTCCATCCGTCTGCGGGTGGTAGGCTGTGGACAGCACGCTTTCTATGTCGAGGCCTTTAAGGATTGCACGGAAGAGCTTGCTAGAGAACTGGGGCCCCCGATCAGAGATGATCTTACGCGGGAGTCCATGTAGACGGAACCATTCTCTAATGAAGTTGTCTGCAGTCCCTTCCGTGTCGATCTCCTCAGTGCATGGAATAAGGTGAATCATCTTTCCATGCCGATCAGCAATAAGCTGGAGTGCATTGTATCCGTCCACCTCCGGCAATCCAGTAATAAAGTCACAGGTAACTACTTGGCCTGGGCCGTCCGGGATCTCGTTGGGTTGAAGGGGACCGTGTGGCTTAGCATGTGAAGTCTTGCCACGGCGACAAGTGTTGCAGGTCTCAACGTAATCCTTAATGAACTTTGCCATGCCTGGCCACCAGTAGTTCCGTGTGACCAACTCCACCGTTTTTGCCTGGCCAGGGTGTGCAGCAGGCGGGAGGTCGTGGTGAATGCGCACTATTTCTGCTCGGAGCACGTCGTCTTTGGGGACATAAACTCGGCCGCGGTAGAGCAGCAGGCCTTGTTCTGTGTTCCAGTCCACCAAATCGTTCTGTAGACGTGCTGGCCCTAGCTTATCGAGCTTGCTGAGTGCCTCTGCGACCTCCTGCTCACGCTCTCCACATTCTCGAATGCGGCGGAGCAGTGCCTTCTCTGGTACCACTGACATGTGCCCTCTCTTGGCTGCCAGTACTCGGAAGCGATCGGGTTGCAACATGACTCGGTTCAGGTTGTCATCGGCGTCATCCTTCTGGTGATCAGGCCTGCGCGACAGTGCATCTGCCCTACCGTTGGAGGTGCCCGGCTTGTGTGCAATGACAAAGTCGAACCGTGATAGATAGAGAGCCCATCGTGCCTGCCTGCGCGTGAGGTTTTGTGCAGCCTTCCAGTACTCGAGGTTCTTGTGGTCCGACTGGATCTCGAACACACTGGGAAGACCCTCGAGGTAGTGGCGCCAGGCCTGCAGGGCACGGATGATAGCGAGCATCTCCTTGTCATAGATCTCATAGTTGTGTTCCACATCGCTCATTGACTCAGAGTGGAAAGCCACAGGGTGCCATTTGCCGTCCTCCCCCTCCTGAGACAGAACCGCACCGGTAGCATACCCGGATGCATCGACTTCAATGCGGGTTTTGCGGTCTGGGTCATACATGCTCAGGACAGGGCTTTCAGTGAAACGACGTTTGAGCTCATCAAATGCTGATTGCTCTTCGGCACCCCATTGCCAGGGAGCATTACCCGTGAGACGGTCAAGAGGTTTGCATACTGCACTGAAGTCCTTAATGAACCGCCTGTAGAAATTCGCGAAACCGCGGAACTTCCGTACATCTGAGGTGTTCTGAGGGACAGGCCATTCTGCGATACTCTTGACCTTCACTGGGTCCATCTCCACACGGTTCTCCGAGACGAGCACACCTAGGTACTCAACCTTAGGCTGTTCGAATTCGCACTTCTCTGGCTTGCAGAACAGGTCATGCTCTGCCAGATGCTTCAGGACCTCACGCACCAATGTGTGGTGTTCCTCGATGTCGTTGGTGAATATGAGGATGTCGTTGAGGTAGATAGTGATTTTGCTGAGTATGATGAGGTCCTTGAAGATGTCGTTCATGAGCGCAGAGAATGTACTGGGCGAGTTAGCCAGTCCGAAGTACATCACGTTCGGTTCGTACAGTCCGCGATTGGTAACAAAGGCAGCCTTCTATTTATCACCGGTCTTAATCCGCACATTGTTGTACCCCCAACGGATGTCAAGCTTGGTAAAGTACTTGGCCCTCTTGAGTCGATCCATCAGGTCCGACACCAGCGGTAGTGGGTATCGGTTCTTAATGGTGATGTTGTTCAATCGCCAGTAGTCCTGTACAGGACGTAGGCTGCCATCCTTCTTTTTAACGAAGAAGAACGGTGACGACATCGGTGACTTCGACTCTTGAATATATCCTTTGGCCAAGTTCTCGCTAAGGAACTTGTCAAGCTTGACCTGCTCGCTGGGAGACAGGGAGTACACCTTGGAATGGAACATCCTAGCATCTGGTACAAGTTCTATAGCGTGGTCATAGGGTCTGTGCTCAGGTAGACGTTCAGACACCTCTTTCAAGAACACATGCAGATACTCATAGTACTGAGGAGGTACAATCTCTTTGACAGGACGGACTTCCTTCTTCTTGTTCAGTGAGCTGTTGGGAGTAGGTGTAGCTCACCGACACAAAGATTTTAGGGGTACCTCAAAGTCATCGACCATCTTTGAGTGCATTGAGAAGAGACTCCTCAGTGCCATCCCATTCCGGCAGAAAACCTGGTGGTGGAGGCCTATCTTCCTCCTCCTCCTCGACCATTACAGCCGTGCATATCCTGCCCATCATCTTTGCCTTCCGCACCCGCCGAGAACCATTGCGCGCCGTAAGCCGTACCTCCGTATCACGCGCTTTGGTCTCAACAGGTTTGGATGCCTTCCGATGAGCCGGACATGCCTCTGGACATCTCGATAGGTGCAGTGAGCCATGTTCCCAATGTACTTCAGGGTTGTGCTCGCACAGCCAGTCCAGGCCAATGATCACATCCTCTTCTCCTATGTCCATCACCACAAACACCACCTTTTCCTGGTGGTCTCCAATTGCCATATCCAACACAGTGACCTCCGTGATCGTCCCATCACGGTTCTCAGTACCATCTATGTTGTACAGAGGAATTGGCCTCGCCAGCTTCCTCGCCGTAACCTGGTTCCTTTCTACAAACCGTCTATGTAAAAACTTGGTAGTAGCTCCACTGTCTACCATTGCTACTATGTCCTTATGTCGCTGCTTGCCAATTAACCGTACCGGTATATGAAAGTGTTGACCACTGTGATTTACCTCATATACAAACACGGAACTCAGTACAGAAAATCGACTATTACTACAAGAGCCGGCACACGCAGCATCCAGTGCGGCTCTAATCAAAAACCCTCCTTTTTCTCAGTGGTTGTAAGGGCTGCATGCAATCTTCTCCTCCATCGCCTTGAGCTGGGCCTGAAGAGCCGCTACTTCCGTAGTTGCAGTGGACGAGGAAGCGGCTTGCTGACTCTTCAACCGCGGGCAGTCATACTTACGATGTCCGGGCTGGCCACAGATGTGACAGTTTCCCGGGAACGGCTTCTTTTCAGTAGCGGCTGCCTTCTCCCCCTTCTTCTTCCACCCAAACGACTTCGGTCGTTCTTCCTCTCGGGTGACGAGGGCCTGGTCAAGCGACAGCGACACCTTCTGAATCTTCGTGAGGTCGGAGATGTCGTGAGCACTGGTGGCGAGGACGTCCCGGAGTCTGGGGGGTAGGCCGGAGCGGTAGCGTTCGCGTTTGTCCTCGTCGCCGAAGTTGGTCCGTGCTGCGGTCGCGTTGAACTGTGCCGTGTACTCCTGGACAGTGCCAACCTTGCGATACGCCTTGCAAAGCTTGACAAGTTCAGCGATGGCGGCCTCCTTGTCGTCAGCTGCGCAGAAGTGGTCCTTGAAGGCCGTGCTGAATGCGCCATAGTCTGCCCAAGGGCTAGTTCCACCGGCGAGTTTTACAATGTGGGGACCAGCCCAGGCTGCCGCTCCTTCCGTGAGCTTACTGAGAATGGTCATCCATATGACCTCGCTAGGTGTGCCAACCGCTACCGACGTAAGGGTGTTGTAGTAGATCTGAGTGGCGGACACAAAGCGGAGACCATCCTGTGCAGACTTTCTATTGTATTCACGTGGGGCAATTTGGGAGAGGAGCTTGGAGGTGTCGAATGATGGTGCAGGGGCAGGAGTGGTCATGGTGGGTGCGGGAGGAGGATTGGATGAGGACGACGATTGCGGGGTGTTGGAACTGGTAGCTTGTTGGAAACTTCAGTTCCTTCTTCACTTCAGGCTTCTCTTCTGCCTTAGAAGTCGATGCAATGGGTGATGAGGGGTTTGAGCTTCGTCGTTGTCCAAGACGTTCAGTAACGAGTGCGATAGTTTTGTCAAGGGCGGGGGAACCTGTGGATTGACTGGGGGTGGCGGTCCCACTGGGTACACGACTGGGGGCACGGCTGGAGGTCGGGTGCTGGGGTGACTTTGTGTAGCAGCAACAGCGCCCGTGTGGGCCTTGTGGAGGGGGCCGGCGGTGGCTGGGCGAGTCGGTCTAAGATCGCCTGTTGTTGGTCAGGATGTGGCTGGACAAAGGGGTGGAATGGAGCCCACTGGGTGGGTGTCTAGTCAAAGGTGAAGTTGCGGTGTGGGCAGGGTTGGTGGTCGCAAACAAACCACTGTTGTTCAGTGGTGTTTTAGTGCTGGTCTTTGACCGTGGTGCTGTGAAATGCGTGTGACCTTTGACTGCAAGCCACGGTGAGGGGAGTGGAGGTAGCTCGCTTCCTATCCCAGGAATAGAAACGGCAGGTGCACGATCCAACACTGTCTGCTCAGCCTCCTCGGCCTATTGCTGTGTCTTAGCCCAAGGGACATGGGCCCAGGGGTGTTCTGCCTTGGCTTTGTTTCACCACCTTTCTCTAGCCTCCCACGCCGTGAGGCGGACCACTTCTGTCAGTACTGGGGTCTTATGTTAGGAGCTTTCTGTGTACTGTACCACTGAGAGTGGCAAGCCTCAGGTTGTGCCAAGACCACGTCTGATGGTGTAACTAGAGCGTGTACTACGCTAGGCCAACACAGAGGATCTAAGTGCATACCGTACGAGAAGAAAAGAAATGTGGGTGGAGTATGCTGGTGCTCGTGTAGAAGTTTTGACCTAATGTTACAACTGGCTGTCGAGTAAGATCAGGGAGGAGGCTTACGAGACGAGCAAGGGTGTCGACGAGCACTTGCGCAGCGAGAGCAGAGCAGGGCTCGACAGTCAGGCTGGAGACAAGATGTATTGAGCAAGTAACTAATGAGCGAGAATACAGCGAGGCTTACCTGGAGACAAGAGGTCGAAACTGAGGTCTCCAGGTAGTGAAGTACAGGTCTTATATACATGTAACGGACAATGGGAACCGGGGACAATAGGTAACTATGGACATGGGAACCAGTGGGAGAACAATGGTATGTGGTACAATGATGACGGGAACAATGGGCAACAGGAGTTATTGTACTGCGAGAACAAGGGATGGGTTTGCTAAACAACGGAGGACAATAAGGATGACACAGGAGGCAAACAGTCCAAAAAGGGAAAGAAAGACGCCGGGGTAGGCGCCGAGCATGCGGTTCATGACAGCTTACAGCGCAAGGCCTAGGGCTTGGACAGGACCTCAAGTTTGACTTCACGTGATTACGGATGGTTCTAGTTGTGGCTCAGGTGAAGTCATGGTAGGCTGGCTACCTGAGCACCTACACATGATTAATGCAATCCCCACTGACTTGAACTTTATGTGTTAGGTGGTCTTCAACTTGTCTGCTGAGTACTCTTCACCAGCCTGTATGCTATTTAACCCGGTTTTTTGAAAACAGCAACAATCACACTCTTTGTCCTCATACCACCACCACTGGTGTTAGGAACAGACCAGCCGCTGAACCAGCTATACCAAAAGGACGCAATGTCAAGCTTGGCTTGACACTTGGCTGGTACTATATATGTAGTTCGTAATGCCTATTCATAACAGCTGGCACCACCACCCCCTCCACTTCCTCCTGGACTGCTAGTACTTGGCAGCTTGCCACTGTCCTGTCCATCCTCTGAGTCCTTACCATCTCAATGTATGATATAGGGGCCATCACAATGTTTCCCCTGACTCAGAGTCCCAATGCCACACATAGAGATGGGAATGTCCTCAAGGTTGTTACCCAGGTATGTTCTTCAATTCAGCAGTCCTTGTCAAAACCATGTCTACGATGGTCTGTCAGTGGAGACTAGAGCTTGTAATGACATTGACAAGCACTGACATGTCTTTATATACACATATATATATATATATATGTTTTACATGGGCTTATTCATGCATATAACATCTTATTTATGCTGAAAGGTGAGTACTGTTGTGATGACTGTCCCCCTTCTCTCCCACCCCATACCTGCATGTCACTCTGTTGAGTCTGCGTATGGATGTGCTTGCTCTCAGGTAAGACCACCTGTTGTCCTACTCTTGGCACTGTGTGTTGCAATTCCTTAGTGCCAATGATACATTGTTTCCCTGGCATTTTTAGATTTGGTGAGGCTTAGGAACTTGTCAATAACCTTTATGTTAGAGCTTTGGATCTAGAGAGGTGGTATATTGTTGGTATAGGCAGGCCCCAGCTTGAATAGTGTGTTAATTAAAATATATTCCACTTGGTTTCTCCTCAAGGCAAGGTATGCCTGTATGACCTGAGTCTCAAATACATATATGCATTATATACATAGTTTGATTAATAGGGCCTGGAGCCCTGTGAGATTGCATGCAAAGGCAATTTAGCTAATCCCAGGCAATCCTCATGAGATATTGCAAGGATTGCCTGGGTTTTCCAGCATTGTGTGGTAGCACCTTTCCTATTGGCAGTGTTGCCTCATTAGGCAAACCAAAAGAGCACCATACCCTATTCAAGGGTTAGTGCATGCTCTTTTCAGGTTTTCATGAGATGCCCACAACCATGCAAAGTTAACCAATATTTTGCACTTTTGCTGATGTTGTCTATCAGGTCTATTGCTCTAGCAGCAATACATCATCTGTCTCAGAGAGCATTCACTTGTTGGAAAAACCATCAGAGGTCAAGCAGGGCAGCAAAAAGCGAGTGAATTCCAGTTGTCCTATACAGTTGTCATAGTACAGAGGCAAACAGATGGATACAAAAATATACAATTGCACGTCATATCATAGGTCAGAAACTCCCGGTGAGCAAGCACTCACTTGCAAAAATCTGTGCTCCAACATCACTCTAATACTGTAATACATCTAAGCACTAGTGTAACAGCTAGTCTTTGGCTCAACACACCTAACCTTTTGAACTGATGTTCAAAGGTCGAGACCTAACACCTGTTCAGGACAGTGCATATCATCATAACTTGCACTAGGGACTGCAGCTGCACAAAAAATGTTGCTGACTTTTAGAAAAAAGATGTTTTTGCGACTTTCTGGTCTGAGTGTCTAAACATTAAAAGACATATCTTACTTGACGACAATTGGACCCTAGGACCTGCATTCGCAGCTTGAAGACCTTGCTCTATGGTGGAGCCAAAACTATTAAGGTTTTTGCTGTCAATAATTATCTTGTTGTGTTGTTCACATAATTATCTAATATTCACACAATGAATGCTTGTTATGATAAGAGTTGACAAGGACAGTAGCTCATATGAAAAATTAATTTGAATGTCTTCAATCTCAATTATTGATGCTCTGTATCCTTGTATTTCGCTAACCACACTCTGAGATATTAGACAAGTGTAAGACACTAATATAATCTACAATCTCATGATTAGATCCTGCCCTATCCTCTCAAGCTCTATTGGCAATGCCTGTTGATTCAAGGAAACAACTTCTCCCTCACTTTCCTTCGACTTTTTGCTCAACTGTGTGTTCCTGTTCAGCAATGATCTATCATTTACCAAAAGACTTTTCTCGCTTACAGGGATGCTGGAATAGCCACTGAGAACTCGGAATGGTCTAGGATTTTTTAACGAGGGTTGCCATACCACACCAATGCTGTTTCCCCCTAGTACATCAAAGAAGAGCAGGGCAGCATCCTCATACACACTCTAATAATGGCTGATTTAACTTCAATCCAAGTTGTGAGGACGCAACATACCTGAAGATCTGCAAACAAAGCAGCAGCAGGATCAAAGCCAGGAAGAACTGACGCAGTCGCGCTTGCTGGTGCAATATTTGCATATTTGGCTTTTGATGACCATGCCGACGGATTTCGCACTGATATTCTGGTAATAGCGAGATAAGACGCCAGGATCCAGTTCAGCAATGAAGTCATAATCTTCTGTTGGATGGTGAAACAAGCGCTGTAATAGAATTGTAAGTACATGTCTCGCATTTTGGAGATATACAGACCTTGAGGTTAGAACCTTGGGAGTCAAATGTGTTAAAGCTCTCCCACGTCGCCTTCGCGATCGCCGCAATGCGACGTGCAACCACAGCGTTCGGACCATGTGATGTCCAGATGTGGCCAGAGTGATCGACTGTAGTGATGAAGGACCATGCTCCTGCTCGACCACACGTGGATTCCATGTCACTTGGAAGTATTGTGTCCTGCTCTTCGAGGCTAAACGGTACAACCAAGCCCTTCGTCCAGTCCCAGTCCTTGAGAAACCTTAGAACTTGTGCAAAACCTCGCTCCTTCGTTCCCGGTACAACTGCAGAGGGTAAAGCAGCCCCAGTCTGCAGGAAGATGTAGGCGCACAGTAGCTCTATCGCCTCTTCGGAGACATGGGTACAGAGCAACCAGTGCGATGCGAACCATCGCTTCGTCAGTCTCACAGTCCCCGCAAACGCAGCAAATTTGTGAGAAAGCGCGGCGATAATCCGGTGATGTCGTGGGGCGTGAATAAACCTTCCGACTGTAGGCATCGCGCATTGCAAGTGCAACTTGTCGCTCGTAAGCTTCATCTCCGGAAACATGGCGCCCGGAAGCTTTGCGAATGTGCGATTGGTCGTTGATGACGCGATCAAGTAGTGTCGCCTCGCGGTCGTGCCATATCCGAGCACGGAACGCCCAGCCCTCCAGAGTGACAATATCAAGCGCAGCCTCGTCCTGTAGTTCCTTCCCTCCGGCACGCTCGCCCAGGACAACGGTCGCTTGCAACCCTTTCACGGCCTCCATGAGTGCGGTGGCCAAACGCTCGTAAAACGCGAGCTTGATCTTCCTAATAGCGCGGAGATCGTCCGGCCATCGTCCAGACTTCTCGAACTCCACAATGACCTCCATAGCTGGAACGTACGAGGCTGCGGTAGGAATCCTGACTCGAGATGATGGCGCCATCGCGATGGGTACGAAGACTTCGGTATACCGGAGCGCAGGAGAGACCGGGCTCACATTCAGAATCGCGAGTGGCAGCTTGTCGTCGAGGGCTTTCATCTGTTTGACGAGCGAGTCAAAGGCAGTGAGGGCTGCTTTGAAACCAGCCGCCGCATTTCGTGCTTCGAACAGAGACCGGATTGACTCTGGTGCCTTCAAAAGAGCGTCGAATTGATGCTGCCAGGTCGTGACAGCATCTCCACCGATACCAAAGTGATTTTGCAGCAGATGCTTGACGATCATGGCCGGAATGTACGCGCGCTCATCAGCGTTTTTGATATCCCAGACGACGCTCTCCATGATAGAACCATCCTTGAAGCGACGGAGTTCTGCTTTGTCGCCCCAAATGCGACGAAATTGTTCAGCCTGCTCTCCTGTCCGGTCTTGGGCTAGGGGGCCGTGATCAACGAGGCGAAATGCGTGCTCGGTATCCAAGATTATGCCGATGAAAACGATGGGAGAGCTTGCTGGCAGGGCTTGTGAGAGCGGTCGTGCATCCGAGGATGGGTGTAGAACTGTGAGGGCGTTCACACGATTGCCGAGCCCATCACGGAGAGTTGACGAAAGATTCGCCATAAGCGCGTTGTACGCAGAGCCGTGGTCCGCCACAACATGCAACGACTGGTCGGGCATCTGAGCAGACGACACATCAACCCTGAAACATTCTATCAGAGCCACATCGCTGATTCGTGAACGATTGAATTACCCACTGGAGAAGGACGTCGAACCGGCTAAACACATCCCGACGGTCTTGCAAGAAAATAGAGCAAAAGGGATCCTCCGAATTACCACGCTGGTCCAACACTTTGAGTGTTGCTTGTGCGTCGTACCTCAGCTAGCAAAATTTCAGTAAACCGTAGGGGACTAGGAAGTTTGAAGATTATACCATGTCGAGAGAGGACAATGGAACATCAGCCAAAAGATTGACAGAAGAAGTCGAGTCGACGAAAACCGCCTCGTGGCCGACGTAGCTAGCGGGAGGGAACTGATGCACGACATGAAATACCACACAGCTAGAATGTTGCAAAACAAACATACTTTGTGGCCATCTTTCGACTTGACGAATACAGACCTCTCGGCAAAGCTGTGCCGTGCTGTGATTGCACAGATCATGGAACTCAGTGAGCACCCTCGGTGAACTGGCCTGCAAACTTACCAAGGAAATCTAGTGTCGCTTTGAACAGTTGATACGAGCTCAATCCCTTCCCCAAAGGCTTGAATTTAGGACTCGGCCTCTCCGACTGAACAGCTTGAGGTTCCTCGCCGTGAATGAGCAGGTCCAGCAGTGACGCCCACCACATGCCTTTCCCTTCGAAACCACGCACGCAGAACTTTCCGCCCGCTCCGTATCCTCGCTGATTTGCCCACACGCGGAGCAAAGTCAAAGCATCAGAAAAGCCAGGCGCGTCTTGCTGGAGGGCGTGCACAGACAGAAGATGAGCCTTTGGAGTGCTCATACGCAACAAGGCAGTGTTATACAGAGGCGTGGGCTCGTGGTCCAACTCTTGGTCCTGGCCAGTTGTACGGATGTTAGAGCGCGAGGGCGATAGACGTGATAAGGGAATGGGAGATTGTGGGAGGAATGGAACGATACGGATTTGGACGTCGAGTTTGCCGAGTACGTGGATAGCTGTGAAAATGGTGAAAATGGATTGGCTTTTAGCGAAAAAGAGCCCACTTACGCGGGTCCAGAATCAACGCTGTGCATCTTGGATCGCCAGAGGTTGAGTCATAGAAAAGTCCATAAGCGAGATTCGCGTGTGCGAGAGCAGAGGCGACGACTGCCAAGAAGTAAGCACGCTTCTGAAAAGCACGTCCATTCAAGTAGTCCTTCTCCTGGAGCAAGTTCTGAGGAAACTTATGAGCAGGTGGGAGGCTATTTAATTGCGACGGACTGACCGACGGCATTGCGAGCGCGACATCGACCTGGTATTTTGTGGAGTCTTTGGCCTTGACGGCGGTTTTGGTGGCCCAGCTGCCACAAAGAACAATCTCAGATGGCGCTTCGAAGGCGACCTTCCAATTTGTATCTTCTGTGGGCAAAGGTCGAATGTAGGGCACGGCAATACCTTTAAGGGATAGAGCGCGGGCAGCATGAAGGGGATGCTGGGGCGGGGACGAGGGGAGGTCGGTTAGGAACTTGTGCAAGGAAACAAGAAGATTGTCGAGTGGTTGGGACAGATGGTACTTCGGCCTAACATTGGGCAGAAGAGCGTCGATCTAGAAGAAAGGTGTGGGACACGAGCCAGCGGGGGACTATGAAGGAAAGTACGGACCTGCAACTTGAAGGAGGTGGACCGAAACAGGTCAGCAGCATCCTTGATGTTCTTGAGCTCTTCGCCGGTGGGTGGTTGGTGTCGATGTGCGGCGAGACGACTGCTTGCATCCGGGAGGGAACTGTGCTCGATGTAGTCGTCGGTTGCAGGAGATGGGGAAGGGGAGTGTGTTCTCTTCCTCTTGAGGTTGAGCGCCATGGGAATAACGAGGAATGGGGAGGCGCAAGGGCGTGAACAAAATCGAGAGCGGCGAGCGAAACGAGCAGACGGGGAGCTTGAGCCTGAGCAGGGCTGAGCCAAGAGCCAAGAGCAAGAGCCAAGAGCTTGTTCGTTCGCCGTCGAGAGTCGACCGTCGAGAATTGAGCAAACTCGTGCAGCACGTGCTACGGGCACTCCGTGTGGATCGGAGCACGTGCGGACGACCGGCCTCAGCCTCGCGACTCGCCGAACGACCCACACCAAACCTCAAGAGTGCACTCACACTCTGTCTCGCTCGTCTCAGTCTCACCCAAGCACACGAACTCACTCCTCTCATGCCTCCCCCACACGCTACGGCCGTACGTCTGCCCGCCCCTTCTCTCCGTTGCCCTCTCATTCTGCCCTCAGACCACCCTCAAACGCATACACCGCGAGATCGCCGACCTCAAGAAAGAGGACCTTGGTTCCATCAAGCTCGCCCCATCCGACGACGACCTCTTTCGCTGGACGGCCACCATTCCAGGTCCAGAGGGCAGTGTCTACGAGGGTGGCCTTTTCCACGTCGACATTGTACTCGCTCATGACTACCCGTCAGTCCTCAGTTCCCATCTCTATCTTGTTCCGTCCTTTACCTCTCCCCCATCTCACCTTCAGCTTCTCCGCTCCAAGGATGACTTTCCGTACACGGTGTGCTGTTTCGGAATCACAGTCTTTCTATACCTCGTGTCTCATTCTACTCACAGCATTTACCACATGAATATCAACGAACGTGGAAGCATTTGCATCGATATCCTCAAGCATAATTGGTCCCCTGCCCTCTCTCTTTTCAAGGTTGTTCTATCATTGTCCTCGCTGCTCACTGATCCAAACCCTAGTGCGTCCGCCTCGTCATATTCCTTCACTCTTACTCACGCCGTTTCTGACGACCCACCCAGAGGATCCGTTGGGTACGATTTCGCATTCCATTCCTGAAAGGCTTCTGGCACACACCCTTACCTGTCGCCCCTCTTTCAGTTCCCTCTATAGCCACTGAATATGTCCGCAACCGCGTCCAGCATGATCACGAGGCTAGACGTTGGACAGAGCTATATGCCCGTCCGCAACTGGGTCAGGACAAGGGCAAAGCGAAGGCATCTGGCAGTCCTGCGCCACCTAGTGCGGCACTAACCGGCGGTGGTACACGATCATCGCCTGCATCGAGGAGGGCGACGCCCTCAACTGCAGAAACGATCACCATCGACGACTCGGATGATGATCGGCCTGTTCCGTCTCGTACAAGAGCTCTCCGAGGGCAGATGGACCAGCAACGGCATCAAAAAGGAAGCGAGGGTTGATGGCGGGCAATGGAGAGGCTGACATTGACCTGTCAGGGGAAGATGAGATAGAGAGGCGAGTGCGAAGACGCAGAGGAGGGGCAGGTGCTTCGCCGCTGACGAGTGGGGCGCGGACAGACCCCGGCGAAGTGATTGTTATTGAAGATTGAGGTTGGTCAGTGAGAAGAAGTGGCGGACCTGTTTATGCTGTAGTGTGTACAGAGTGTACGCAAGTGAACGTTGAACATTGCTGGCTAGTACTTATACCAGACTACCAAGTCGTCCGCACGCCAGCGGCGGACCGCACATCCGGCCTCTGGGCGCCGGGCTGACAGGGGGTGAGTCGACTCAGACTCGGCAGTCTCTGCAACTGCACACGTTCCTCCTCGACGGTCATCATGTTCTCTCTGTAGCTGCCTCTCTTCTCGGTCTTCTACCCGCCTCACCAATTTCCTTCCCTTCCGAATCCTGATTGACCTGCCCCCCTCCTATACTCTCACCACCCACGATGATCACTCGAATATCTCTCTAACACCCCTCACTCGTCCACCGTTATCCAACTCTGAATTACCCGTAAAGTGAAACACAGCCCATATCAACCACAATCCACAACCACAAC
This sequence comes from Ganoderma boninense, assembly GCA_002900995.3. Classification (NCBI taxonomy): domain Eukaryota; kingdom Fungi; phylum Basidiomycota; class Agaricomycetes; order Polyporales; family Polyporaceae; genus Ganoderma; species Ganoderma boninense. The sequence continues at coordinate 2,340,859 of CM035312.1, read as the reverse complement.
CCATGTTTGGTGAGCACGAGTCTGAAAGTCCCCGCGTTCCCTCGCCCTGGGATCCCTTTCTCCCCTCCCCTCCCACTCCCGGTGTCTCCCCACACGTCAGCGCCCCCCTCCACAACGGCATCCCCAAGCTCGTCCCCGAAGTAGAAGAGGTCTGTTCTTCCCTTCCTCCCTCTTCTTTCCTTTCCCTTACTCACACCACCCAGGGCAACGTCGAGTACAAGCTTAAACTCACCCACATCTCTAATGCCCGCTTTGCCCGACTCGTCACTCAGCTCAAATGGCGTCTTCTCGAGGGTGGTGGCCAGGCCTACTATGAGCTCGGTGTTGCAGACTCGGGCGCCCTCATCGGCCTCTCCCGAGCAGACCTCGAGGAGTCTCTCGAGACCCTAGAGATGATGGCCGGCGAAATCGGGGCCTCTGTCATCGTCGTCAAAGAGATCGAGGTCCCACGCACTATAGCTGCACTCGCCGACAAGGACAGCGGCTACACCAACCCCGATACCGGCGAGTGGACACGCAAGATGCGCAAACGTCCTCTCGCTCTCGGTCCTCTCTACTCGGATGGCGCGGACGGCTCCACCTCGGCAACCACTACCGAGGCCGAAACCGACTTCTCTTACGCCGAATACACGGACGTGGACGACCTTTCCTCGTCTTTTCCCCCACTCCGTCGCGGATCCAGTATGACCGCGTTCCTTGGGACAACAACGACCTTATCCCAGCGCCCGATCCGCACCAACCCTTCCCGGCCAACAGCCCAGTCTTCCCCTTTCATTGCACCCATCGACGACGACCTAGCTCTGTTCTCTATGGAGCCTGAACCTGCGTTCCAGGACGAGTCTCCCGAGACTGACACGCCCGCATCCGGGATCATGGCTGACGACGAACTGGACCTCGTTGTAGGTGTCGAGGTCGGCCTGGGTCCTCGCCGAGCGTCGTTCGCGGGACTGGAGATTGCCGCCGTCTTCAAACCGCGTCCCGTTCGACACCGAGCCCGGCCGGGGAGCTCCTCTCTGGCTCTGGGCCCAACGGCCGGTAGGCACGCGAAACGGTACAACAAGCCCAAGGAGAAGAAATCTCAACCATGGCACCAGAAGGGAATCACGACTACGGGGCCAGGGGAGCTGAGCAAAGAGGAGAAGGCGCTGCAGCGGCGAGTTGCGCGTGACAAGAAACGGGAAGAGAAGCGAAACACGCTGATCGCTCTGGCCCAAGGGGAGGGGCAGGAGACTGGCAAGAGCATGTGCGACGGACAGCCGGGTTGGGCGGCGGGAGTCAAAGCTGACTTTGCAAAGGCTGGTGTGGGCAACAAGGCGTCAGGACTGATGGCGGAGGTAGGAGAGGAGGCATGCACGCTCGCTCATGGAGTGGATGGTCTGCATGCAGCATTGGACAAGACTGGAGATGGAGAGGAGAATGGAGGGGAGACGGGTGGGGTGGTGGAGATGGGGGAACTGGCGGACATGGTTGCAGCAGGGACGGCGGGGACGGTGCGGGAGGCGCGACTGATTGTGGAGGCGCTTGTGGTGCGGAAGATGTCGATTGAGGAGGCGACGCTGGACTTTGGCCGGTTGGCACTAGGAGGATGAGGAAGTCAGGATGAGTAGGCACGGTGTTATCTTTCTCTCTGCTTTATTTTTGTACGTTGTGGGATGGGGGCGGTGGATGGTCGGACAGGTAGCCTGGCGGAATGAGGGCAGTGTCGTCGATAGGGTGCGGTCGCAAGTGGTCGTGTTGGAAAGATGGGGATATATATTTGTGGAGCGGATGCTTGAGTCGCGTTTGAGTGTGGGGAGGAAGTTGAAGGTGAGATGCTGCGGACGAAGGCGCATCGGGAGCGGAGTCGCGTGCGTTGGACTGTGTGCGTCTGGGCGCTGACGCCGTCTGCTTGCTTGCTTTCTCACATCCTGTCCACTGCCCGGCCTCGGCAAGGCACGAGAACGCCAACGCCAACGTCCACATATCGCACACCGCCCGCAGCCTGCCCTGGGGCGTCGATGGGGACAGCTGCGAAGGCGGGCCAGCGACGCAGGAGGGCGGGGTTGGGGGCAGAGGCGGGGATAGAGTACCGACAAGGCTGCGATGCTTGAGAAACAATGTACGACTGGAGAGGCGGGGCGAGCGCACGCCGGGCCTGGGGAGGAGAGTGTCCGGTCGGTCCTTGTTGCCTTATCTCGCACGTGCAGCACGCTGATCATCTCTCCGACTGCTGGGACGCGGCTGCTGAGCCTCAGGCCAGAGTTGGGCCTGAGGAGTGTGCGCCCCGTCCACGTCCTTGTCCGCCGCGGACGAGTGCGCGCATTCCCCGTCCTCCTTCCTCGCCCCCACACTCCTTGCTTCCTCTCCCCCACGTCCCCCGCGCCCCCGCCCGCCGTCTACGCCTCTGCCCGCCCGCTGTCGCCCCACGTCTGCCAACCGCTGCCGCCTATCGTCCACTCGTCTTCCTCTCCTCAGCGCTTCTTCCGTCCGGCTCCCTCCACTCCCGGCCTCGCCCTTCCCCCTTCTGCTTCTCTCTCCCCGGCCTATCTTCCACCCGCCCGTCCCTTCTCATCTCCCCTTCCCCCCTCCGCCCTCCGCCATCCCTCCCCCGCAACAACACAGCTCCCTTCCAGCCACGGAGCCATTGGCATGCGATGTCCGCAGAGGTGCACGAGGACAACCGCCCTGCAGCCCCTTCCATATCCACCTTCTCAACTTTTGACCGCGAGAAGTCCATAAGTCAGTACTCTCTCATCTCAACCATCTCCGAAACCCCTCCCGTATACCCTCCCACCTCCGCTCACCCCCCGCCTAGGATCTCCCCAATTCGACGACTCGGAATCCTTGTCCGACCGCCCTACAGACGACCCTCCCGACTTCTTCGATCCCAATTACGACCATGACATCACTTGGCTTGGTACGCTCACTCTCATCTACCTCTCATCCACCTCTCATTCCCATCATCTATCCAGAGGACGACTCTCCCTACCCAGAGGTCCGTTCCGCCGTCGCAAACTACGATGACCAGGCCATGCCCGTCAACACCCTCCGCGCATGGCTGCTCGGAATTCTCTGGGCCATCATCCTCCCCGCCATCAACGAGTTCTACTATTTTCGCTATCCCTCCCTCATGGTCACCAACGTACGTACCCACTGTGTCCTCTCCCATGCACCGAGCTGCTACCATGCTTCATAACGCACACCGCCAACCCCACAAGACGAGGCTAACTGCGCCCGCAGATCGTCGCGCAGCTCATCACCTTCCCTCTCGGAAGGGCCTGGGCACGATGGCTGCCCCACTACAAGCTCTTCGGAGTTTCCCTCAACCCTGGACTATTCACCATCAAAGAACACGTAAGAACCGTCCATTGCTTGCATGTGGATCTTGAGGATGACGATTGTCGTATCTCCTCGGCTCCTAGGTGCTCATAACCATTATGGCCGGCGTCGGCGCACAGGCAGCGTACGCGGTGTGTTGCCTTTATCGTTAGCAGTAACCAGTGATCTTCAGCCACTCATTAAGCCCCACTCCAGACGGAGATAATCGCGGTACAGCGGGTCTGGTATAACCAGAATTTCAACTTTGCGTGTAGGTTCTTCTGACTGTCATTCCGCGTTAGACGCTAAGTAACGGCCGGACCAGACCAATGGATGCTCGTTATGTCCACACAGGTAAGTCGCTACTCCTACACATCTCTGGTAGGCATGGCTCTAAGGGCCTTCCGAACGCTAGCTTATCGGGTTTTCCGTTGGAGGTCTTGCGCGTCGATTGGTATGGCTTTCATCGTTCCTTGGCGCGTGTCTCCGATTCCTGTTGCTCATCTCGTGGCTCACCTTTGCGACTACAGCTTGTTGCACCTGCGTCCATGAGTAGGCTACGCGTCCATGTCTCTTCAACTCCATCTAATTTTAGCCGTTATCACAGTCTGGCCAAACACCTTGGTCGTCTGCGCGCTGTTCAACACGCTCCATTCCCAGAGCTACGCCGGGATCGGACGTCACGATGGTCTGAGCAGAGAACGTTTCTTTGCATACGCCTTCGTGTCTGCGGCTGTGTGGTGTGCGTATACATTCGGCTGACTGGTAGCCCTCGAAAAGGCTTATGTTCTGACAAGAACGATTGGATGGACCACCAGATGTCGTGCCGGGATATTTGTTCCAGGCGCTGAGGTACGCGGTTGCTCAAATTCAATCAAGAGTTAACCGCCCTGACGGGTATTAACCACAACAGCGTCTTCACATGGGTAAGCGCCGTGACGGCAGGGGAACACCTGTTGTCCGTTGACCGTGATACATCCTCTTAGGTTTGTTGGTTGGCACCAAACAATGTCGTAAGTTCGCCCCAATGACTTGCTGATGGTCGCAGTCGGCTTACACCACCGACTGTCATGTAGAAAGTCAATGCGATCTTTGGGTACGACTTTCGCACCATCTTAGATGGCCTTTGCTCAACCTCGTGGCTTGTAGATATCACAGCGGCATGGGCTTCTCGCTTCTGTCCTTTGACTGGAACCAGATCGCCTTCATCGGTAGCCCGCTCGCCACTCCGTGTTAGTGCTATGATGCTGCCTTACCACATCGACGATCCGCGTTTCTGACGAATCCGCAGGGTGGGCAGAAGCGAACGTCATTGCTGGCTTCCTGATATTCTACTGTAAGCCTTATTCCCACATATTCTGACCCGTCAATAACGCATTCCTCGGTTATAATTCGGTTATAAGGGTTCCTCGCGCCGCTCGTCTATGTGCGTTATCCTTATCCTACCCCACTTTGGACACGCTCACACCGCCTTACGGGTCTGGTGTAGTTTACAAACGTTTGGTACTCTCAATACATGCCGTAAGTTCTATGTCAAGTTATAGACTCCAGATCTGACTTCGCCTAGTATATCCGCCCTAGGACCATTCGACAACACAGGTGAGGCAATCCTTGCCGCCCGCGTTCAGCTGAGTGCTTACTTCATTGCATGTTCAGGACAGTCGTACAACCTCACTCGTATTCTCAATGCGGATTCGACATTCAACCTCGAGGCTTACAAGTCGTACAGCCCCCTTTTCCTCTCCGCCACATTCGCAATATCGTACGGCCTAGCCTTCGCGTCCATCACTGCCACCATTGTCCACGCTGTTCTATACTTCCGCAAACCCATCAGTTTGCATCTGCATCGTTCACTCGGAGAACAGCCTGATATCCACGCTCGCCTCATGTCGCAATATCCACCGGTCCCGGAGTGGTGGTACGCATGATATAATTTTACGAGGGCCTGTACTTGTTTGCTGACATGACTGGAAGGTATGCTGGCATCCTCGCCACCACGTTCTGTTTCTCATGCCTGAGCATTGAGCTATTCCCGACTCAAATGACCATCTGGGCTCTAATTGTCGCCCTTCTTATAGCATTGGTCGGTATCCACCTTCACTTGTCCTGATGCTAGCTGACGATACGTTCAGGTATATTTGGTTCCAGTTGGTACGTATTGTCGCAAGCCTGCCGAGATGCTTCAGTTTAATGAGCCGCACGGGCAACCAGGCATGATTCAGGCGATCACTAATCGGCAGGTTGGACTGAAGTACGTTGACTCACTGAGACCGAACTATACCTTTCTGATCTCCTCTCAGTGTCATCACGGAACTCATAGTTGGCTATATGCTTCCTGGTCGACCGGTGGCGATGATGATGTTCAAGGTATGGCCACCGTTACGCGATCCGCCTTGCAGGTTTCTTAGTTCTTCTTATATCAATAGACCTGGGGCTACATCACCATGTCGCAAGGTAGGTCTCCTGAACACCATGCGATATTCGGGATGGCCTAACGGCTGCTCTCATCTAGCGATGATCTTCACGTCTGATTTCAAGCTTGGGCACTACATGAAAGTCCCTCCCCGACCCATGTTTTGGTGTCAGGTTTGTCAGTCATTGTTCAATGCGGCCCATTGTTATTAAGTGATGTGCAGATTGTGGCCACGGTCATCGCAGGCACTGTGCAATTGGGGGTCGAAAATTGGTTATTCTCCAACGTTCCGTATGTTTATGTCTGGTCGAGTCAGCCGGCCGATGTTCACGATCCATGTTAGAATGATATGCACTCCGCAACAGAAAGACGTATCCGGTTTCACTTGCCCCAACACTCAGGTAAGAAGCAGAGACTATTGTGGGTCAACTGTGTCTTATATCGTGCTAATAGGTGTTCGCTACGGCCTCCGTCGTTGTGAGTGTCTTACAATCTGGAAACATCGCGCTTCTCACACGTCAGGATCAGTTCGGTGTCATCGGCCCCACATTGCAATTCTCCAAGAACCAGCTGTACTAGTGAGCTAGTCTTTTGTCGTCATCTGCAGAATGCCACGCTTACATCTGACCTAGTCGTATGTCGCACGAAGCTCTCTTATTCGGCCGCTAATCGACTTTTTAGCATTGCTCTTTTTCTTCATTATTGGAGCTGCATGTCCTTTGATTGTCTGGTTGTTGACGAAGAAGTATCCTCACTCGTGGTTAAATTATGTTAAGTTAGTACGTGTCATCCTGCTGTGTGGCCTCACGCTGATTAGTTGCATAGCTTTCCGTAGGTCACTGAGCTCGTGCCCTCTGTGTCCACTGACCAACCTTCTCCCGAGTCTTATGTTTACCGGGATCGGCCTCATACCTCCCGCAAGCGCTGTTAATTATGTGCCCTGGGCCATAATCGGGTTCCTGTCACAATATGTCATTCGAAGACGATACTTTCCGTTCTGGGCCAAGTATAACTGTACGTTGCACCGTCGGCCCGAAGACAGTTGTGTGCTAACGTGACGCAGATGTATTATCTGCCGCGCTGGATGCGGGCACCGCGATCTCGACGCTCCTGGTATACTTCATGTGAGCCTCGGGTGCCTAAGTTGCGCAGTCGCAGGAATTTAGCATATCTTTCTTTTATTCTCCTCTAGCCTCCAGTATCCTATGAACGGGAACATTGGACGTAATACTGTCCAGCAGTGGTGGGGCAACACCGTCTTCAAGAATACTGCAGACTGGCACGCAACGCCCTTACGGATCGTGCCAGACGGGGAACGTTTTGGGTACGTGTTCCTTTCGCGCGGCTCCTCGTCACTTTCTGACGCAGACCTCCATCCTCAGACCAGACACTTGGTAGACTTCTTGTTGTATCACTAGATGTAATTGTTGCTATCGTTTCTATCTCCCCGGTTATGTGAAGTGTGTAACCTGTGTGGTATATTGCACCTGCTTGACCTTTGTGCAGACTTCCACGTACAGGTGAGTTGACAAAGATTCCTTGACGGCCTGACACTGAAGTGCGGTAATGGAGGTTCTGGTCAGCTACTTATCACGATCGAGTGCATGAAGTGAGTGCTTTGTAGTGACGTTGTTCCTGTTCCAGGTTCAGTACTCAGTGGGCATAAAAAGTTCATGATAATTGATGCTATCCTTGGGCGGCTGAAGTCGAGGTTGTGTGTAGGTCTATTCTCTTTGACCCCCTTGGCCCCCTTCCCATTCATCTTCATTCAAAGGTTTGAACCCCCATGACAAGCACTATTTTAATCGATTGTTAGCAGTTCGGTTGGTCGTATATATGAAACTGTAGATGGCCCGAAGGCTTTGCAACGTCTCAACCACTGTTTTCTTGGCTCCAGTCAACTATGACGACGCATCTCGGAGCTTTCGTCACGGCTTTCCACGCTCGAACCTCTTACGGGGTTCTGGCATGCAACATTAGTCCCCGCATGTACGCCCCCGTTGGTCCGGGGGAGCTGGGACTCATGTTAGCATCCCTCAACTATTCGATAACGGATGGTAGGGGTGGGATGTGTCCTATGTGTACCGATGAGGGCCCCTGCTTCCTCTGCAGCGACGAACTCGAATGGCAGGAATACACCCACGTCCAAGCCCAACGAACGACGACGGCCCTCTGTCCTGTCCCTTCCTCTGATGTTCTGCACACTCGCAATACCTGGGGACCAGTTCCACCCTACTCCCCACCAGCGCCAACAGCATGCTGGTACAAGGCGGATGGCGAATGTTATGGCTTCGACATTGCTGGCGGTGGCATGGAAATGACTATTGAGCCTTTGTTCGTTCGAGACCAGTTTTACCTTCCTGATCCGTGAATATGGCTGACAATTTCCATTGCCAGCGACCACTCTGACGTGGATGAGCTGCTTGCATACTACGACGAGAACGACAAGGTTAATCCCAGACCGCAAGTGGACAACCGGACGAACACGAGGAAATCACAGCAGTCAACGCATATCTAGACCCGGAAGCAGACTCGGGCCCAAGCCGCGATGATGGTCCATGCGACCGAGAGAGCGGGGGCAGTCCAAGGCCAGTCCGTCCGTCGACTAGACCGCTGAGACTTATTACATCTGCCGAAGTCATCTCTACTTCTAGTATTGTTTAGTGCGCACTATAGTTGCTATTTCTCGACCACCACATGACGAAAATCACGGCTTTCTACGAACTCACCTTGCGATCACTGCCATAATATCTTGTTGCTACAGACATTCTCGCATGAAGCAATCTGTACATCGATGAGTTTCGAGGATGCACTGCATCCATAACTAGTCCAGGTTGGCGCGATATGTACACTCCTAAGGTATCCGTACGGGAGGCGTTACACCTCACACCCGTATCAGGATGCCCATGTAGAAGATCTGGCTCATAGCGACTAGAAAGAGGAAGGTGATTCGTCTCGAGCGCTGGGACGGGTTGACTGCAGCAGCTGTTGCCGACGCGTCTGGTAACACCATTGAACGAAGAGAGCGGAGCTGGAAATAGCGGTACAAGCCAGTCAGCGTTGGGAATGCGTACATAGTCTGGCGGAGCGGAAATCAAGCTTACGAGGAAGAAAGCGGTTGACAGGAAGGTATAGACGAAGACAAGGAGATACATGGTGCGCCCAAAGCCAAGCAGACCCGCGATGAGGGTGATGATGACACTGGTATAGACAAGGGATTAATTCAGGATTCGGGTGTATGGCAGGTTCGACGAACCCAACAAACTTGTAGCCGCCATATGCGAGGAGATCGAGGAACTGGCTGGAGAGACCACCCTGGAAGGTGTTTTATAGATGAATGATGGACAGTATCAAGTCCGTGGGCACTCACGGGAATGTTGAGGAGATAACAACCGCCCTTGACGAAGACGAGGTCGAGGAGGACGACTGCTATTGCTTTTGAGGCGGTGACACCGAGAATTTCGGGGTGGAAACGGGCATTTAAACCAGAGTGCAAGGCGGCGAGAAGAATGTAGGTGACGAGAGCCATGACTGTGTATGGTGTTCATGAATGAGTTGAAGAAACAGCAACTAAGGAATGTAGACGATACTGACGAGGAATGTATAGGTCTGGGGAGTTGAGGTCCTCTCTGGGAGGGGCCCATTCAGACTGGCCGTTGTCGAGGCGGCGGACGTTACGGGACCAGGGTTTGTGTCTCCAGGGGAAGAGAAGGAGGCGGAGTTTTGAAAGAACGTATGAGTTGGAGACATTGAAGTGGTGTTTGAGCATGGAGACGGGGATGAAGCCACCGAGCTGTGGGGGCGGTGAGTGGAGGGCAGGGGAGGGGATGGGAGGAAAGAGCACGGACGTTCTTCTGAACATATTCCTGGCCAGCTGCTACTGCGCTCTGACCGAGCTGCATGCCAAAGGCGGCGGTGGCATTGTCGAGCCCCCAAGCGGAGAAGTCGACAGGCGCGGGGTGTATGTGACCCTGGAGGTGAGGTTGATGGGGCTGGGGCTGGGGCTGGTACTGGTTGGCGGGGGGGTACGGGGCAGAGAGGTGGGCGGGGTGAGAGGGATTTGGAGGGGGCTGGGGATAGTTGGGGGCGGAGGGAGAGCTGGTGTAGCGTTGGTATCCCTGGGGAGACATGGGGGTCGCGGGGGGCTCTGGGATGTAGGCGGGGTGAGTGGGGACGGGGTGCTGGAGCGGCGGGGGGCTGCTGCTGTTGGTGTAGTAGGACATTCCCGGCGGATGGAGAGCGCGGTGAAGACAAGGGACTGAACGGGGCTCAGAGGCGGACGTGCACACTCGGACTCGGCAGACGTTGGCCCCAGCGACTTGTCGTGGTGGCCACAAGCAGCGCCCCGCCGTCTGCAGAGGACGTGGAGGTCACGTGGGCCAGCGCCGCGAGGTGGGACCAAATAGGGACAAACCGCAGGGCGCGAAATAGACGCGCGGGAAAGGACATTTGAGGACAGAAGTTGGCCGAGTGGACGCAGCCAGTGCCACGACACATCGCCCGTCTCCTCTCCAGACGGCCGTGTCCACGCACCCGCCATGTCTTCCTACTCTGTCTCCGTCACTTCCACCCCCTCGATAAAGAATGCCCCCCTCATCGGCCTCGCAGAGGGCAACGGCTACTTCTCCAACGCTCACCTCGCCGCCCTCGTCCTCGGTCTCCCATGGCTTCTCAAGCGCACCCTCCCCGTCTTCTGCCACGGCGGTATCAAGACTTACCTTTTCCTCGTCCTCCTCCTTGGCATCCCCATCACCGCAGCCTACTGGACACTCATGAGCACTTACGGCCCCCGCAAGAACCAGAAAGTACAACTCCCCGGCCGTAACATCGACGAGTACATCACCATCAAGGACCCAGAGCTCAAGGCAAAATACTTCGGCAAAGAGAAGATTCCTATGCAGGTATTCCACGATGCTTTCTTCGACGACAAGGTCGAATTCAACGGTACATTCTCCCTCACACATCCCTCCTTCACTCCTCCTCTGACAACCTTCCCTCCCACTCTTCCATCCTCCCTCCCTTGTCCCCAGGTGACGTCCTTGATGTTCTCGAGTCACGCCACGATTGGGCAAAGATGGTCTTCACTCCAGAGCTCTTCAAATACGTCCTCACCCAGTTCCTTCCCGAAGTCATCGTCCACTCCAAGTCCCAGGATGAGGAGCAGGTCCGCGACCACTATGACCGTACGTCACGCGTTTTCACGCGTCTTTTCGCGTCTCTCATCCTCTTTTTCAGGCGGAGATGACTTCTACGAATGGTTCGTTCCTCTTTCCCTCTGTATGCATATTGATCTGACGTCTTGGCTTCAGGTTCCTCGGCCCTCGCATGATCTACACCTCGGGTATCGTCCGTGACCTTACCGTTGAAGAGTCTCTCGAGCAGCTCCAGGACAACAAGCTCACTGCCGTCTGCGAGAAGGTCCGTTCACTTCCTGTTTTATCCCCGCCCGCTACCCCTTCCCTCCACCTCCCCATTTTCCACGTGTGGGCGCTCACTGACATCAACTCTCGTTCCCACTCTCCGATCACCAGCTTGACCTCAAGTCTACCGACCGTCTCCTCGATGTCGGTTGTGGCTGGGGCACCCTTGCTGCCTTTGCGCACAAGAACTACGGCTGCGAGGTCACCGGTATCACCCTTGGCAAGAACCAGACCAAGTTTGGCAACAACCGCATCGCGGCTAATGGCGGCGATGCTTCGCGCGCACGTATCCTCTGCCTCGACTACCGCGACATTCCTGGTGGCCGCGCCGCGTACACCAAGATCGTCTCGCTTGAGATGGCCGAGCATGTTGGCATTCGTCGCTACGGTGCTTTCCTCCGCCAAATGTATGACCTCCTCGACGACGATGGTATCTTCGTGCTCCAGGTCGCCGGCATTCGTCCCGCCTGGCAGTACGAGGATCTCATCTGGGGCCTCTTCATGAACAAGTACGTCTTCCCCGGTGCAGATGCTTCGTGCTCTCTCGGCTGGGTCATCAACCAGGTCGAGGCTGCCGGCTTCGAGGTCAAGAACATCGACGTCCTTGGTGTCCACTACTCCGCGACCATCTGGCGCTGGTATAAGAACTGGGTCAGCAACAAGGAGAAGGTCATCGACGTGTACGGCGAGCGCTGGTACCGCATTTGGGTCTTCTTCCTTGCGTACTCTACCATCATCTCTCGGTATGTATCGTACACACTTGAATCTCACGGAGGGCAACTGGACTCATTATTCCTACAGTCAAGGCGGGGCGTCTGTCTTCCAGATCACGATGCACAAGAACTTGAACGCGTTCCACCGTATCCTCGGTGTGCCCAGCCACAACTCGATCCATGTTCACCCCGAGCGCGATATCCTGTACGTTGCCCCCATTCGTGCTAATGTGCTTGCATGTACTGACTGTCTACCTGCCTTCAGCACCGTGGACTGAGTTGGTCCATCCATACCCTGTAGAGTTTCGGTGAGCCCATTGGTGACCGAAACAGAGCCACCGCGGCCTGGTGTCACAGTGCTTCATCAGCTATGCTACTTCACACGACCACTCGATGAGTCACGAAAAGTTATCCTACAATTCAGCTGTTGCGCAATCTAGTGATGATGTATCTATCGCGGTTTATGGGCTGGAAGTTCTTTCCTGGCAGGCGATTGGCTGCATTCATTAGGCGCAACACGGTTCGGACGCGAAGATGCTGAGAAATATTAAAGGCATGAAGGTGCTCGATTTGTGGACAAAGCTTCGAGGCCCTTTCCCATTACAGAGGGAATATTGGAACATTGAGCACGCATTCACACCAGCGAGCTACGATTGTATGGTATTTGTGCATTTTGAATAACGCAAGGCGTCCAATCAAGGGACAACCAATCTCCGTGCGTAGATCGAGGCAAGGGATCAAAGGGCGAGCGCACGAATCATACGCTGTGTCAACACCGTCGAGTGGCTGATTTCACGGACACTAACTAGGCCGTTTGAACCTGTCCAATGCCGAGGGCTTGTGAGGCTCCTCCGCGCCACTGGCGATAGCCTTGCCGTCCGCCGCTCCTTTCTTTCCTTCTCCAACTTCGCCCGAACAGCGATCTACATCGACCCATCAGTCCAAAGGTCGCGTTCGGACAGAAACCGTGAGACGTACCGCTCGAGGGTCGATGACATTTTTGCGCTGCTTGCGAAGATACCTCTTCAAGCTCTTGTTCTTCCCCCGCATCTTCTTTTTCTCCTTCTCCGCCTTGCTCGCCCCCTTCCTTCCCTCCGTGTCTCCGTCTCCGTCTTCGCCACCCTCACCGTCATCCTCGTCGCCGACCTCCGTCTCGTCCGCCTTGCCCGCGACTCTCAGCCGCTCTAATCTCGGCAAGCGCGCGTACGGAATATCGTGCTGTCCGTTCACCGCAGTGGTCAGCTTCGGCGGGGGAGCGAGTGCGCCGACGAAATCGGGGTCAAGCGCGATTGCGTCGGGCTGGATTTTGTCGAGGAGCGCCTTGACCTCACGCTCGCGGCGCGCCTTCTTGTTCTCGAACGGATCCGCCTCCGCGCTGTCGAAGTTCGGCTCTCCCGCACCTGGGACGAGGATGCCGGACACGCCGGCGGCGTGTCCGATCGTGAGGATGTCTTGGAAGGGGCAGAAGCGGAGCGACGACAGCGGCCGGTGGGGGACGGGGTGGGTGAGGTAGAGGGGGGGCGCGACGACGGGAGAGAAAGGCGTCTGGATTGCGGGTTTGGTGTAGACCTGTGCACGGAGCGAAGCAGTCAGTTACAGAGGCGCGTTGGGAGGTGTGCGAGGATGAACACACGTTCACGCTTCCACCGGTGGCTACGCCCAGCGCGCCCTTCTGACTCCAGTCAAGGATCGCATTTCCGCCTCTCGCATTCCACGTCCTGACTGCGCCCTTCCAATTTCGACAATCCCACACTTTCACTGTGCCATCCTGACCCGCTGTTGCCATGTACCTCCCACCTGTACTCGGGTCTACAGAGACGCTTGCGACTGGCCCGAGGTGTGCGAGGAGGCGAACGGCAGGATGTGGAAGGTTGGGGGTCCAGAGGGTGACGGTGCCGTTCTGGTGCCCGAGGTGGATGACGGCGTTATGTGGGTTTTGGCACATGGTGTGGCATGCGCCAAGTTTGGTGCGGTGTTCTACGACGAGCTGGCCCGTGGAGGTATCTTGGTATTTAATGTAGCCTGCGTTGCCCTATGGATGATTGACGTTAATGGCAATGGGTGGAGGGAGAAATATACACGTACAACGGAGACGAGGAGCCAGTGGTAGGGGAGGAATTCGAGTCGGGTGGGCTCGATGTGGGATTTGAGCTTGTGAAGCTCGACACCGTCGCGGTCGTAGATAAATACATACTTGTTCTGGGCGACAGCAAAATGTGAATGGTCGTGGAGGAAGCTATGTTATGGATGGGTTCGTGCATATCGAGAGAAGAAGGGGATCAAGGACGAACGTGATGTCTCGGCATGTTTCTCGTAGTTGTAGCTCGGCGTGCATAGTCCCTGCTTGCCAGTCGAAAGCAGCGACATGACCATTGGTGCCAACTATGGCCAGATGTCTGCACCGGAAGGTAAGACTGGGAGAGGGGGAGGGAGGAAAATGAATATGACGGACCTGCCATTGCGAGTATAGCGTGTGCGATATGGACCGCCGTCCAACTTCCACTCTTGTCGACCGTGTGCAGCCTGCTGGCCCGCGGAACGAGTGATCTCATCCTGACCGACTCTCCAAGTCTTCTCCAAGTCGCCCTCGACCTGCATGAGGCCTGGATCCTCTGTGAGGAGAAGCTCTGCATCCTTGAGGAGGGTTTTAGAGCGTGCGTTTTGAGCGGATTGTCGGGAAAGCTGAGTCCTGAGTTTCTTGTTGTGTATGTGAGAGTAGTGTTTGGCTTCTTGGGGAGGGGGAGAGGAGGGGCGGAGAGAGCGAGGAAGAGATGTGTGTTGGGAGACGGAGGCGGCAGTGGGGTCGTCGTGGGTCGGCTTTTTGGATGGACCGGCTTTTGGTTGAGGGTGGCGGGCATTTGCCCTTGGCTTCTTTGAGAGAGGCCGAATCGCGTCTGCCTTGGCGATGAGCGAGTCCATGGCCGATGCGAGGACGAGTACAAGCGGGTGCGACCACGACGCTGCACTCTCTTCCAGTTCCAATTCTACCAGCGCCTGCGCAAAATTCGCCACCGGGCTCCGGGCCGGGATGCGAGCGCTGGGGACATTTGTGCAGCGTGAACGCGAGTCCGAGTCAGACTCAGGCCTCTCGACCAAGCCTTGAGACCGACCTCGACGCCTGCTCTGCTCGTCGGGCTCTCGTAGCGACGCCAATGCGTATCCCAGCAGCATGGCGACGCGCTAGCCCCCTCTCCTTCAGAGCCTTTGCTACTGTCTCCTCCACTTCCCCGCGCGTGCCCCAGACAGTCATCGAGAAGGTCGTCCAGCGGTATGCCCTCGATCTCCCTCCAGGCAAAGCCGTTAAGGCTGGCGACTATGTCATGATTCGCCCAGAACATGTCATGACCCACGACAACACTGGCCCTGTAATCTCAAAGTCAGTACTCGTACTTGGTCGTCTTCTACATTCCTCCCACCAATGCCCCATTCCCCATTGGTTGCTTTGCATTAGCCCTATTCTGCGCCTCGACCATCGACCCTCGTCCCAGATTTCACTCTTCGACAATCACATTTGCTGACCCGCTTTTTCCTGCTCTTATAGGTTCAAGTCTATAGGAGCCACCCGCGTCCATAATCCCAAACAGCTTGTCTTCACTCTCGACCACGATGTACAGAACAAGTCCCCAAAGAACCTCGCCAAGTACGCTTCCATAGAGGCCTTCGCCCGCAACCATTCCATTGACTTCTATCCCGCCGGCCGCGGCATTGGCCACCAGGTCCTCGTCGAAGAGGGCTACGCCTTTCCCCACACCCTCACCGTCGCCAGCGACAGTCATAGTAACATGTACGGAGGAATCGGCTGCGTAGGCACTCCCATCGTCCGTACCGATGCTGCTGCTCTCTGGGCCACTGGCAAGACTTGGTGGCAGGTCCCTCGCATGATCAAGGTCCAGCTCAAAGGCCGACTCCCTCATGGCGTCACTGGCAAGGACGTCATTGTCGCCCTCTGTGGCTACTTCAACAAGGATGAGGTCCTCAACGCCGCTATCGAGTTCTCTGGTGACGGTATTGCTGCTCTCTCCGTCGACGACCGCCTCACCATCGCCAACATGACCACCGAGTGGGGCGCGCTGGCAGGTGTGTTCCCCGTGGACGATGTCACGTTGGAGTGGTACGAGCGCGCCTTGAAGCGGTTCGAATTCCGCACGTTCGCCAATCCCTGCTGTCTCTTCCGCCATCCCGCCATCCTCCGGAACACCCTCGCATCAACCGTGCCCGTCTAGATGCCCTCCGTGTTGCGAACCTCCGTTCCGATCCCGACGCAGCATACGCTTCACACCTCGTCTTGGACCTTTCCACACTGGTGCCGCACGTCTCAGGCCCAAACAGCGTCAAAGTGTCAAATCCTCTCCCTGTCCTTGAGTCCAAGCGAATACCGATTCAAAAGGCGTACCTCCTGAGCTGTACGAACGCCCGCGCTTCCGATATCTCAGCGGCAGCCGCCGTCATGAGGGGCCGCAAGATCGCGGATGGTGTTGAGTTCTACGTTGCAGCCGCAAGCTCAGAGGTTCAGCTGGATGCCGAGAAGCGCGGAGACTGGGAGACCCTCATTCTCGCTGGTGCGAAGACCCTCCCCGCTGGTTGTGGTCCGTGCATTGGCTGGGCGTCGGCCTCCTCGAGGAGGGCCAGACAGGTATTAGCGCGACAAACAGGAATTACAAAGGCCGCATGGGACACCCGCAGGCGCAGGCATACCTTGCCTCGCCCGCTGTCGTCGCTGCGAGCGCAATCAAGGGCTATATTGCCGGCCCCGAGTCGCTGAACCAGTCCTCTCTGCCTCCCTCTGGCGCGCCCACATTCTCTATCGTCAACCCCGCTCAGGACAAGGCATCAGCACCAGCGAGCGCAGCAACCGATGAGCCCGTCCTCGACGGGTTCCCTGCAACCTTCTCCGGCCCTCTCCTCTTCGCACCGCAGGACAACCTGAACACGGACGCCCTTTACCCAGGCAAGTACACGTACCAGGACGATATCACACTCGCGCGCCAGGCCGAGGTTGTGATGGAGAACTACGACCCGTCCTTTGCCGCGCTCGTCGCCACCCTTCGCGCCCAGCAGTCCCCGTCTGAATCAGCGCCCTCGTCCAGCATCAAGGCGGGCGTCGTGCTTGTCTCTGGCTACAACTTCGGCACGGGCTCTTCGCGCGAGCAAGCCGCGACGGCGCTCAAGGCGGCGGGCGTGCCGCTCGTCATCGCGGGCTCATTCGGCGACATCTTCAAGCGCAATGCGATCAACAACGGGCTCGTGTGCGTCGAGTCGCCCGAGCTCGTCGCGGACCTCACGCGCGAGTTTGCGAAAGACGGCAAGCGTGGTGCAGGCGGCCTTGAGGGCGAGCTGACCGTGAACCGCGGCCACAGCGTCGACGTGCACGTGGTTGAGGGTCGTGTGGAGGTGCGCTGGCCAACGGGGGAGACGAGGGCGTACAGCGTTGGACGTGTCGGTGCTAGCGTGCAGGAGCTGTGGATCTGTGGTGGGCTGGAGGGGTATGTGCTCAAGTCTATCAAAGATGCAGAGGCCTAGATGCGCGCGTTATAGTGGCGATACACCAGTTGGATATGCCCACACAAAAAGTAACGTATTATACGTGGCATGCAAACACGACTGTTATCCTTCTCGAAGGGACGCATTTTGTTTGGGTCCTGCGTCTTCAAATGGAAGTGGGCTCTTTGGGTTTCGAACTGGGTTACTGATCGCGCGGATCCCTCCACGTACGATCTTGAGAGGATTCCTCGAGGCTCGCGCGATCTCAAAAGCGTTGCGAATAATTGGAATCTATTGGTATGACAGGACTTGAACAGCACAGCTGATTCAGGAAAATACAATAGTGTACACGATATACATTGCCGAGGCAAAGCGGTGCGACAGTCGGTTCCATGAAGGTTATACATACAGATGTTCAAGCAGAAGGGGAAGGCATGGCACCAACACTCCTCCAATACGCGACCCACTTTTGCACGTCCTCCACCCCAGTCTGAGGCAAGGAAGGATCACGGAGAGAAGCACAGCGCTTGGCGCTATCCTCAATGTCAAGCAGGATCGCGATGCCGTTACTTTCGGGGACGAGGGGCTGGGGTTTCGTGGGGTTCATGAAAGGGGCCTGCCAAACAGACAAAAGTCTAATGGCGGGTGCGACATACTCGGCCAGCTGAGCGTTCGGGGACTCCACCTCCTCAAGCAGCCGGGCCAGCCACTTCTGGTAGGACACGGTGGGGATCTTGAGAACCGACGAGAAGTGGCCCATGATGTCAGCCCACGAGATCGGCCGCGGGTGACGGACGTGGAACATCGAGGTTGTAGATGTAGTCTCCGCGATCTCAGTGATGACCGCGGCGCAAATGTCGGCCGGGAGCCAAGAGATGACCTGACGTGCTGTAAGTTTACCACGTGGTGGGAAGAGACAAGTGCAAACTTACACCCTGGCCTTGGGGAAGACATCCGAGGGCGGCGCTGGCGCAGATCATGGACGGCAGCCACTCCGACAACTTCCAGGCGCCGTTCGCACCACCGCTCAGCTGGCCGATACGGATGACGACGGACTGCACGACGTCGCGCTCTGCCGCGATCTCGAGGAGACGTTCACCAACCCACTTGGATTCTGCATACCCTGCGCCAACGGCGACGCTTGCCGCGATTGGGACTTCCTTCGGGTATGTAGCCTCCTTGTAGTCTGTTTGGTACCAAAATCAGCAACATCCTGGGAACAAGGATAGCCTAGGGCACTTACTGCGGAAGATACCAAGAGTGCTGCCGTAGAGGAGCGTGACAGGACCAAACTCTTGCGCCTCCTTTGCCAGGTCGATGAGACCACGCAGTCCCAAGAGGGGACCCTCAAACGAAGACAAAGGGGTCTGGAGGTTGATGCGCCATCCTGCATTACGACTTAGCAACGTAGTCGGATTAAAGTAAGCCATACACTCACCAAGGTGGAGGATGTGAGAAACGCTAGTCCGGATCTACAGTATGGTGAGATGGTGAAGACGATCATATCCAGAAGTTTACTCACCTCCTGGTACATCTCTTGGGCCATACCAAGCAACGGCTTGTCAAGAACACAAGTCACGATCTGGAAGTGAGAGGACTCGAGGAGCAAGGTGTCGAGACCGCGGAACTTGAACGCGGACACCTGGCGCTCCTTCGCACCAATTCCATCCGAACTCGGGCGAACAAGGGCGTAGACCTTCTTGAAACCGGAGTTCTTGAGGAAGTGTGCGAGAGCGTGGGCCCCGAGGCTGCCTGTCGTTCCCGTAACTACGACTGCGCCCAGAGCTTCGCGAGCGGGACCCTTCATGACGGATGGAGCCAAGTCTGTGGAAAGGCGTTCGACCAGTGCCTCCATTTCTTGGACTTTCTCAGCAGCAAGGTCTTGTTTGACAACTGACGGTGAACTTGAAGCTGCCTGATCCGGGGTAGGATCGGCGGCAGTCTCCTCGGCCCTGGCCAAGAGGTCCTTGACGGTGAGATCAGCCAGAAGCTGCAGCTGAGAGACGGCGACGATGGGACGAAGGGCAAAGGAAAGTGAAGCGGCCGACAATGAATCGAGCCCGTATGCAGTGAGCGGCATTTCAGGCGAAACGTCCTCCTCTTTGATGTCGAGGATGCGACAAACAATCTGCAACAGTGATGGCTTTCCATCCCCATCGTGCGTGGCAGACTCGTCGTCATCCTCTGGGATGAGATGGTCGTACATCGGGGAGGGGCCCATGTTGTCGCGGACACCACGCCAGTCGAATGTAGGAATATACTGCCACACAGGACCGTCACGCAGCTTCCGGATACCATCGCCGACGTAGTCGCAAAGGTCTGGGTCCGAGTAATCAGGAACGAACTGTTGTAAGACACGGAGAGACGAACCTCGCGCCGACATTCCCCATGCAGCAAGATGACGCAAACGAGAGTGATATGAACGATCCGTTGTCGAGACGATGCTGCTATCCGTGATTGCCGGACATACGATACAGAACCCATTCCTATACTTTCGCGTCATTCCAGCTACCGCAGTATTCGCCCTATTGATCAGAAATTTAAACGAGAAATCTAATATATGACGAAACACAGGACTCACGTCGCGTAGTTAGTTTGACCGGCATTACCAAACATTCCTGAAACCGAGGAGAAGGTGACAAGGAAGTCCAGCTTGTTGAGGTCTAGGACGCGCTCCAGGACCTCGAAAGCTTGAACCTTCGGAGGGAAGACGCGCTCAAAGCTCTCTTGCGTGTGCGACGTGAACAAACGATCGTTGAGCAAGACAGACAGGAGCATGCATCCGCCGAGAGGAGCAGACAAAGCGCTCATCACGGTAGCCATGTCGTTCGCAGATGCAGCATCGGCGGCGAGAGTTTGAATCGTTAGATCAGACAAAGTGCGCAGATGATGAAGGATACGTTGTGAGACCCAGTCACCTGCCCTATCAAGGGTGGGTTGTCCAGAGCGTGAGGTAAGAGCGATGTGTCGAGCGCCATGCTATTCATACCAGTCAGATATCGATCAGGGAGTGATGACAGGGAGGATATTACCTGGTACATCCAAAGAGCCATGTACAGACCAAGACTACCGATGCCACCGACCAGGAGGTAGCTCTTGTGAGGATCAAATAAGTTGACAGACGAGGATGCTGTGGAAACCTCGGGTGGGAGGAATTCCGATGGACGGGATAGCGGAACTGAAGATGTTCCATGAGTATGATGGTACTCCAGCGATGCACGCAGCGCGTCGCCGACTATCCATGGCTGCTTGGCGGTGATGCCGGCGAGCCCATCCTCAGGATCGTTCCATCCAAGGATTTGTCCAAGACCTGGGGCAATCAGAGAGCGCAGGATAGCAAGGTCCCTTTTCTCGCGAGAACTAGAGAGAATGAAGTCGGGCTTCTTGAGGTAGCTTGGTGCAAGCTCGACTCTGCCAAGACCTCTAATAAGAATCGCCTCCAACCCAAGATTAGCACATATATCGCGAATCTCTCCACCGATGCTCCCTTCAGGATCATGGATGAGGACTCGAGCACCTTCGATTCGTTCAGGTTGTGCGAAGGCAAGAGGGCTAACCGCAAGGGCAAGGATGGTGGACGCGATAAGGGGCGGAACAGCAGG
Source organism: Ganoderma boninense (assembly GCA_002900995.3). NCBI lineage: Eukaryota > Fungi > Basidiomycota > Agaricomycetes > Polyporales > Polyporaceae > Ganoderma > Ganoderma boninense. The sequence continues at coordinate 2,319,933 of CM035312.1, read as the reverse complement.
GGAGGCGTCGCTGCTGAGAGCCAACCTACATCCGAGCTCAACGACGGTTCCTTTGTGTGCTTCAACATGACTGGAGATGGGCTTGGTGGTGATGCCCACGACAGGGACCGAAGAGCTGTCGATCTCTCCGATGAATTGCCATACACCCACAGAGATGGACCGGACACCGTCGATCCGGACAACCACGCGCGATTTTGAAGGGCGTGGAAGATCGACCTGGACGACCTCGCCATTCTCCATCGTCCAAGGCCGATCGAGTGAAAGCGGGGCGTGAGACGCAGGAGGCTCCGCAAGCTCGATGCGAGGCGCCAACACAAACCCCTCGGCGTCCACCTTGAGTTCGACCTCCTTCCCGGCAAGGGATAGCAGCTCTCGCGATGCTTGACCAACACGAGCTGGCGTCCAAGAGGAATCAAATGTGGCAACGCGGACGGTCCAAGAAGGGTACTCGCGACGCAGAGACCTTGTGAAGCCGGTTGAGGCGTTACCATCCAACTCCCCCTGAGCGACAAACAGGAGAGACAGCGGTTCCGAGACATCGAGTGTGGAAAGGACAGCTTGGAGTTTCATCTCGCCACCTCGGACGTAGTCAAGAATGAGTGTAGATTCGTTACTGTTGGACGATGGCGCGGTGCTTTCATCGGTCACAGATTCCGATCCAGAGTGCGAGGGTGTCGTCGTGCCACTGCCACTATGGCGGCGGAGGTCCAAATGTAAAGTCTCCGAAATTTCGGGCTCTTCGACCATGCTCCCAACGGTTAGATCCAGAGGCTGGTACACGACCTCGAATCGGCTTGGGAGCACTTTGACGCGGTGGCCATGTAAGGCAACATCGATGCCGGTGACATCAAGGACTGGTGTTCCCTGTTCATCAAGGATCATCGCGTTGTACGTGATCGCATCTGGCGTTTTCGGTATCGATGGTTATTTCCCGCATAGGTGATGGGCGAAAACGCTAACACTTACCAGGAGTCCACTTGACCAGGGTGGCGTATCCATACACAGTCTTCGGAAGCGGGCCGTGGTGAAGAAGGCGGATTGATGATATCCTAGATGGGAGGTGGTATAATTCGGGATGGAAATTGCCTGTTAAGATCGGGTGCACCATGACATGAATGGCTGCATCGAGGATGGCAGGATGCACGCGATAGTCCGCAAGACTAGTTGGAAAACTAATCAGCTAGCGTTGATTAACTTGTTGGGCCCATACGCACTTCGGAATGTCGCTGTCAGCACCTCGAACCTGTGTGAGAACTTCGACGGAACCGTTTGGTCCACGGGCAACGTGACAAGCCTGGATGCGGCGGTACATAGGGCCAAACTGAGCAAACGAGACCATCCTCTCGTAGAACCCTGTTTAAAACAACGTCAACGAATATTCATTATCCTTCTTATTTCGATGCACGATTTACCGTTCATGTCAACTGCGGTCATTCTATTTCGCAGAGTGTCCAAGTCAACAGACTGAACAGTTGACGGATCAATAGGCTCAAGGGACAAGAATCCAGTAGCATGGCGTTTGTTGTACTACGATTCGAGGGTCAGGAACTGCTTCAAGTTCACAAAGAAGTCAAAATCTTCAATACCTGAATAGGCCATGCCTTCGCGTAGTCTGTAGATGGCGCGCTGTTAACGCTCCAACGAGTGCCTTCCAATTTGACCTCCACCGGCACTGGGCGCTCAGAGGAAAGAGGAAGGAGGCCGTGGAACTCGACGTCAAAAACCTCCGTGGCACCGAATTCGAATGCCTGCCAATGATGCCGTCAGCGTTTGTGGAGATAAATCAAAACGTTGACAGCGCGCACCATCTCGATGAACCCCGCCGCAGGCATGATGGGTTCCTCCTTGATGATGTGGTCGGCGAGCTCGGGGTGCGTCTGGACGTTCACCTGGAGCTGCGGGTAGTTCAGAGGACCGTTTCGATGCTGTCGTTGCCTCGTGATTTCCGCGCTCTGGATCCGCCACGGCACGGTCTTCGGTGCGAACGGGTACTGGGGGACCTTGCCCGACGCGAGCTTAGCACCACCGGTGAGCGCGTCGAAGTCTACGCAGTTGTGCCCCGCGACGACCAGCTTCCCGAGGGCAGTCAGGAACTCCGCCGCCTCACCACCGGGCTCAGGAGCACGCTGACGGCGGAGCGGGCAGGTGATCAGCGTGTTCTTCTCCGTCATCGATGAGATGTAGCTTGTCAGAACAGGGTGCGGCCCGATCTCGACGTATGTCGCATGCTTGTGCGTCGCCGCGAGTGCGGTGATGGCTTCGGTAAAGCGCACTGGACCAATGGTGCCGTCCCAGTAGTACTGCGCGTCGAACGCCTCCGTGAACAGCCCCCCGGTCTTCGTCGAATACGTCTCCACAGTGGGCGCTGACGTGGGATAGCGGGCAAAGACGTCCTGCACCAGCTTCTCGAACTCCGCCTGGCAGAGCGCCATCATGTCCGAGTGCACGGGGATCCTGGTCCGCAGCTTCCGCGCGAAGATCCCCGCCGCACTCGCCTTCTTGACCGCCAGGTCAATGTGCGACTCGGCGCCGGACAGAGTGACAGCGCCCGGCGTGTTGTAGCAGCCCACCGTGAGCGTGCCCTCGCCCAGCTCCGCGTGGACCTCGGCAATGAAACCGGCAGCGTCCTCGGGGGAACACGAGACGGCAGCCATGGTGCCGCTGGCCTGCTCGAGAAGGGCCATGGCGCGGCCACGGGCAATCGCCACCTCCAGCGCCAGCTCCTTCGAGCCGGAGCCAGATGCGGAGAGCACGGCGGTCTCACCGGCAGAGTGGCCGACGACGATGTCGGGCGTCACTCCGACGGCAGCAAGGGTCTCGACGAGAGCGAGCTGGAGCATGGTCAGAGCGGGGAGGGTGATGGCGATGGGCCAGGGGTCTCCGAGGGGGTCCTTGGTGTCGGTGGCGGTCTCGGTGAAGAGGCCGAGCTCGATGAGGGACGAGCCCGTCGCCGCCTTGTAGACCTTGTCGAGTTCGATGATGCTTGTGCGGAAGACGGCGGACGTCCTGAACAGATCACGTCCCACTAGAGCAACGTTAGCAAGGACCGCTACAAGATTGACATGCGGGTGTACTCACTTTGGAAGTGCTGGGTGCCCTGGCCGGAGAACACGAAGACAATCGGCGTCTTGTGCTTGGGGATGATGGCGGCCTCGTTGAACTTCGAGCTCTTGCCCGCCTTGGCCACCGCGAAGGAGCGCCATGTCATCGACCGTGCCCGACGACCGAACACCTTCGACAACCCGGCGACGTCCACGCCCTCCAAAATGCTCAACAGAGACTCGCTGACAGCGGTGGTGGACCTCGGCGACAGGCCGCCGGCGATGAGGAGGGACGGCGCACCAGCGCCCTCCACCCAGAACGAGGGGGTCGAGTTGGTCGAGACGGGGGGGCCCTCGACGACAGCATGGCCGTTCGCGCCACCGATGCCCGAGCTGGTCATGGCGACGAGCGCGGGACGGGTCGACGAGCGGACCTTGAGGGGCTCGATCTCTGTCGGTACGCGGAAGCGGTACTCATCCCAGTGAATGGAGGGGTTCGGGGTCACAAAGTTGACGTTGGGCGGGATGAGCCCGGTCTCGAAGATGCCGCAGACCTTGCAAAGGGATGCAAGGAAGGCGGTAATCTCCAGGTGACTGTGTGCGTTTCAATGAGCCATCAAGCGGAACACTCCACAGAGAGTTTCATAGACATACCCAACATTGCCCTTGACACTGCCCAAAGCGAGTTCATCGTCGCGCCTGAACTCAGCGCCAACCCAGTTGGCTTCCGTGGGATCTCCGGAGGCAGTACCTAACAGTGTGAGAAATGAGGTCAGGCGGTGCGCATGACTGACCGGGCTCAAAACGTGACGCACCAGTAGCATGCAACTCCAGGAAGTCGACATCCTGCGGCTTCCTGTCTGTTTGTGCGAACGCACGCCGCATGGCATCCCTCTGTGCTGATGCCACTGGCGCGCTAACGGGCGCAAGAGAACCACATGAGTTAACACCAGTGCCGAGGATCTACACAGAATCAACAACTGTATAGAGCACTGCTGGGTAGAAGCTTACAGTGGCGTATATGTGATCGTGGTCGCGAACGGCATCTTCCAAAGGCTTCAGAACAATCGCGACGGCACCTTCCCCGCGCCCGAACCTGAAACATTCATGAGACTGAGACGATGATCAAAGACCATATGTTTTACTCTCACCCATTGGCAGTCGCATCAAATGGTTTGCATTTCCCATCGGGAGATAGAATACCGCCCTGAGTGTAGACCAACCAGTCCGTAAGCCTGACGAGCACGGGTCATCAGCCATGTTTATGGTATATCTGACATGAGGCACCCACCGGTGGTTCATCTGACACCCTCCGACTACGGCGGCTTCGCACTCCCCATTACGCAATGCCTGCACTGCGAGATGAGTAGCGTAGAGGGTTGAGCTGCAAGCAGTATCGACAGGGACCGTCGGGCCACGCAAATCAAGGTGATATGAAACACGGTTGGCCACCATCGCCGGGGTATACGCAAAAGAACCCTTTGCCTCGCTGTCGTCCTAGTATGCAAGTGTATCAAGGAGTAAGTACCGTTCCCAACATGCATGCGCCGATTAGCTACTTACATGGCCGGAGACGTTGTAGAAATCGTGTGCGACACCGGACATGTAGCATCCGACATTCTTGCCACGGTAGTCGATGCCCGAATCCTGGAGGCCGAGGAAGGCGACTTCGACGAGCTTACGAGTACTCAGAGGCATGTACCTCGCATCCTTAGCAGTGATGCCGAACTCAAGGAAGTCGAACTGGTCGATGTCCTTCAAGAATGCTCCAGCATCGGTGATGATCTTGCCTGTCGCATTGCCGCGAATGCTGGCGGGAATGTCTTAGTTAACGAGCTCCAGGCTAGCTACTGGGTAAAGTGGACATACTATTCGATGTTAAAGCGCTCCTTGGGGATAGGCTCATAAGCCTCGCCCTTCTGAAGGAGAAACTCGAAGAAGGAATGGTAGTCAAGGTTTGCGTCTGAGAAGACCCACTAGGGAGCTGGGCACCGATGCCGACCTGTTGCCAGCCAATGAGAGATTGATCGAGGACAGTGTTCATGACGAACGTACTACGGCGATTTTAGTCTGCCAGTGGTTGGCGTGCATGTCCAAGTAGAGGAGCCTGTATCAATTTATGGGGGAGCACAGACGTGTATGAGGCGGGCCCCTCATTGCACCCCTCCCTTTATGGGCACGAAGAAATAGCGATACCATTGGTACCCACGCCGTTGGTTCTCGCTGGGATGATCCTCGTTTGCCCCATATCATCCCTGGCTGGGGGAGCGCGCGCGTTGATGGCCACGCACATCAGGGTCTGGCATGATGCTGCGAATAGATTAGCCCTAGATCTGCTGAGGAACGTGCGAAAGAAACCCCACACCATGTGTAAAGGAAACGTAGACTTGCCAAGAAGGAAGATGCAAGGAATCCAAATTGTACATTCTGCCCGGTGCGCGATGTCAAAAGGATATTGAAAGGGTATGACAACGTAGGCCATGGCTAAATGTAGACCCTGCGTCGAAGATTGGAAGATCAGTGTTATGATTGAGTTTATGAGGACGTGTCGTGCGTTGATATGACCATGCCTCTGAAACCGAGGCAGGTGAAAGGTAGTTGGATGTATTACGATTAAATGACAGCGCCAATGGTGACCCGTGGGCATCGCGGAGAGGCACGGAAGCACGGATCCAAAATGGGTGCAGCTCCGCAGCATGGACGAGCGGGAGTCCGTAGTACGAACTAGTCAGCACCAGGCCATGTGTCATACGTAGGTGGAGGAAGATGGCTGGAGGGTTTAGTGGCTTCTGGTGAAGTCGATGTTCCTCCATCGAAATATTGGTGAGCTCGGCAGACGCGTGCACATGTGTGCATTTTTCAGGGCTGCGATCGGGGACGGGCAGCGGCAATCTGGGGTATGACCAAAAGAGGGCGATCAAAGTCCCAACAAAAGCAGTTTGAACGAACTAGAGCGGCGAGGTCATACCTGGGTCATCCTTAAGTAACTGGGGAGCTAATAGAAGAGGGAGATTTACTATGGGTGCTAGAGGCAAGTGGAATCTGGCACAAAAACGGGGAACGAGGACTGGCGGGACACAGACTGGGAGGGTACGCTGCACGCAGGCGATTGGACAAAGATTAGGCTCGGTGCTTGCGGCGCGGGCGGACTGGGGACGTGGGAGGTGGGAGCTGGTGGCCAGTGGGTGCGAGCAGTCACCATTTCGGAAAGTCGGAACCTCTCCCTCGAGCCGACCCCGTAGACGCCCGGTGGCAGTGCCCGGGTGTCCCCGGCGTGGCCACCCTCGCCAGAGTCAGGCCAAGAACTCGACCACGCCGTCGCCCGCCGTCTCTTCGTTTCCAACGGCCATTGTGGCTAGGAACCCGTTCGCCAGTTCTCCGACTCCAACCAATCCAGCCATTCCCTTCTCACACTGCGACATCCACGTGCAGTCTCCACCTTTGTCCAAGCAAGTCCTACAGTACCTCACGATATTGGAAACGTTCGGAATAGTGCATGAACTCCACTGGCAAACCATCCCAGATAAAACGTCTCTCTTCCAATTCCTGTCGTTCATGCGATACTCTGATTCGACCACAACAATGGATGTATATGGTCACCCAAAAGGCCTCATCATCCACGACCAGGTCTCCGAAATCCCCTTCAACACAACTCTATAAATTATAGAGTCAGTCAGACGTTGGACCGGAGCTATTAATACGAATTCTCCTAACTGTCGCATGGATGCCATGATCCACTAATTAGTGACACAGACAGCCTTTCTCTTCTGTTTTCCTCACACCGTTATCAGAATACTAGCGCCATTCCCGCAGAATATCCTTATTGCATGATTCCTAAGCCCTTTAGGAGACCCTTTTCGAAATCAGAACGCTCCCATCGTTCTTCGCATAGTGTCGAGGCAACGCGGGACCTTCTCTGACCTTCTTTGATGACCCCCCCCCTCCCCCCATATTCACATTCGCAGAGTCTACGTAAGTAGCATTCGATCATCCACAGTGCGGCGACGACCCTTTTCTGTTATCAGCAGCCGCTGCAATGTTGGGAGTCACACAAACTTCCTCATAGGTCGCCAGCTATGGATACGAGTGCACACCGAATAGGCTTGTTCTCTTCACGACCTTACCTCTTACCATTGTTGCCGATCTATCCTTCACATCATTCTTCTCTGGGCCGCTGCACGACTGGAAACAGGTCGTCGACACCTGTGCCTGCATCCCAGATGTATGACCATATCGTGATGTTTAAAGGTGACTTCGGATTGGCCCTCTCCGAGTTTGGGTCAAGAAAACCAACGGTGGGTTACGACTCGGGGATGGGCGATGCTCCATCAGCGAATGCCATGTCCGCCTTTTGTTCTCGCAGATCGCAATCTCCTGGAAAGAAAAACTACATTGGTAAAGACCTATAGAGTGGGTGTATGGCAGAGGTGCACCAAGTCCAGTTAGACACCGCACCGGTGAAAGGTCAAGTCAAGCGGAAGTATACATAAACGACTGATTGTCACCGAGAGAACTGTTCTGTGTCAATGCACTTGATGAATGCGGTTCTTCCGGCTTCTCACATTCAGTTCCATGTGAAAGTCACGTAGGACAGAAACTCGATCTTTTGTGATTCACCGTGAGCCCCGGATCGTATAGAAGTCGCGTGATTCTGTGCAGGTGGAATTAAGTACATGGGAGGCGAGCCAGGTCTGTGCTAGGATCTAACCTCGTTAATACCAAATCAGGATGTTTACCAAGGCCCAAAGCAGTGCCTAATTATCCGAGGTTGTGGCGGTTCATGGTCGTTGTCGCAATGCTACAAAGTTACTTAACTGGCCATCGCAATTGCGGCCTTGGAATAGGCCCGAACTGCGCAGCTGCGACCTCAATGTTCGACTTTGGCTCGCCCGCCGTCCACTTAGTGGTCCTGCATCAACTTTTGGTCCTCTCCTTCACCTCATGGGTCTTCCTTCCATTTCAGTATCGTAATCTGCCTCACATCGAAGATATGTGCCTTTCGAATGTTCAGGTTCCTTCCTTCTGTTCATCATGATGAGTCGCAAGGCGGCCTGTTCACCCACATGCACCGAACGTACCTAGAAAGTTGGACTCAGGCCCAAGTCGTGGTCCTTGCAATCGAAGGTCGACTCCGATTCAGCCAGAACCTAGAGGCGCCTTCTAGCAGCGAAGATAGGGCCGGCCAACATATAGAAGCATGTAGATCAGAGCGTGGCGGTTCGGATATGCGTGATTTCCCATACTATGCAGTGCCAATCATGCGCTTCAATTGTTGGCCGATATGTGCCCACATACTTACACGCTTGGTGAAGACATGAGTTTAAGTAACTTGCATCAATACCTATGCTCGTGACGGAGGCACCCGCCGCATTTGCCAAGCTGAAAGACAGTGAATGCCGTTCTCCGAGGTGCGCACTGTTGGACGCCATGGCGATTTGTGAGGAGATCGAACTTGCGGTATTCCGCAGCCATGAACTCTCGATCCTGGCAACGTTACGTACCCTGACAACCGTGAAAAGCCTAATGCATGTTGGCCAATTCTCGCAGCCTTCAGGAGGAATTCAGTCAAACAACGGCGCTGCGCTTGATCGAAGAGACAGGACGCCGTGACGTCCTGGGCGTTACCGCCTACTACGGCATGTGCGTGTGATTCGCGGAATACTTAGCCCTGCCATCCTTCAAAACCCTGGCCGCCTGGGGAGTGGGCGTTCTCACGGGTCCTGGGTATGCGGGAAGTGGGAAGGAATGCGTAGAGCGACCTCTCTCGCGGGAGCGGCGCGGAGGTCAACTGGCCTATAGTACAACAGAAGTAAGGCATGAGGCTACTTCACTATGGGGTTAACACCGCGAGCAGCAAGGTATTCTTTGGCAGCTGGTGCACTCTGAAAAGAATGAGCATCCTCGGGAACCGAGACGCTCGGAATAGGACTTACGAGGCCCTTGATCAATTCGTAGATACTCTTGTCATGGTATCGGAGCCCCGTTGCAGGGTCGGTATAAGGACCCTGGACGGAGCACGGATGAGTAGAGGACAGTTGGCACGGTGACGATGGGTAATTACCTCGAGGCCGGTAATGTCACAATATCGCCGTTGTGGAAGTACGGAAGGCGGAGCTTCTATTGAGGCATCTACAGCGGCAGGCGGAGAGTTTGACGCAGGGAAATGCAAAGTAGGGAATTGCTCACAAGTAGGAAGGTCATCCTCTAGGGGGTCTTCCGGTGGGGAATGACCGTCAACGTCCATGCTCTCCTCCTTCTCAACCCTTCGCTTCTCCCGTTCATTCTTCTCTCGTTCACGCTCCTGAGTAAGGACTGCCTTGAGGTTCTTGGTACGGCGGTTCACGTTCTTGGTGTAGTGGGGGTTCTTGAAAGGTCTCGCATACTGGAGATATGACAGCTGCTCTGCAAGGGTCTTCGAGGGGTGGCGTGAACAACGCGACGGCCTGGGGACGAGGCAAGGGAGCTCACGGGGACAGGAGGTGTGGGTGAATCGTCGCTGTACACGGTGGTATTCTTCCTCTTCCCGGAACCCTTTGGCGGCCTAGAGCGATGAGTAGAGATAGACATCGGTACGACGATACTCACATGGTGGTCGAGCTAAGTACGCCTGGTGCAGCCTCGAGCCTAGAGTCTACTTGAGGGAGCAGAGCTACTGGAACAACAACTTCAAGGCCTCTTGCAACCGTCGCCCTCGAACGACGCTCGGAGTCGAACCCTGAGCGGGCCGGAACAAGCGCCCGACGGAGGACTGGCTGAACTTGAACTTGAAGGCATCGCAAGTTGAAGCTGGAGCGGACGCTTGGCTTGGACTCGACCAGAACCCGACTGTATCCCCACTGTCGACTGCACCCTCCCATCTCTTGGCTCTCGCTCGCCCGGTGATTCGACCAAACAATCATCCTTCCCCGTACTAGCATCTCGTCCTCGAACGTGACGTCGCTTTGAAATGGGATGGAAGAGCGGGACTTAGGGTCAGCACCCCTCCCTGGGATGCCCGCATCCATTGCAGCCACCATCAGGCCAGAGATGGTAGAGCCTTCTTCACCCGAGGATGGCACGAACCTCAAGAGTCGTCTTCAAATAGACATGAAGTTGCACATGGGGGATGCCGTCGGCAATGTCAGTTCTCTTCACCTCTCTTCCCCGCAGAGCTCTCAATGGAGCGAGCTTCGTTTCGCTCGGTAGATGAGCATCAGTCCGGACAACCGGGATGTGGTACTCGCATCGTACGTTGTACCTGTTGGTCTCGAAACGATTGTGGCAGGCCTGTTAAACCGTTAACCACACGTAGTCGAAAGGGCTTGTTAATTATTGATTTGGAAGCTCCCTTCAATGTCCCTCGGTACGTTGCATTCATCAACGCGGGGCTCTTGTGTTGAAATATCTGGATAGCTTTCTCCCTCAAGGCGGCACCTGGGATGTGGCCGACGTCCAGTGGAACCCACACCCATCCCACAACGAGTACATTGTTTCCACGTCCAGCGAGAAACTGTGAGTCCTATTTCAAGTCGCCCTGCGAGTGTTCTCACATGTCATGAGGTAGCCTCATATGGAACCTCCTCTTGGGCGGACGCACGTCTATTGATCACGTACTACGATCCCATTTCCGAGCCATTACGGATATCAATTGGCATACCATCGAGCCAGACATCGTCATCAGCACCGGTATTGACTCCTGGCAGTGGGCTTGGGATCTCCGTGCCGTTCAGAGACCCATTATGGGTGAGAACGCAGCAAACATCTTTCATGATTTGCATTTAACCACTGATTCCTCTTAGGGCTTTGTGCATTTGGGCGTAAGTGACGCATCTGCAGACCTCCAGCTTATCCTTCTAATTTGGGTGTATACTTCAGCGGGAGGGACACAAGTCAAATGGAATCGAGTGGATGGGAATATCCTCGCCTCTTCACATTCGAACGAAATCTTGATATGGGACAGACGGGTACGCTTACACATCTCACCCTGGCATCTTCAACCCCTAATGTCTGGCCAAAGAAAGGGTCGTTGCCCATACAACGCATCAGAGCCCATAACGCAAAGATTTACGGTATCGACTGGGCCCACGACAGGCGTAACGAGCTCGTAACGTGTTCTTTGGACAAGACCATCAAGATATGGGACACGCAGACCGCGACGCCCAACATCGAGATCAAGACTTCGTACCCTGTGTGGCGTGCTCGCGACCTTCCGTTTGGCCAGGGCGTCTTAAGCTTGCCCCAAAGAGGCGAGACGGCACTCGAGATGTATGTCCACGAGGACCCGACACATCCTATCGAGAAGTTTGAAGGACATGCGGACGTTGTGAAAGAGTTTGTTTGGAGACGAGGCGGCATAGGTCAGTACTCTTTACAGACTCCGCTCCCTACGACGCTCACTTCTGGATCCAGACAATGCTGAGTTCCAACTCATCACTTGGTCGAAGGATAAGACTCTTCAGTTCTGGCCAATTGATTTGGAGACGATACAGGTAAACTCCATTTAGATTCCGCACATTGAATCGAGCTGACTGCTCGCTCTCAAGAAAGCGGGCATGACTCCCACACGAACACTCACTACGGCGCCCAACCGAAGCGGCTCCAAAGTCTCTTTCAGCAATCCTCCAATAGGCAACGATCTCCCTCCTACGCTATCTGCCCCTATCGGCTTCCGCGGAATCTTGGCAGAAGTCAGAGCGCCGCAGCCTCGTCTTCCTGTTCGATTTTCCCCGCGCGAATTGACGGGTCACAAGAAAACGACCCAGCTTACTCGGGAGGGGAAACCCCAGTGGCACCAGCGCTCCCGGCCGATGATGGTCCCCCAGATGGCAACAAGCGTGAAGGATGGCGGGAACCTTGACACGATGACCCGTGGCCCGTTTGCTGGAGGGCGCTCAACGCAGATCACACAGCACCAGTGGATTATGATGTCGAACGTGAAGATGGGCGCTCCACGCGATGGAAGCTCTGGTCGAACGAGTGGAAGTGGAGGGGATAGTGGAAACGCATCGAGGACCGGGTCGATATCGGTGTCTAGGCGGCCGTCTCTGCGTGGACTATCTATGTCTCAAGCCTTTTCGAGAGAAAGGGACAGGAGCGGGAGTCGAGACGCGATAGACGAGTACTCTGATCCTACGCTCACACTGCAGGAAGAGTAGGCCCTGCATATTGCCTACGTAGTGTTGGCCCTAATCGTCTCTCTAGGATCACTGCGGTTGTGAATAAACTCAACTCGCCAAAGCTGAAGCTTGAGAAGGTCCGCGCTACTTAGACGTACAGTCAGGTGATGCTAACATGTTGATTTCTAGGCGGATTTCAGTAGCAAAAAGCGCACTTGCACGTTCGGCCTGCAAGGCCCGTGGGGGGAATTTACGTCCGTCTTCCTGCGAATCACTTTTGCCTTCCCTCGAGAGTACCCACAGGCCAACTATCCTGATGGCATCCCGACGGTCGATCTGGAGCGCAGCCCCTTGATCTCGATCAGGCAGCGCGCCTTCATCCTCCGCAGAGTACGCGAGATTCGCGAGAAGGAGAGGCCGTGCCTCGAGAAGTGTTTGCGCTTCTTGGTGTTTGGTGACCAACAGGAGGACAACGGACATCGTGCAGCGATCGATTCGGAGGAGTCCTCAGAGGACGAAATGCCTGCGATGAGGAGGGGGGATCCTGTTTCCCCTGCTCTCAGAAGTGACAAGAACTTGGCGGAGCCGCGGACGTCTCAGGGCATGTTTGGCGTGAATGGTGCGTTGCCCGACCGCTGGTTGTAGCGCTTGTACTCCACTTAACCACATTTGTTGTGAAGGTCAACTCGTCTGCTTCTTCCGTGCGCCTCCACGAATTGTTCGCAATCCCCTACGAGAGATCTCCGTGTCGCCTTCGGTCAATTCGCGCGCAGCTGACAGTGCTCGATTCTTTCAGTCACCAGCGCTTCTCTCCGATGCGGTGAAACGGCTCAGTTCTGCTGCTACGGACCGAGATTCCTTGTCTATGGAGCGAAAGCGGGATGCTAGCATTCCGAACAACGTATTGAGGATCATGGATAACTTGTTTACATTCTCCCACGTGGCTTATCCCCATCCAGCACCGCCGCTTGGCAAGGCGCACCGCATCTCGGAGAACTCTCGGCCAGTGGAGGACGACTACGCGCTGTTGCCTACGAGGCGGCGGAGTGTGTATATCAAACGGGCGGAGGGCATACTCGGCATCCCCGACGCTGAGATGGCGGCGAGGTATGTGATGGGTGGCAGAGACCTTGCGGATATATGCAAGACGAATGTGGTTGTAGCGAGGCTTTTAGGCAGGAGCGATCATGAGAGGGTGTTTGGGATGCTCCATGTGCTGGCGAGTAGGAAGGCAGATAAGAGCGTTATCATGGTCAATGGTGGGGCGGATCCATTGCTCGCTACGTTGGCAATGAGATTGTGAGTAGCTTCCTCTTTGCCACGGAGATAGATCATGTTACTGACTGCACATAGATACGACGAACTGCTGGTCGAGAAAGACATTCAATTGTTGGTGTTCGTATCCGTGCTCCTTCTACAGTCATTTCCGAAAGGTGCAGTCTTCATTATTTTCTTCCTGACGTTAGCTGATGGAGCAGCCATGGGTATAGACTCCAAGCGTTTAAGGGCGGGGATGCAGTCGACACCGGTCTCGCCTCCGCATGCAGTTTTAGCGGCTCAACGAAAAGTCAGCATGGAGTACTTCGACCCACGGAGACGTGGTGCTCGCCAAGGTAGCCCCTTCTCTCCATCGGTATCCGACTCAAGCACGCCGACGTTCACTCCGGGAGGACATGCGAATCCGCTCAATTCGCCGTCTTCGAAGGGGTCATGGTCAAGCCTGTTCAATGCAAACAACATGAAGCAGCTCGTAAAAGGTGCGTGCCTCTCTTTCTCTATGCCTTGGTTGTCTGACTGATTGGATGCGCTAGGGGTCAGAAATCCTGCCAGCACCATTCCCGAAGGGAATAAGGGGCTACCTGTTGCCAACATACGCGGGACAGTGAAGCGCGATAATAATGCCCGCCCCTCGTCCAACTCCCCCGTTACCAAGTTATTTTGGGAAACGCAAGATACACTGGGCGGCATGGCTCCCCTGGGGTCCAACAGGCGGCCGACTTTTTCGCATGTGCTATCAGGGCAATCGAATGTGTCGGAAAGGCATATCTTCTTCCATACTCCTGCTGCCGAGGACCAAAACCATTCGTGAGTTATCATTCCGTTTGCAACCGCCAACAGGCCACTTAGTGTCACTGCGAACTAGTAGACCGTTCCTATCACCTCAGTTGCGCAGTCAACTCTTGTGCCATATTCTAGTATATGGAGAGATGCTGCTAGCGTGGCAACTTCCCGAGAAGAGAGGCGAGCTGCTCAAGCTTGTCGAAGACGATATACGAGGATTGCCGCTTGACAGCGCCGTCTCCGACGAAACCCTATATTCGGGACAAATCGGCAAGTTACGGGGCATTGGCAATGGGCGTAACATGTAACTGATGGGGTTCATTTGCAGGCTGTCTACGATCGTGCCAGAGCTGTGGAACACCAAACGACACAGGAACCAGACTATGCCCCCATTGCTTCACCAGGCTTTCCGCTCGATGCTCCATCTGTCGGCTAACGATCAAAGGTATGTTGTGCTCTAAGTCTTTGGGGTCCCACTTCAATTGATAACGTCGCTTAGGCTTGTATCACGTTTGCTCGACGTGTCATCATGCATCGCATCTCAAATGTTGGCGTGCAAGGGAAGACGCCAGTTGTGCGACTGGTTGTGGTTGTCTCTGTGCTCTTCCAGCGTACGAGCCTCTAACCAGTGGAATGGTTGTCGTCTCGCCGATTGCCGCTTCTTGATATGGACCTTTAAGGGCGTGTTGTATGTTGTCATGATTTTTGTAATCGCAGAGCCCTTTGTGGCATTCGTGTGCTTGGCATTTACAGCATAGAAAGAATCCATCGTAGGTATAGTAATGATACATAGTCACATACGGCCAATAAATCGCACAACTATACTATAGCGCACAGCGAAACGACAT
Source organism: Ganoderma boninense (assembly GCA_002900995.3). Lineage (NCBI taxonomy): Eukaryota > Fungi > Basidiomycota > Agaricomycetes > Polyporales > Polyporaceae > Ganoderma > Ganoderma boninense. Next base: position 2,304,888 of record CM035312.1, on the reverse strand, counting down.
CACAGCATCGAATACAAAGTCGAAAGCGCACCGTAAGTTAGCAGCAGCGAAAGCAATCCGAGTAGTCCCAGATCACAATCCTTCTCCCCCGCCGCAGCATCCGCTATCCCCATTCCTCTTCAAGCTCGCGCGCCAGGAAGTCGTCGTCGATCATGTTCACTTCGCTTCCGCCATCGTCATCTTCTGTGTCCTCGTCGTCGTCATCGACCCCGTTCATCGGCGAAGATCGCCGGCTGCTGCTGAGCTCTTCGCTCGTCCGCCGCGACGCGCCGTGCAGCTGTTCTGCGGTGAACGCCTCCTTCAGCGGCGACGCCCCGGACCGGTCCGCAGCGAGCTTCTTGCGCTTCGCAAGCGGGGAGCGAAGGACGTCCGCATCCGCGCCGTTCCGTACGCCGATGTCCGAGGGCGTCAGGCTCCGCACGCGTTTCCGCTTCGCTCGTGGTGAGGAAGGTGCGCTGCTAAAGACGTACAACGAAGTGAGTTCCGTGTCCCCCAAAAGGAGGAAATCAGCAGCCATACGGCCCGCAGTCCGGGCACGTACCTGATGATGCTATTCGACTCGTCTGTGAGGGACCCCTCGTCCTCCGACATCCCGCCTCCTCCTGTGATACCCAGGCTGCCCGCCTGCCCTCCCCCCTCGTCCTCATCGTCGGGCTCGTTCAAGTACTCATCCACCTCGTTGTTCGCGGCGTCCCAGTCGACTTCCTGGGGGGTGAATTCCCCATCGATGTCAAGCACTGGCCCCGGGTCCGGTCCCGATCCCGGTCCCGGTCCTGGCCCCTCGACCCCGAGGACCCCAATGGCGCGGCTGCCGCCGCTCGCGCTGGCACTGGAGTCGTGGTCCCAGTCATCTGCGTCGGGTTCTGGGTCAGAACTAATCTGGTGAGCATCCGAGGCGGGACTCGCAACTGCGGCGGGCGTGCCGGCGTCCTCGCGAAACGTAGGGTGCAAGAGGTACGGGGTTTCGTCCTGTCGTCTCCAGAGCGCAAGGGAGTCGGTGAGCCAGTTGAGCCAGACGATGTGGATGCCCGAGCAGCGGCGGGCGGCGTCGACCTTCTGTGTGCTATCCTGTCGCAGACGTCAGTGGCAGTGGACGCTGTGAGAAGGATCGATAGGGGCGCACCTTATTCGTGACAACATGTGTAATCTTGCTTGACAGTTCTGTGTGGCATTGCGCTCCGAATGCGGTCGCTGTCTTCCAAATCTCAGCCGTTTGTGGTCGTTGATCAAGGGGTATGACTCCGGTGAATAATATATGCACGCCTGCTAGGGTATCCATTCGTATTCGGGGGATAATAGTCTGTCCGGATTGAGCGATGTCTCTGGGAGAACTGAGAGGAGCAAAACTTACCCGGACATCATATTCCACAGGCGCATCGTGCCTCTTGCCTGACCTCTTCTTCGGAGACTTATGCTCCTCGTCAGGCTTGCGCCCATCGTATGCGACATAGAAACGCTCGTGAACATGCTCCAGTATCTTCAACCATATTTAATCACTATGGCACGTGGAAAAACGCCTTACAAGACGCACCTGCTGAACCCTGTCCAACTCGTTGTCGTCATTCTTAAGCAGCGCCTTCTGTACTGGCTTCTCCCTCTTCTCATGCTGCTCCGGGGGAATGGGTGCAGTGCCGTTCTCTACAGAGACAGACTCCGATGCCTCGTGCTCGGCCTTCTCTGCTGCCTCTTCCTTGGCAGTCTCCTGAAGCTCCTCTTGCTTCTTAGCTAAAGGTCGCTCCTCGACCTGTGCTTCGAGCGCGAGGGTGTTCTGCGAGAGCATCTCGTCCTTCTCCGCTTCGGACAGACCTTCCTCCGCTGGAGACGAGAGGGCATCAGACGACTCCACGACGTCTTCCTCCAGATCTTCGTCCTCTTCATCTTCCGCTTCAGGAACCACAAGCGCTGGGTCAGCGCCATCAACCGCGGCTGCTGTAGGTGGTGGCGGTGGAGGTACGACGGGAGCAAGTGGCTCTAGCTTGGGAAGAAAGGCAGAGTTGATGTCGCCGATCCCGACGAAGAAGTCGTCTTCGATTCGAGAAGCTGTCAGCGTGCCTTGCCAGTACAGGAGATTTACGTTGTGCAGACTCACAGGGTACGACCTTGACAAGGTTCGGGGACCACTCCCAGACGTCGGCCCGGTCATCAATGATAACGACCATCGACTGGTCGCAGGGAAGAGCCTGTGTAGACTCTTCTGCGTCAGACCTGGGATCGACGGGTAAGCTCCACAGCTTGGACGGGGAACGGAGCCGAAACTTACTGCCACTTTCATCTCGGGAGAGGATCCGGTTACCGAAAACCTTGCCGCCAGGGTCGATGGCCGCGCAGACTTCCTCTGCATAAGCACGAGTACCCATGGTATAAACGTGCATTTCATACTTGGTCGCCATGGTCTCCAGGAAGTCTAGTAGACCAGGCCTACATTGGCACGTGTAGGAAAGAGGAGAGCAGTGATTAGAACATGTGAATCTTGACTGGGTAAATGCAAGAGAGCGAGCGGACGGGTAACGGGTGGCGCGCGAAGAGAACGCACCGTGGTTTGATGTAGTACATGCAGCCATTCTGCTCAATGGTCTTCTCCTTGCCCTTGCCCTTGAACCCTCGCTGGTGCGGTTGGCCAAGCGCCTCCGGGCCAAGCCTAAACTTCTTGACGTCTTTGAGAGCCTCCCAATTCGGGTTCACTTCGTCCTCGTCCTCTCCCGGATCACCAAGCGCGACCTGCTCTTCCTTCTCTCCCTGTTCCTTCTCGTTCTCCTTGTCCTCGAGCGCGGCGGCCCTCTTGGCCTGACGGGCTTCCCAAGCTTCGCCTTCGCCTATCCACTCGCCGACGGTGGGGTCTACGGTCGCGTGAACAATGGTCTGATCGAGATCGACGATAAGGGAGAGCTTGCGGGAAGAGTAGAGGTGCTGTGCGGTGTCGCGCTCGATGCGCTGTGCTTCCTCGAGGGAGACGGTGGGGCCGTTGCGGTCGTGGGTCATGGGGATTGTGGCGCCTCCGTGGTCCATCTGACTGCCAAGGTAATCAGACCTGCGGGAGAGAATGCATGAGTGCGTGAGCGACTGGGCGAGGAGGGCAAGCGAGGGACAGCGCGGGAGGGTGGGTGAGGGCGCGGGGGCAGAATGGGAGCGCACCTGGTGAGGTCCTTCCCACAGATGCCACAGAGGCCGCCGAATACGATGCCATGCTTGCACGGCTCGAGGATGGACACGGCCGGGGAGTCTTCTGCGCGGGATCTGTGGATGACCTCGCCCTTGTTGAAGAGCCAGCGGGTGAGGGTGCCATCGAGAGGGGACTCCCAGGTGCCGAATCTGGACTCTGTCTGGCCGTCTGAGGAGACGTAGGCGAAGGAGTAATCGAGAAGGCGGGTGCCGCGTTGGACGTCTGTGTTGGGAGGGGCTGCGAGGTGGAGGAGCTTGATGGGGTAGGGGAGGTCGGTGGGGAGTTTAAGTTGAGTTGGGGAGGACATGGGCGTCGGCGAGGGCGGACGGAGGTATTGAGAATCGCCCAGAAGGGCTCTATATCCGCGCCGAGTGAAATGGAGGGAATAAGTAAGGACTAGTAATGCGGAGGCTGCAGACTGCTCGGGTCTCGCACCTCGCGCCCTGCTCCCGCCCCAGAACGACATCCCCCGGCCCCCGTCCCGGAGACGCCTGTCTTGTTGTCTCTTGTTTGGCTCCCTCCCACAACACCTCCGTCCCCGACATGTCTCATCCGCCTTGTCTTGTCTGGGCACTGGGAGGCAGTATCCGATTGTCTACAGGGGAAGAGACCTGCAAGTGGTGAAAGACGCTCAGAATTTACTCAGGCAGCTAGGAGTCCAAATCACCTGGGGATGTCCTTGTCGCAGTATGCCAGTCGAACCATGTGTTGAACAAGGGGAAGTAGTTAAGCTGGTCATCTTGCGTGACTTTATTTTGGCAAGTATCAGGGCTTTGAGATATGTACCTAGGCATGCGCAGTTTTCCTGGGTAATCTAGGAAGGACGTTGGCGATGCAATCCATGCGAGCATTCCAGGACACGAGGATGAGGGCCTCGCAAAGCGCCCATATGGCCAAACAGGAACAAAGAACGCGGTCGCGCTTCACAAGTACTTACCAGTGCTGCTGCACCAAGACGCGTCCAGAGAGCAGCCACAACGATGCCCCCGACTCGCCACTCAGAAGTCGAAGAGTCCGACTTCTTGGATAGTCTCTTTTTGGAGTTGGACAGCTCCACCGCCATTCCCCACCCGACTCCTTCTCCCACCCGCCGTCGACGCGTCACTCCCCTCCCTCCACGTACCCCCGTTCGTGCCCACAGGACGACATCTCCGTCAAAAAGAACACCGAATACACATTGTATTAAACCATCTGGTCATGCACATGAGGCTGGCGCATACCTCGTAGAAAGCGTCGACATCGATGCCCTTCTCGATGGCGCCGAGGACTGGGACTGGGACGACATGAACTCTGACTTCATGACTCCCCGAAAGAGCAGCCCCGTAAAACCAAAGGTATGGGTTAAACATGGCCACCGACCATGGCGCGTGCTGACATATTTGGCAGCGATCCAGGTATGCAGTGTCTGACGAGACAGCTAGCGGCCCCAAGGTCACTAGATGTACAGTTCTCACAGTCGAGGAACATGTGGTCAAAGGTCGTTTGGAAAAAGTGCCCTGATACTACAGTTCAATCAGATTTGTGTTCATTTTGCTCACCAAGATTCACAGGTCTTAGAAGCCAATGCGGTGCCCTCCAAAGAACTTCGACGAATCACTCTGCGCGACGACTGGACACATGCCGCTGTTCGTCCAGGTAGGAGCTTTGCTCTATAACATGATACTCCAGCACTGATCATCCATAAGGTGACGACATCAACATAATCGGGGAGTGGCTGACAGACCCTCCACCCGACGTACCGACAATATCTGTCTGTTCAAAGCACAACTACCTCATTCATCATCCCGACATCTTGCTTACCGCGACCTCGCTCTCCAATGCCTCCCACTGTTCAAGAAGGCCTCTTCTTGCCAACATGGTCCGCTCAAGCTCCGACGTCACCCCATCGCTTGTCTGGGGTAACTTCTTGCATGAGGTCATGCAGACATGTCTCAGCGTCGCCAAATGGGACGATAAATTCATCAACAAACAAATATCCGAGGTCGCTCAACGCGGCTCGGTGAGTTGTTGAGGATTAACATGGGCATGGAGCAGGCTATCACTGAAGTCAAGGCTAGGGCAAAAGGCCTGCGCGCGTTCGCAGACAAGTACATCTCCTCGTCGCCGAAGGTGGGTACGTTGTGCCTTGTCTTTCATGAACAAAGACTCACTGCTCGTCAAAAGCCGGATGCTTCATTGACTAACACTAGAGCTGGCCGTGGCGAGAAATCCCTCCTTGCTGTCTCGCAGCTGTACGACATCGAGGAGGACATCTGGTCGCCGACATACGGGCTCAAGGGGAAGATCGACGCGTCCGTCGAGGCAATCGTGCAAGACTTCGACGACTCTAGCACCCCGTTCGCCCGTGCCAGGCCGCAGATACGGGAGACCATGTCCCCAATGCCGTTCGAAATCAAGACTGGACGTGCGGTGGCTGGCATGGAGCACCGTGCGCAGACTATGCTCTACACACTCCTCATGGGCGAGCGTTACGGCACGGAGATCCCCAGCGGGCTGCTCTACTATACCCAGAGCGAGGAGGTCGTCCGGGTCCCCGCGGCGAGAAACGAGCTCAGGGCACTTCTCGTCGCGAGGAACGAGCTGGCCGGGCACATGATGAGTCGGCTCAGAGCAAAAGGAGAAATCACTGTCTCCGAGCATGACGGTGGGGCGTCGTTGGACGACCTCGAGTCCTTTCTCCCGCCAACGATCGACGACAACCGGGCTTGTGGCAAGTGCTTCGCATTGGATACGTGTATGTTATACCGAAAGGTGCGAGCAAAAGCTCTCCCATGCACCTGAATATCTCATTAGGCATTCCTCAGGCTGTGGAAGGCGTCGAGGACACCACTTCCGACATCGCCGACATCTACGACCTCAAGACTGGTCACCTGACACCCTCCCAAGCGGCCTTTTTCAAGAAGTGGGAAGCCCTCATCTCTCTCGAAGAGAAAGACCTCGTCCGCTTCCGGAAGGAGCTCTGGACCATGACCGCGCCGGAGCGCGAAGAGAAAGGCCGGTGCTTCAGCGACATGGTCCTCGATCTGACTTACCGCCCGCCGGATGCCATGAAGCCCACCAGTCAAAAGGAGGGCAAGATCCATCGTCTCACTTACCGCTTCGTGAAGTCTAACTCGGGAGGCGCCTCGCTCCTCAGCGGACACACGGGCGTCGGTGACGCCGTGGTCGTGTCTGTCGAGCCAGGCTTACTGGCCCTCGCGCGCGGGTTCGTCGTCGATCTCACCCCAGACGGAGTCGTGCTTGGGGTGGACCACGAGCTCGATGAGGACCTTGATCCTCGACCGCCTGCGCGGCCGACCCGGGCAGGATGGGCTCGCGCACTTCGACGACACGGTCGTGTTCCGGATCGACAAGGACGAGATGTTTGGGGGCATGGCACGCATCCGGGATAACCTCGCGCAGTTGTTCTATGCCGGAGCGGACTCGCGCATGTTGGAGCTCGTCGTGGACCTCGCGAAGCCGCGGTTCGTTGTGGACGCGGAGGAGAGCCAAGTGGCAAGAACGGCACCTGCCTCGTCGCACCTGAATAAGGACCAACGTGTGGCTGTGCAGAAGGTGCTCCATGCTGAGGACTATGCGCTCATCTTAGGTATGCCTGGTACGGGCAAGACGACTGTTATCGCTGCAGTCATCACCCAGCTGGTAGAAGCCGGGAAGACGGTGCTGTTATCGTCGTATACACATTCTGCGGTCGACAATATCTTGATGAAGCTGAATGGCTCTGACTTCGATGCTTTGAGGCTGGGGAACCTTGACAAGGTGCGCTGTGACTCTTTCTGCTCTTTCCAGACATATCTCAGTGAGTCTCGACAGATCCACCCAGATGTGCAACATCGGACCATGGCCGCCCGTCCTGTCGCGCAGACAATTGAGCAGCTGGAACATCAAGTCATGTCACCGCCTGTTGTCGCGACAACGTGTCTGACCATCGACCAGTGCGTGTTGTAGTTCTTACGCTGCATCATTCCCGGACTGAGCCGTATTTAGTCCTCTCTTCTCGAAGCGGACATTCGACTACTGCATCGTCGACGAGGCTTCGCAGATTACACTGCCGACATGCCTCGGACCATTGCGATTTGCAAAGAAGTTCGTCCTTGTCGGGACCACTTCCAGCTGCCTCCCTTGGTAAGTCCGGTATATTTCAAACCCAATAATCGACCGCTCACCATTTCTATCTGCATAGGTCAAAAACAGAGCTGCGAGGAAGGGTGGACTTGACGTCTCCCTTTTCAGGCGGCTCTCGGACGCCCACCCTGAGGCTGTCGTCGACCTGACGCACCAATACCGGATGAACTCGGATATCATGCTCCTCTCGAACAAGCTGATATACAGCAACCGGCTGAAGTGCGGGTCGGATGTGGTTGCTTCGCAGCGCTTGAAATTGCCCAGCCAGAAGTTCCTGGAGCTCTTGCATACTCGATCGACTTGTCACAGTGCTCACTGCTGGATGGGTCAACTGATGGACGAGAGGTGCGTCTCTTTACTCATCTATCGTGTAGACCATGCATTCATACGGCACGTCCTTAGCTGCAACGCGGTGTTTGTTGACACCGACAACGTACCCGCGCACGACTCGCGGGTCGGAGACCTGGTGGAGAACCAGATCGAGGCCCATTTGGTCCATCAGGTGACCGAATGCTTGCTTGAATGTGGCGTCCAGCAATCCCAGATCGGGGTCATCTCTCTCTACCGCCAGCAGCTCAAGCTTCTGTCATACCTGCTGCAAGATAGGAAAGAGCTCGAAATCCTGACGGCAGACCGGAGTCAAGGGCGCGACAAAGACTGCATCATCATCTCGATGGTGCGATCCAACGACGAGGGACAGGTGCGTCACGATCGTCCTCGGCGGTTTTTTGTCTTGTGCGTGCGAGCATCTCATTCTTGCGCATCGCGCTTTGTAGATAGGAGAACTAGTGAAGGACTGGCGCCGGATGAATGTCTCCTTCACCCGAGCGCGTTCCAAGCTCGTCATCATCGGCTCGAGGAAGACCCTGCAACGGGCGCCGCTGCTAACCGAGTTCTTCGAGCTCATGGACGACCAGGGCTGGATCTTGACGCTGCCTCCTGACGCTCATCTTATGCACGACTTCGGCGGCGCGACGCCGAAGAAGCGGCCCGCGGCTGATATGCTATCAGACATCTCGACGTGGAGACACCACAACAGGAAAGAGAACGGAGAGAAGTCTAAGAGGGCGAAGGTGTTCGGAGCCACTGATGAGAGTTTTTTAGTCGGGCGGCCATTGTTGCAGGACATCGCGAATGATCGAAAGTGACGCTACTCCCTCATAGACTCGGACTAGAACCGCGCACTGCTCTTGGCTTGAAGCACATGTATACACACACTACACACGTAATTTATGTATGGTTACAACGGCGCTACCTATTCGGAGAGCTTCCATCTACTGATCTCCTTGCCTATCCGAACGTGAACCTCTTCGGCCTCGAAGGTGCCTACACCCCGCCGTACGAGTTCGCCGCCAAATTCTGCCTGCAGCTGGGGTATGAGCGATGGCGGAAAGCAAGGGATAGTCGGAAACTCGGGTGTGATTGAAGCGAGAGTTGTTGTATGCCCCGGGGATTGTGAGACCACGGGCGCATCATGGCTAAGAACCGAAGGCTGCGACAATCCGGTCGGTTTGTCATTCTGCGTCAGAGTGGGTCCTGGCGTCTTAGAACCATCAAGAAGGGCCCAAGCGATAGACGCATGGAAGCGAGGATCGTCGTAGAAGTCCTTTTGGCGGATCGCCCGTAGCGTAGGGGCTAAGTTTTGGACGAGCGACTTGAACTACGGATGATGGGTAAGCACGGAGGTCAGGTCCGAATAACATGTGCGACTCGCCTCGTCGTGACCAGCTCCGACCTCCAAGGTCAAAAAGGTGCGTGTGCGCTCGTCATTCGTCAGCTCCGAGAACGTAGCGAAGGATGCCGAAAACCTGGAACGACGGCACAAAGGTGAATAAGTAGGTCCATACGGTAAGAAGATGCTACGCCCACTTTGACCTAGTTTTGGATATCGCGCGCACGGCACGCTTGAAATCGTCCCGTTGATGGGCTCTAAGATACGTCGGGCGGGTCAACGAGATGTGAAGCTCGATTGATGTGTCCGTGGCCTGGTGGTCTGACGATGCAGTTTCTGAACTAGAGCTAAGCATCCGTTCATCTTCCAAACCAATCGGGTGTAACGAGGGCACAAGTAGTTTTGCGGTGGCGTATGTACGTGACAGAAGGGTATGCAGCTGAGACTGCTTGGGTATGAGGAGGGGAACGTAGACATAGGCTGCAAATTGACCCTCGATATGAGGCGCTGTTCGTCGTCTACCCTGATGAAGGGCCGGGTTATCGACGGGGTTATCTGGCTGCAGATGATCACCGATGGTAGGCAGCTTTCTGAAACACAGTTTTTCGTCATTGCGTACGAATAATAGAGGGAACTTCACTCACTTTAGCTTCTTGATGGGTGGCCGCTGTGCGACAGGGGGCGGAGATTGATCTTCGTCGGAGCTAGGATATTCCACAAGACTTGAATTTCGTTTCATATGCGCAAAGAGTATAGGTTCCTCGATGTCGAGGAGTGTCCGCGCAAGTCCAAGCGGAGCGATTCGAACAAACGAAGACACGACAGACAATGGTGGATACCGCCACCCGGAATATGGCTGTAAAAGGATCAGGACTGCTCTCCTGTCACAATCATATTCCGGACCGCGATTTTGGGTAAGCGCGGTATAGGACTCAATACCAGCAGATATTTACTGGGCTGTAGACCCATATAACAGGTGAACAAGGTTGCATTGTTCTTTTGTTAACGAGCGCCTTTGAAAACCCAGGTCCAGAATATGGCTGCGACAGGAGACCAGTCCTGTTCCTTTTACAGCCATATTCCGGCCTGCGGTATCTGCCACTGCCCGTCGTGAGAGAGCGGGCGGCTGTTGGGTGCATTTCCATAATCGGAACGCAATCCAGAGACACTCGATTCGTCCGATTCGGCAGTGGAATATCTTCGTCAAATATGCATGGTAAAATTCGTGCTAGGCATACATCGCTCTAATTACTCAATCTCTCGTTGTACAGACTATGAATACAAAAAAATCTTCAGAGCCGCAAGCTTACTTGCTAGCGACATCCAAGAACCCCACAGAGCGCCAAGCCGCGACCCACGCCTTCGCTTCAGTCTCACCGATGGCAGGCATGGCCGCAAGAGTCTCAGACGCGCTCTTGGCCTTCTCCGTCGACAGATGCGGGAGCCCGAGAGGCTCATGGCCTTCCTTCACGTGCCTCCCCGCCCTGAAGAAGTCCAGCAATCGCAGAGCCGGGTTCTTCTGCATCGCCTCGACGGCCTGGGAGGAACCCTCTGCGCCCGCAGTGCGCACAAGGGCAGCGAGCCACTCATCGTAGGTGACGAGCGGCACTCCGAGCTCGGCTGCAATGGGCGTGATGATGCTACGCCAAGGAACGGCGCGCGGGTGGACGAGGTGGAGGATGGGCTCGGAGGAGTTGCGCATCTCCGCGAAGGCACGGGCAGCAGTGTAGCCTGGGATGAACGACGACACAGTCTGGGCATCCGGCCGGAAGGCGTGAGTGCTTGTCTTGTCATATCGACCCAATGAGAGACTCACCCCGTCAACATCGGGCAGACAGCGCGTAAACAATGCGGACTTGACGAGTGCGGGGAACCACTCGCGCTCGTTCCAGTATCCGACCTTGTTTCCAGTGACTTGGCCGAGACGGACGACCACAGCGGGCAGGCCCGAGCGCTCCGACACGTGGTGGAGGACTTGTTCCACCACCCACTTCGATTCGGGGTATCCGGCCCGGTAGCCGAAGAGGGATCAAGAAGCACCTCAGGGACAGGGGGTGGAAGGGAACAACCTAGGAGATAGCTAAATTAGGAGAAACAGCGATCTGGAACAGACAAACGCACGAGTGAAGACCCCGATAGAGCTGATGAAAAGGATCCGAGGGGGTTCGGAGTAGGGCGAGCTGAGAGCGAGGTCGATGAGGTTCCGCGTGCCCCTGAGGTCGGTTTCGAAAGATCTCAGCGACAGGACAAAGTTCACAGTCCATGCTGCGAGAGAAGTGTCAGAGATAATCGAGGGACCAAAATGGCATCCTGACATACCGTTGTGCAAGATATGGGTGATAGAAGCACGGATCTATCAACGCAGTCAGCAACTCATTACAGAGAGTTTCAGATCGCAGACGCAGTACCTCGTCGAGAAACGCCGATTCCAAGCCAAAGTTCTCAGCATCCAGCGCCCCTTCGACCATCACAAACTTGGTGGATGACAAGAGGCTCTCGTCCAGCCCACGTTCGCGGAAGCGAGCGTGCTGCCTCTCCAAGGCTTGCGTTCCACGGCGGTTAAATGCGTAGACCTTACCAACGCTGTCGTCGCGGAGCAAATGCTCCAAAACGTCACAGCCAAATCCTCCGGTGGTGCCGGTGAGCAGGACAACATCCTTTCCGACCTCACGCTTGCGCAGCGCCGCAGGGCGCGCAGGGAAGTTCGAGGCGTACTCTTCAGCGATACGAACAAGGTCCTGCGGAGTGTTCCCACCGGACGAGCGGGACGAAGAGTTATGTACGACGGCAAGCACAGCAGCGGTCAAGGCGTTGATGGTAGGGGCCTGGAACACGAGGTTCGCTTGGATGCGCCGTGCAGCCGCAGGGGACTTCTCTCGCACGGCGTGCAATATGGCGTTGCGGATCCAGGTTGCCTGGAGACTATTGCGGCGAACGGGTAAACATCGTACCATACTAATGAGCCTGATGCACTCACCTGTCACACCCGTTTCTAAAGATATCCGCTTCGTCTGCGATAGGCTTCTTGAGAACCCTCTCGACCACGACGCGCAGGAACGCCTGGACGTTGCTGGCGTCCCAAGCAGAGGGGCCAGGAATATCGCTCTGCGCACTCTCAGCTACCGCAGCATACACCGCGTCAATCTCGTCCCTGTAGGCGTTGATAGCGGGTTCTCGGCGCGGCAGTCCCTTGATACCGTATGTCAATGGCTTCGACGGGGAGGCCACAATGATCATTTCTTTGAAGATGCGAGAGTGTTGAGGGGCGAAGTCGTTGGCACGCTCGATTGTTGCCCTTGGGAGCTGCTCAGCTGGAGAACAAAATGGGAAGTCAGATATACATACCATATCTTGTTGCGGAAGTCCTCCAGCGCCGCTGTATCCTGGGAATCGAACTTGTAGTCCGCCTTGGGCTCGATGAGGACGCCGTTCTGGAACCTCCCCTGTCCAAAGACAACGCAACTCTGGACGTGAGGGTCCTCCCTGATTATATTTTCTGGAAACATTGTTAATTCAACGCGCGAATGAATACTTGCTAAGACGCTCACCAATGGGCCCCGGGTTAGTCTTTCGACAGTAAATAAATACATGTTAGAGACAGCGAGCGTAACATCGAGCATTGTTCCCATACCTTCTCGCCGTTGGAAAGGATGATCTGATCGTCTAGGCGTCCATAGTATCGCCACCATCCTGTCCGGGTAGGATGCGGCTCAAGCAAATCGTTCGAAGCATAGGCATCCTTTCCGTCTAGTTTTGTGTTGCATACTGGAAGTGGCGCCTCTGGGGAAGACTCGGGACATAGGTCACAACACCATCCAAACGAAAACCCAGCGGCATTCTCACCAGGACGATCAGCTCTGACCTGTTGTCACCCTTGTCAACTAGAACGGCGTCATGTTGAGGGTTGACCTCGAAATATTCCCAGTCCTTCCCTGGTCGGACTGGAAGGATAAAACCGTGAGTTAGAAGACAGGCCATGGCAGTACGGCAAGGACAGACCAGGGTAGGCCTTGGCAATTGGGCCCAATTCCGAACTGATGGCATTTCGATCAGTCAAATGGGGTTAACAGTGTTTTGAAGATACGTACCTGCCGTATGCGGAGTAGATGGTAACCCCTTGGGCAGTAAGGGCGTCCCCGACCCTTTGGTCTAGCGGTGCACCGCCGTATAGCTGAGTTGCTAAATGAGATATCGATAGCAGCGCATATAAGAGGGCAAACATACGATGCCCCTCATGGTCTTCATGAAAATAACCTTGCTCGGATCGCGAGACCACGGCTACGATATGCAAATAAGCTAGGTTTCCACATACACAGCACAGTCCTCGACACTGACCTCGATGAACGCCGGCGCAGTGGTAACAAAATGGGAGGAGGTCTTGATCATGCCATCGAAGACGTTCTCCGTCGTCGGAATGACGGGAGGCGTCTGAGGCTGAAAGGTCGCAAGGGTCCAGCCTGCCGAGGCCTAGTGAATGCGAGAAGTGCGGTTTTCCATCAGCATCGATACATTGGGGCATCGGTATGTAAAACCGTACCGCAAAGGAATACATCATGACGCCGACTCCGTGAAACATAGGTGTACCATGGACGCTCAGAACAGACTGGGCGAGGTCTACATCGCCGTGCCCTATGTGCCGAGATGTCAACAACTATCAGGAAGAATACTAGACAGGACACTCTTACAAGGAGCGGTGGTCATGCTCATCAAGCGCTTGTGGGTCCATCGAATGGGCTTCGGGTGGCTCGTTGAGCCTACAAAACGTAAGCATTGGTAGCTGATCATAGAGAGAAGCATACCGGAGGAGTGCACAATCAGCGCCAAGTCTTCCTCGCTGTACTTGTCGGGCAGGTGGCCTGCCGCTTGAGCAGACTCAGCCCCATCGGAGGGGTAAAGGTCGGCAAACGAGGGGATGGTATGGAGCGATACGCCTTCGACTTGCTCTCTCACGGCGTTGGAGAGGGCCTGGATGGTGCTGTCGGGGGAGACGAGGAGATCGCGGCAGCCCGTCTTGCGCAGCATGTCCGCCACCGCCGCGGGAACATTCCGGCCAGAAATAAGAAAGACGGCGTGCCCCGCACGGAGAACGCCGAGGCTGGTCGTGATGTACGAGACCGTATCTGCAGCGGGCGCTCTGGTGAGCATACTCTCCTGATACACTACAGCTCCTCCGCTCCTCGCTCGGACAGCGCAACTCACCTGCGTTCGCGAAGACGGCTACAATCGAAGGGGACGTTACTTTGGTGTTAATGTAGCGGGCAGCGCGACGAATGCCGTCGGCAAGCTGCTCGCAGTTGATGTCGTTGACCTTCTCGCCGTCGTGGTACCGGAAGAAGGGGTGCTTGGCGTTCTCGCGAGCGTGCCATTCGAAGAGCTCGGGGACGCACTTGACCTTCCCAGACTCGACGGTGGACCGGGGAGAGGAGAACTCTACGGAGGTGGTGGAAGCCATGTCGAGGATGAAGTGTGCTCGGAGTGATACAGAGGTTGCCGACGGCCGCCGGCAGCTGCATCGTACTTGTACCAAGCCCTGCTACTGGTTTGGTTAGGACCAAGGGCAAGACGTCGCTGTGAGGCTCGTGACAGATGCTGCGACGTTCCGCCAACAGCCCCGGGCCTGTCGGATGGGGAGGACTTCCGGCTATTGTGGTAGCCGATCCCCTGACCATTAGGGCTCCACGTAATCGACATGCACAGAAAGGCTGGATCAGACTCATCATCAGAGGATTCGCTGCCTGATGGTGGCCGAGGAGGAATGGGGGCACCCGGCAGGAGCCGGCAGGTCGGGCAGACACCAATTGTGATGAGCAGGGCCCGGACCGGGCTTCCCAGGCTCTGTTCATCAGGGATGATAGAACGAGCGGTGGTGCGGTTGATCATGATGGGGAGTATGGAAGCTTGCTGCCACGGGTCCGGCATGTGCGGGCGGGCCTCGTGGAGGAAAGTCAAGGGTGCGTTTGGGAGGACGGCGATGAGGACGGGATGGTGCTGAGCGGGGCCAGACGACGGGGGATGGAGGCGGAACAACCGGCGCAGCATAACTCTGAAAGGCTGAGTGACACTGACAACCGGCGAGGTCATCCAGCATTTGTCTTGGACATACGCTCCAACATACCGCACCTGCCACAATGTCCCAACTCGGCAATCCAAAGGTTAGTGCGGCGTTCCTCTCCCTGCGCGCCCACCCTCGGCACTCACTCGGATTCCACACTCCGGGGCTAAACCCCCCGCGGAGCATGTCCTTGCCACATCGTCCTACCGCACACCTTGACGATATATTTGAACCCTTGCTTTTCCACCGCCGACCGCCACCAAGCAGGAGATAATCGAGCGGTCGGCCAACTACGGGCGTGTTAGTACCTGTTAGTACATGCTTTGAGCGCCCCCATTCAGTCAATCTCGATCCCGGCAACCTGCCAGCCAATGCTTATCGTTCTAAGCAAACTTAGATTGGCTTGCCTGCGCCGGAGCTCCGACCCAGCTCGGCGCTCGCGCCTCGGTCCCTGGCACCACTAGTCGCAGTATAGTAATTTCCCTGGCAAATCACGAGTTGAAATAATACCCTCCGCAGATAAGCCTGGCCTTCCTTAAGTATATCCCGTCAGATTTTGATGGCCTGAAAACAGGTCAAAGAGTCCATCAGGTGATAACTACAGATTCTCATAGAAACATCCGTTCAGAATCAGCTAGTCAGTCCCTATTATAATCGTTCTACACTGCCCACTTCTCCAAGGACAGCCCCGCTCCAGACTCCCCACGGGGACCCCTGGGGACCCCCACATCATACAAGTCCGAGCAAATGAAAACATGTCCACCTAACTTCATGCGATGGAGTCGCTTCGGCTCTTCTGTGTCCAATTTCGCAGTCAGCCGGAGAACTCGAGGAAGCTCGATATTGCACCCACAGGAAACCCGCCCAGCTCGTAGTCTGCCCTCGTTTCCTTCAGCACATCGACGCGGACCATGCTTCTGGAATGCCTGTGGTGCGACGCGATCCCACCGTTGTACACCCGCGAGTGCGACGGCGCAGAATCGCTGCCCGACAGCGTGTTCACGCCCGGCCTCAGCTTGTGCAGGAACGCACGGTTGTTGAGCGACGTGACGAGCGTGTTCGCATACAGCTTCGCCAGGATGAGGGACGGGAATTCGTAATACACCGTGCCCGGCAGCGCGGCGAACAGCACCACCGCGACGACCGCCACGGTCGCCGTGAGGGTCCCGGACTCGATGACGAGACGCACGAGCTTCATGACCATCGTGTCGGAGTGCTTCAAGCCCGTCCGTGTCCGTAGCAGCTGTGGGGTGGGCTGAGCGGGTGGGCAGGCATGCGTACTCTTGATTCTAGACGTACGAGAATCGTCATTGCAACCGCTATCATGACATCGACTAGCGCACTTCCTCCCAGCCATGCCTGCGTTGGTCGGGCGTATCAGCATGGACGAATCCAACGTGCTCGTGGTACCACACGCTCACCGAGATAGCTGGCAAGCTTTTGTCCTGTGACGAGGCCTGCGACGCCGGTCGGTTCTTGACCTGTCATGGTCGGGAGGTGCACGTAAGACCCAGCCCAAATCTTTGGAAATGAAACCCGAATTTCCTACCAAAACGCCGCTGGCAATGCCGGCTGCCCCTTGAGCAAGCGAGACCTATGCGAGACCACATTGTCGTGAGCTCCGCGAAGCGCGGGTCTGACGTGCGTTCGAGGGTACATACAACGGCAATGACTCCGGCTAAGATGTCCGACTTGCTGAGAAGCCATATTCGTCGAGCATAGTAGAGCTGCACGGCCGCGGAAACAATTCCGCCAAGCACCGGGACGCTGAACCAAGCGAGGCGCAGCTTGACGAGGTTATTCACATCGCCGTAGTGGAGTGCATATTTGTTAAACGCATCGTCGGTAATTAGGATGGTCTGGAGCCACTCGATGGCAAAAATGATATAAACTGCGGGGCGCTTTAGGGACATGCAGGTGGATAGAAGAACCGAAAAACCACACCGAAGGCGCGGGTTGTTCGCGGATCCTCTGGAAACAGAACATGATAAAGATCTGTTAACATGAAGGGTTAGTCTCTGGCGTGAATAAGCAGAGGGCTAGGAGGTGCGTATCGCTCACAAACTTGCACGGTGAGTGCTCCCATCAGACCCCAGTTGAGGTACTCTCCAAGCACCTGTCGATGACGACAAATGCGAGGCCGTCATCATCGGAGAGGCAGACAATCGTTTACGTATATCGTACCTGCGGGCCAGCTCTAAGCATGGAAGGATGGTCAGCGGGAGGGGGCCTCGAGGCCGAGAAGTGAAGTACCCACAGGTCGACGACGGAGATAGTCGCGTTCATTGTGACCTTTGGCGTAGAACCGGCGGGGAAGTAGCGGGTGTGAGGGCAGGCTAGAATTGCCTTATACATGTGGTGCTGGTTGGGTACTCGCGGGTTTACCACGCGTAGGACTGGCGCACATGCCCAGGTGATGAATCACGGACGGCATGGGTTTGGTTCTCTGACCACGGTCGGCAAACAGATGTTAGTCTGTATGGATGCGAAACGGCACGAAGGAAGGGTCTAAGCTGTCTGGGGTGACGCCGAGAGACAGCGACGGACAGCCCTTCTCATGGAGTGCACCGACTCTGGCGGGGAGAGTCGGAAGAGGCGTAGTCGTGCGGCGATCGCGGTATTGGCATCAATGTCGAGGAGAAGAACGACGATGGTCTATGTGACCGAGTGGGCGGTAGTGATGAGATCTGTCAGAGAAGGAGGAGGGGTGATATCAAGTGCGTCAACTTTGTTTGTGGAAGATGGAAATGTTGGGCGTTGGGAAGGGATTGGATTGATAACGGGATGCCGGAAAGGTGGAGAAGGAGCAAGTGGTCGAGACGCTGTTGATGCGCAGATGTTGTCGGGAATGTTTCTGGAGGATCGGCAATTGCTGAGGTTGGGTGACAGGGGGATGGCAGGTATCCGACAGGCTTGGAGGCGCTGTGAGTGGATTGCCAATCGGGAGAGCGCAAGTGCACAGAGTGGGACACCGGCGAAAGGGGCAAGGGGAAATGGCAGGACAAGTGGCCGACGAAGGTGTTGGAGGGCAGGAGCGAGGAACGGACGTCGCAGTGGCAGGAATGGCAGCTGCACTGAAGCCTTTGCCTGACTGCACTCCCGACTCTCTCGGCCGCGGCTGCGACGGTCCGGGCATGCCGTCATGAGCCGGGCACTGCCACTGGACGGGCGCGCTGGTGCCCAAATCGGGATGCACACGTTGACAATGACGGTGGCCTGGCCTCGGAGTGCATGCTTGCTGCCATCGCTCTGGCTGCAAGCTAAGCACCGGCTCTCTCATCCGGAGCCCTCACCACCGCTACGTACGTGCTTTACTCGACATCACCATCTGCATCTCTCACGCCATCTCCAGATAGTCGCTCGATCGGAACTTGGCGCAGGCTTGCTCTTTCTCACTGGCATCCGACCACTGGGTCCTAACTATTCCAGTTCGCAGTCTCATTTCGCGTCTAGATTGCAGCATCCACCTTTCTCTCTCGCAGTAATCTCGGTCCGACTGCGCTCGACACCACCATGCCGTCACCTTCCTTCTATTCTCCGTTGCTATCTCACTCGCCACGGCTAGAACCCCCTCCATGTCAGGTACCATTCCGCCCCCTCCCCTACTTTGGCATGCTTCTCTAACTGCACTCCTACGGTCCCGAATCCATCCCTGATTGATGCAAATAACCGCAATCCGAGCCGAGCGTGGCCGACTGTGGAGCATGGAAACAAGAATTTGCCAGAAGCACTTCCACCGTCTTCTCCCGCCTATCGCTCACCACACGCAGCGCCTGGCCAGTACCGCTTGTCCTGGACAGCTCGGGGCTCTATGTTGCGGGTGTCTAGCCACCCTATCTCCTGTCCCCTTCCGTCCTTCGCTCCAAGTCCCCGTCCCCGTGGCCGCCCAAACCCCGCGTTTTCTCCAGCTACCTTGTTTCCTCCGATACCATTCGGACTAGGTTGAGCAAAACCGAAAATCCTCCTTCTCAAGGCATTCACTCGCAGCCTCGGCCTTCGGCCATTCCATACAAGCCCTCCATTTGGACATGTCCTACTTTGTCACATCCTTCTCCCGCCAAGAACGGACAATAGAAGCCATTCCTGCCTACCCTTCTCGGCAAGCTCACCACTACCTCACCATCGGTATGTCTGCACTCACACGCTCATACATCACTCCCAACCACCTAACCGATTCGCAGTATCATGCAGCAAGCATTTTTGGAAGCCGCGCGAGCGTGGTCATCGGGGCGCTCGAGCCCAACTAATTATTGCGATTAGCCTACGTAGAACCACGAATGATCACACTGATATCCAATACCACGAGTATGGGTGCTATACCTTGTTGGCCTCGCGTATAAAGGTACGATGGGACTGAGGGGGGATGCCACAGAGACCACTCGTGCTCCCCTCAGATCGACATCCACCGCCTTAGACCTTAGACATGCACGCCACCCAGACCAAGATCGCCGTGGTATGTTTGTGATGATCGTGATCACCATCACGTATGCTCATGGGGCCGCCATCAGGTCGGCATCGGTGCTCAACTCCCCAGTGGTACCTCCTCCACCACCAACTTCGATTATCACTCCTTCTTCGAGTTCCTCCTTCAGAAGGGCGAGGCTTACGAGCCCATCCCCAGGGAGCGCTTCAACATCGAATAGTAAGCTCACTTCTGCACACTCAGTATTTCGAGCTCATTGACTAATACGTTACCGCCAGCATCCGAGGCAATGCGACAGGCAAGATCCTCGCCGACACCGGAGCGTTCCTCAAGGACATCGACCAGTTCGACTTCCTCGAGTTCGGCATCACCGCCAAGGATGCGAAGTACATGCCGCTGAGCACCCGCAAGCTCGTGGAGGTCGCCTTCCTCGGCCTCCAGGACTCGGGCATCGACTACCGCGGCAAGAACGTCGGCTGCTACATGTCCGGCGTCGCACACGACTTCTACAACGTCTCCGGCCATGTAAGTTGTTCTTCGACGCACAGATAGTGAACAGGACTGATGGAATATCTGCTTGCCTAGGATGACACTGAGGCGAAGGGCTCCTTCTCTTACGGGCCCGCGATGGTCGCCAACCGTGTGTCGTACCACCTCGACTTGCGTGGGCCGACGGTCCCCATCGACACCGCCTGCAGCTCTACTCTGTACACGACCCATCTCGCCGTGCAGGCACTGCGCAACGGGGAATGTGATGCAGCCGTCGTGGGCGGGTGTCAGCTGAACCACCGGTGCGTGCCTCAGGCCTCATGTTTCAGCAGCACATCGATGAAGGTGGCTGATGGGCCTTGTTCACCTTACCAGCTTCACGGATTGGTTGATCTACACTCAAGGCGGCATTCTCTCCCCTGACGGAAAGTGCAAGCCGTTCGATGCCACCGCCAACGGGTAAGGGAGCCGCATGGTGTATTTCTTTTTCCATGCATTTACCTGCGTTCTAGGTTCGGCCGTGGAGAGGGCGCTGTCGCGATTGTCCTGAAGCCTCTGGAAGATGCCATCCGCGACCACGATCACATCTATGCTACTGTACGTCTTCCCTCATAGACCTATCTTTCCAGCATTGTAACAACGTTGCGCAGATCCTCGGCACTGGTGTCAACTCCTCTGGATCACTCGCGCCTGTCAGCGCACCTGTTGCCTCAGCCCAGAAGGACGCCATGCATCGTGCGTTCTCGCAGACCGACCGGAAGCCCCAGGACGTCGACTTCCTCGAGCTGCACGCCACTGGTCTGTCTCACTTTCAATCAGCTATTACGAAGTGCCTGATCGAGTCGATTTTAATTTTCTCTCAGGAACTGCCTCCGGGGATCCCACGGAGGCGAACTGGGTCGGCGCGGAGTTCAAGCGCGATGATGAGCTCGCACTCGGTAGCGTCAAGGGCAACGTCGGGTGCGTCCATGAACCCTTTTGATCTCACGCTGGTTGGTGTCGGAGTCGGTGGCTAATGCAAATAAAAACACAACGCAGTCACTTGGAAATCACCGCCTTCCTTGCGTCTCTATGCAAGGTCTGCGGCATCTTCGAGACCGGGCTCATCCCGCCCAACGTCAACTTTGTGACTCCGAACCCCTCGATTCACTGGGATGAGTACCGCTTCCGCGTACCGACGGAGATCGAGCCCCTCAAGGTCCGCTCGTCGACCCGCCCCGCGCTCGTCGCCATGACCAGCTCGGGCATCGGTGGCGCGAACGGCCATGCTGTCGTCGAGGGCCCCCCCATCTCGACCAACTCGACCCCCTCGTTCTGGGTGGAGGGTGCTGGTGCGCCTTCCCTCCTCATCGCCGGCGGCCTGTCGCCGAGGTCCACCACCGCTGTCAGCGAGTCTCTGTTGAGCATTTTGGAGGGCGTGGACGTCGCCGGGCTGTCGAAGGTGTTCGGTCGTCGGGCACGGTCGATGACATGGCGCTCCTTCGCGGTGGCCAAGGCGGGCAAGACCCCGAAGTTCAACGAGGCCGCTATCATCCCTAAGCACAAGACGCCGATTGTCTTCGTGTTCTCCGGCCAGGGCACCCAGCACTTCCAAAGTGAGCACGCTTGCATATGAGTGTTTTTAGCGATCCGTGCTAACGTTGCTTCAGTGGGACGTGACCTATTCAGGACGTCCGCCGTCTTCCGCACAAGCATCATCGAGCTCGACAAGGTCTACAAGGCGGCGACGGGCTCGTCCCTCATCGAGCTCGGCCTCTTCACCGAGACCGCCACCGACACCAAGGACCCCCTCGGCGACCCCTGGCCCATCGCCATCACCCTCCCCGCTCTGACCATGCTCCAGCTCGCTCTCGTCGAGACCCTTGCTGCCGTCGGAGTGACTCCCGCCATCGTCGTCGGCCACTCTGCCGGTGAGACCGCCGTGCTCTCTGCCTCCGGTTCGGGCTCGAAGGAGCTGGCGCTGGAGGTGGCGATTGCCCGTGGCCGCGCGATGGCCCTCCTCGAGCAGGCCAGCGGTACGATGGCTGCCGTGTCGTGTTCCCCGGAGGACGCTGCCGGCTTCATTGCCGAGGTCCACGCGGAGCTGGGCGAGGGCACACTCACGGTTGGCTGCTACAACACGCCGGGCGCTGTCACTCTGTCCGGGGCGGAGTCGCACATTGACCTGGCGGTCAAGAAGGCGAGCGCGGCAGGGATCTTCGCGCGGAAGCTGCGGACCAGGATCCCCGTGCACTCGGACATGATGGCGCTCTGCCAGGCGGAGTTCGAGAAGCTGGTGCAGGACGTCTTTGCCCGCTACCCCACGTCGGCGCCCACTGTGGAGACGTATTCGACGAAGACCGGGGGGCTGTACACGGAGGCGTTCGACGCGCAGTACTACTGGGACGGCACGATTGGCCCAGTGCGCTTCACGGAGGCCATCACCGCACTCGCCGCGACGCACAAGCATGCGACATACGTCGAGATCGGGCCGCACCCTGTTCTGACAAGCTACATCTCATCGATGACGGAGAAGAACACGCTGATCACCTGCCCGCTCCGCCGTCAGCGTGCTCCTGAGCCCGGCGCTGAGGCGGCGGAGTTCCTGACTGCCCTCGGGAAGCTGGTTATGGCGGGGCACAACTGCGTGGACTTCGACGCGCTCACGGGTGGTGCTAAGCTCTCGTCGGGCAAGATCCCTCAGTACCCGTTCGCACCGAAGACCGTGCCATGGCGCATGCAGACCGCAGAGATTGTGAGGCAGGGACAGCACCGGAACGGTCCCCTCAACTACCCGCAGCTCCAGGTGAACGTCCAGACGCACCCCGACTTGGCCGACCACATCATCAAGGAGGAACCCATCATGCCTGCGGCGGGGTTCATCGAGATGGTATGCGCTGTCAACATTTTGATTTATCTCCACAAACGCTGACAGCATCATTGGCAGGCTTTCGAATTCGGTGCCACAGAGGTTTTCGACGTCGAGTTCCACGGACTCCTTCCTCTGTCTTCCGAACGCCCCGTGCCTGTAGAAGTCAAGTTGGAGGGCACGCGTTGGAGCGTCAATAGCGCGTCGTCTACGGACTACTCGAAGGCCTGGCCTATTCAAGTACGGGCGATTCGAATTGTCTGTCGTACATGTTCCTGACGCGTTGACATTGACTGCAGTACAACCGCCGCCATGCTACTGGATTCTTGTCCCTTGAGCCCATCGATCAGTCTACCGTCCAGTCTGTCGACTTGGAGGCTATTCGCAACAGAATGACCGCAGTCGATATGAACGGCGAGTCATCCATCTGAAGGAGAAGCTGAACAGGGATTTTCTGACACTGCTTCCGACAGGCTTCTACGAACGCATGGGTTCCTTTGCGCAGTTTGGCCCGATGTACCGCCGTATCCAGACGTGTCACGTTGCCCGCGGACCAAATGGTGCTGTCGAGGTCCTCACTCAGGTTCGCGGTGCTGACAGCGACATTCCCAAGTACGTACTGGCCGGCGGCAGATTAGCGGGCAGCTGCTGACGCGATTTCGATTAGCCTTGCGGATTACCGGTTGCATCCTGCCATTCTGGATGCGGCGATCCATGTCATGGTCCACCCGACCTTGACGGGCAACTACGACTCCGAACTGTACCACCTGCCGTCCAAGGTGTCCTCCATTCGCCTTCTCCGTACCGGCCCGCTCCCCAAGACTGTCTACGGGTATGCAACCCTCGTCAACTGGTCTCCTGGTATGTCGTGATTTGGCTGTCATATGTTGGTTAACATATTCATTAACGTCGCCAATGCCAGATGCGATCACCTACAACGCCATGATTCTGGACGAGCAGGGAGCACCGATTCTTGACCTCACCGGGATCGACGTTGCCTTACACGGTCACCGCGTCAAAGCACTCCCGACCCGCTACGAGGTCGTGTACCAGCCTCTCGGTCTGACTGTCGGTGTCCCCCACGACGCGCCCGCACTCTCTGAGGCCTTGCAGCTGGACGTCTCCCACGATGCACGCCCTGCCAACGGCAGTGGCTCCACCACGCCGTCGAACTCCGGATCCGGGTCCCTCAGTGGCGTAAGCACCCCGCCGTCGTCGAACGATGATGTGTCCGCCATTGTTTTCGACTACGTCCGGGGCGAGGAACTCAAGCTCCAGGCCACCCTTTCCGCGCTGGACGTCTCGGAGCCCCTGTCCCTCCTCTTTGTGGCTCAGGGCTCACTGAACAGCGACGCCGCGCTCGGCTTCACGAGAGCTCTTCGTCGGGAGTACCCTTCCTGGACGCTTCGCGTTGCGACGTTCGATCCCTCCTGGTCACGCGCTCGTGTGGCTCAGGCATCCCGCGAGTTGGTGTCCCAGGTCGGAAAGGAAGTCGAACTCAAGGTGGACATCGACGGTTCTGTGTCGGCGCCCCGTGTCGAGCTCGCCGAGCCTCCTGCGTCCCATGTCCCCCTCTCACTCGACAAGCCTTGGACGCTGGAGAACGGCGAGGTCGTCCAGACCGACCTTCCGCATGCTTTTGAAGACCACACCGTCGTGCAGATCGGCGGCGTCGCATCCAGCTCGGCCGGCGTTTGGCAGTTTGTCGGCAAGGTCGACGCATACGGTTCTTCTGTCCCTGTCGTCGGCATCACGACCAAGTCCGTCTCCAGCCATGTTGAAGCCCACAAGGGCAGCATCGTCGAGCTCGGATCTAGCAGCACGTCACTGGCAGTCCCTCCTCTCGTACCTTCTACCATTCTCGCTCTTGCCCTCAGCCCTCCCGCTTTCTCGCAGCCCGAACGTCTCAAGGGTACTCGGGTCCTCATTCACGACCCTCAAGGGGACCTCGGCGCGCAGCTGCGCGACATTTCCACGAGCCTTGGCCTGAAGGCGACTCTCATCGACAGCCTCGAGAAGGCCAACCTTGCGCCAAGCTACCTCAACAAGCCCCACTTCATTCTTTCCGGCTCTCGCGAGAAGAAGGACGTGACCATCCTCCGTTCTCTCCTCTCCGCAGGGCGCGGACGGATGCTTCTCTGGAACGATCCTGAGGACGGCCTCGCCGGCATTATTTCTAAGGAGCCATGGGTCATCGGTGACGCTCTGCGTGCGTCGCTCAAGTACCACAGCACTCGGGCAACGCCATCCGCGTCCATTGTCCGTCCCTCCCAGCTCCTCCCGGCGGAGACTTCGAGCGCATCTCTTTCCGTCAGCCTGTTCGACTCGCAGAAGAGCTATGTCCTCATCGGAGGTATTGGCAGTCTCGGTCTGTACATGGCTCATTGGATGTACAAGGTATTGTTTTTTCTCATCTGCACGCGTCCACCATCTCATTGTTTTCTCAACAGAATGGCGCGCGGCACATCACTATCACCTCCCGGTCTGGGCCGTCCACTCTCGACAGGGCTGGCGACTGGGTCTCCCAGCGTATCCTGCACCATCTGCGCACCTTGTCCGACCTGACGCTCCAGACGCCTGGCGTCGACGCTGCATCAGAGGAGGCCATGGCGGCGCTGCTGAAGAACGTCTCCGCTCCTCTCGGAGGATGCGTGCTCATGGCCGCCTTGCTCAACGACCGCTCGTTCTCAGCCCATACCCAGGAGAGCTTCGATGTCGTCTTCCCTCCCAAGGTCCAGGCGTTTGAAGTTCTCGAGCGCGTCATCGACATCAAGTCGCTGGACTTCCTCATCACGTTCTCCTCGATTTCTGGAGTGTTCGGTAACCCTGGTCAGACGAACTACGCGACGTGAGTAGTCCCGGTTGTTACATACGAATCCTAACTCACTCCCCCGTAAACAGCGCGAACACGGCATTGGCTGGTATGACTGGCAAGTACAAGAACGCCTTCTCCATCGTCTCGCCGGCCATCACAGACAGCAGGCTGGTCTCGACGACGGACGGCTCTTACCAGTCTCGCCTGCGTCACGTCACCGCGTGGGGAATGTCCACTCGAGGTGTGTCTTGGAGCCTATCCCCGACACGTAATGGAAGCTGACAAGTTGCACTCAGAGCTCTGCGACTACATTGGCGACGGTATCCGGAAGCTGCGGGACGGCTCTGTGTGGCAGTATGTCCCCGCCTTCGACTGGCGCGGTGTCCGCGACAACATGGGCCCCTCCCCGATGTACGACCACCTCGTCCCCGACGATGGCGACGACTTCGCGGCACAGGATGGAGACGGCAAGCCGTCCCTGATGAAGATCGTCTGCCACATCCTCGACATGAAGGAGGAAGATGTCTCGCCCGACGTCCCGCTCACGTCGTACGGTCTCGATTCCTTGTCGGCCGCCTCGCTGTCCTTCGCCCTCCGCCCGATCGTCGCCATCTCCCAGCTGCAGCTCCTCGCCGATCTCACCGTCAAGGACCTCTTGGCGAGGGTTGAGGAGGCCGCCGAGGCCGCTACGCCCGATCAGCCGGCTGCTAGCTCTGCGCCGGTGGTCGAGAAGGACCCCGCCGCAGAGAAGGTCCAGGCGATGGAGGCACTGCTCGCGCGGCTCAGCGCAGACTTGGCTCCTTCCACGACGAAGGGCCCTGCTCAGCGCGAGAGTCTCGGTGCCATCGTCGTCACGGGAACTACGGGCAGTCTCGGCGCCCACGCCCTCGCGCACCTCCTTGAGAACTCCGGCTTCAAGAAGGTCTACGCCCTCGTTCGCCCTGGGGATGACGGTGTTGGCGCGAAGGAGCGCCAGGTGACTGCATTCAAGTTCCGTGGTCTCGACACCGCTCTGCTCGAGTCCGCTCGCTTCCAGGCCGTGACGTGTGTTCTTGAGAAGCCGTCGCTCGGTATGGCCCAAGATCTGTACCAGGAGGTGAACAAATTCCTGGATATAATCGCGTTCTTGATCTCACTGTGATATAGATCCGGGCTAGCGTTTCCCACATCCTCCACCTTGGTAAGTGAATTGATCATCTCTGTCTGGCCCTATGACTTACTCGCGATGTAGGATGGCCCATCAACCTTCAGACCCCGTTGCCGTCGTTCGAGGGTCCCCTCATGGGGCTGCGTAGCCTCATCAACCTCTCCAAGGACGCGCAAGAGTTTGGTCCTGTCACACTCCTCTACGGTAGCAGTCTCGGTATCTTCCGCAGTAAGTGGCTTATGAGCAACCTCGTTGTGAGCAAGTTTCTCATGATAACACCAAACAGACTACAAGGAGACGACGTACCCCAAGGAGGTGCCGATCGCCGCTAGCGTCGCCGTTGGCGCAGGGTACACCGAATCCAAGTGGGTTGCTGAACGCCTCCTCGAGATCGCGGCGGAGCGCAACGTCGTTCAGTCCGTCGTCATCCGTATCGGTCAGCTTAGCGGTGGTGCAAACGGCGCCTGGAAGTTGTCGGAGTGGCTGCCGTCTATGATCTGCGCCAGCGCCGCCCTCGGATGTCTTCCCCAAGGCCAGGGTGTAAGTTTGCACTTGTCTCTTCCCACCGCGCGGTAAACTTACACCACGGCAGGTCATCTCTTGGCTCCCGGCCGACACTTGCGCAGCGATCATCGCTGAAATCGCGGAGACGACCTCCACGACCTCGATGTTCCACGTCCGTCACCCGCGCCCGATCTCGTGGGCCGACATCATGGGCCACTTCTCCTCTGTTCTCAAGGTCCCCACCGTCCCCTACCAGAAGTGGCTCGCGAAGCTCGTCGCTGAGGTCGAGTCTCCGAACGCCCAGTTGGCCGAGTACGTCGCACCCGCCATCCGGCTGTTGTCGGTGTGGCAAGCGCCCTTCGTCAACCCCACGAAGCCCCAGGCGCTCGTCCCCGAGAGCAACGGCATCGCGATCTTGCTCGACATCGAGGACAGTGCCAAGCGCTGCGCCCCTCTGCGCGACACCTCGCTCCCGCAGATCGGTGTGGAGGATGTGCAGAAGTGGGTCGCGTACTGGAGGAGTGTCGGCGCCATGCCCTCCCCTTCTGCTTGAATATCTGCTTTCGTTGCTATCTCGCTTACAATTTAAACTCCCTGGATCTCTGAAAGCCATATCATGTACCATGTCCTGCAACGTCCTAGAATGTCCTTTATGTCATCATCCATCTCGTGGTTCTCATCCAATAGATTTTCTTCTTCTCTGATCCCTGCTCTCGTCTGACGACTCCGAGTCAACTTGTCAAGCATAGGTGGTTGCCAGTGCTTCTACTAATGCTGACTGTCGCGAGCCGATCTTGTGCAAGATCTCGGGCCTCCAGTAGATATGGTCCCACCACCGACACATCGTACACACAATAATTTTGCCAGAAGCTTGACCAGGGCAAGTTGACACACTGCCGCCGCACTGCTCGGTCCGGTGCTCCGGACCGCAGGCCACAGGCGCCCGCGCGGATGAGAATTGTGCTGCTGCTCCCAAAGGCTCGAATGCCCTCGACGCTCGTCTTGCTCCTCGCCCATCGCTCTTCCTTTTCACTTCTTCCCTCAGCACACCCAACAATCTCGTCAATATCTCTCGTGTATTATGTCAGCCGCAGCAAAGAAACCTTCAAAAAAGCGGACGGCACCGTCGCAACCTGTCGCACCCAAGTCGAAGAAACCTCACCTCGAGAAGACTGCTGAGCCTCAGGCGAAGAGACGGAGCCGTCCAGTCACAAGAAATACTCTGGAGGATAGCGAAGGGACATCAGATGAGGAAATCTCGGAGGATGAGTTCCCAGAGGAAGATGACTTGCATGAGGCCGGCGACGAGATGGAGGTAGCGGAGGACTCTGCTAAGAACCCAAATGGTACGTGCCCAAATCGCATGAGGTTTCCTGTACATTCCCAACACGGCATAAAGCTGCACGCGAATCGCATAAAGCACAACGCGTCCTCCTCGAGCAACGAAAAGCCTCCAAACCTCATTCTGCCCTTCTCGTCGAAGCAAAACGCGCTTGGACCCTTGCGCGCCAGAAAAATCTCTCCAAGGCGGATCGTACGAAGCACATGAACGCACTCATGGACGTACTGCGAGGAGCGGTCAAGGACATCGTCTTCAAGCACGACGCAAGCCGCATCGTCCAGACCGCGGTTAAATACGGCGGTCAGAAGGAGCGGAATGAGATCGCGGAGGAGCTCAAGGGCAGGTATCGGGACCTTGCGCAGAACAAGTATTCAAAGGTATGCCCACTATATATTTTCCTCGACCCGCATTCCTAAATGCGCGCGCATTGATGTACAGTTCCTGGTCACGAAGCTTATCCGCTTTTGTCCCGCATACCGCGCCAGCATCCTTCGTGAACTTCAAGGACAGGTCCTTCGACTGCTTCTGCACCGCGAGGCGTCTGGAGTGCTCGCAGACGCGTTCGAGCTCTATACTAACGCATACGAACGCTCTATCCTTCTCCGCGACTTCTATGGCAAAGAAGCAAGCCTTTTCACTGTCACAGTGGGCAGCGATGACGAGAAAGAACGCTCGAAACGCGGGCTGAGGGGTCTCATGGAGGGTCTCGAGGGCGATCGTCGGAAACGCATACTTGGGTCGTTGAAAGGCAACTTGGTCACCATGTTCGTACCGGACACTCTTGAGCATGCGCGTGGGTGCTCATTTCGAGTTCCAGTTTCAATAATCCAGACAAGGGCGCTGTTTCGCACGCGATTGTCCACCGTGCAACTTGGGAGTACCTTGCCGCGGTATCCGAGATCGACGATGAGGCTGAAGCTGACAAACTGCGTCGAGAGATCTTTGAAACGTAGGTCGTCATAAAACCTCATTTTCACCATCATTTGTTAAACCCCGCACCATTCAGATGCCAGGACGTACTCGCTGAGATGGTCCACACAAAAGATGGCAGCCGCGTAGTCCGCGAGTTCATCGCATGGGGAACAGCCAAGGTTAGCTGATCAGAGACTCCACAGTTGTGTTGTGTTGACATGCTCCTTAGGACCGAAAACACATCGTGAAAACGATAAAGCCGCACGTCGAGCGAATGTGCAAGGATGACGAGGCCCAGCTCGTCCTCTTTACATCACTAGATATCATTGAGTACGCTCATTTCCGTCCCTCTGGGTCTTCAATAGGATCTAACGGTGTCCTAGTGACACAAAACTTACGGCGAAGTCTCTGGTATCGGACATCGTCTCTTCTGCACCGTCATTATATACCTCCCCACAAGGGCGACGCGCATTATTCTACCTGGTTTCGCCAAGGACAAGACGACATTTTACCCCTGCACAAATAGCAACTCTAGCGGAAACCGATTCGATACGTGCGAAGACCAGTAAGAAGGACGATGCGCTACGCACATCCGAGATCCGCAAAGCCGCCAGCGAAGGCTTGCTCAGCTGGATAGCGCAAAACGGCACAGATGTCTCGCGAGACCCGGGTGGAAGTCTAGTAGTTCTCGAGGTGATGTTGGAAGCCGACGGAGGTAACGCAAAACCTCTGCCCCGCGTAACTACGAGCTCGCTGACCCTCCACAGATAAATCTGCCGCATCCGACACTCTCCTTTCGGCCCTCGCCGTTCCCTACCCGTCTGCAGACCCTGCGAATCCGCACCCGATCAGCCTGCCGCATACCTCCCGGCTCTATAAGACCCTCCTCCAAGGCGGCCACTTCTCACACAGCACCCGCGCGATAGAGCGTGCACCGCGCTTCTCCGCGCGGGACTTCGCCGTACGCTTCGTGCAGCGCGTCGGGCGCGAGAATACCGTTGCGATGGCGCATGGCGACGGCGCCTTTGTTGTCGCTGCGCTGTCTGAGCAGCTCGCCGACCAAGCGGCGGACCAGGTTGCTGAGCGCGCGGAAGTGAAGGGCTGGTTCGACAAGAAGACGCGGAAAGCCATCGAGGATGCGGGTGGGAAAGGTGTTAAGGTGCTACTGAAGAGCTTAGAGAGGTTGTAGTACTTCATAACTGCTTGCTTTATAGCTTAGTTGTGAATTACGTAGTGAAGCAACCTCTGTTCTGCTCATGCCGATAGGGTTTTCTATGAGATATTGGCACCAGGTTGATTACAACTCTAGCCGTGGCTCAAGTGCTGTGGCCTCCTCGGAAGCGAAGGGTATGACCACATGTCTGTCTGTCTACTATGCATGTGTATGTTACAATGGTTCCTGTAATCCACAGGCTTTATCTAGTCTACATCCGAGGACACAGACCTACGTCCAACATCTACTACGTTGGTGTACAACGCGCAGATAAAGTGGAACAACATTAATGCCGGCTCAGGGGGTTCCATTGCCACCTCGATCGGCATGTAGTCCTCGTCTTTATCTGGGATGGCATTCAGGGCAATATGACCGTCTGGAAATTCGAACTGGCCAAACGTCTTTTGAAGAATGTCTGTGTTTTGCCCCATAGTATCTGGTCTAGCTTTTTCGAAAAAATAGACCTTGTTCTATATGACCTTGGTCAGCATGACACTGCAATGCGAAAATGAGATGTCCAACGTCACACCTTGTATATAGACCATACATACTGGTCAAACAGCCTATGTATATCTGCACGCAATAGAATTCCATTTCGTGCTCTGTCTACTTTCTGGTGAGTATCCACCAAGCCGTTGATCAGGGCCTTCTTGCTTTTACGTAGATATGTTCCGTACTTGGTTCGATCGAATGTGAGTCCATTGATAGGCCTCAGTTAATACGACGCATATGCATACCACTGTTGCCCATGCAAATGGAAATATGTGCGCGGCTTCAAGACCGGTATAGTCTTTGCCTCGCTCGCGCTCTATAGGTCGAGTTCCCGTCATTATGCATCGCTGATCCCGAGTTCGAACTGCGGTTCTGAACCCATCCGCCTGCATGACACTCAAGTCAGGGATGCAACACCTTGAGGACACAGAACCGATTCATTGGAACTCACCCGAGTGGCTTTAGTTTGAGTTTTCTTGGTCTTCACGACATCGCGTTTAGCCCTGAAAATGCTCACTTCGGTGGCAGGGGTCTCGTCCAACACAGCATATCGCAAGTCTAATTTGGTCCAGTCATTTGCAGAAACTTCGGGACTAGACTCCCAGTAGCCGTAAAAAATGACGTAGTTCCCTGGCTCGCATGGTCCGGTATTGTTTCGTGAGATGTAATTTGCAGCCAAAATACTCGTCACAGTCTGAGGACTCAGAAGGGCGTCAGGCTCGACATTGATAGGTGGAAACTCTCCACTCTTGCCCCGTGGATCCCGTTCCTCATTGGCGTTCAAGAGGTCCTTGAGGCGAGCTAACCCGAAGCTTGGATTCATCGTCTCAGCCATATGTAAGTTCTTTTTGGGTTCTATTTTATGCCGGTAAGAAGAAATATTCCGATCTTAGGATAACAGCTTGAAAAGAGCTCACTAGTAGAAGGCTTTATGATCAAATCAAGCCACTCGTATAGCATTGCGAATGTCACATGATTATTATGGTTATAGAATCCTAGGCAAGTGGAATGAGAGCTACTTCCACAAATCATGATGGAAGGTTTGCTCACCTGCAACTAAGTGTCGATGGGTCTTGTGGAGGTGATAAGACAATCCCCAGATATGTACGTTTCTCTGACCCTCATTGAGATAGGGCTCAGGATAGTATTGTTCCGATTCAGAAATTTGGAGGGCAACCATGTTGATACTCTGGGGTTCTGTAGAGCTTCGGATTCTGTCGGATGTTAAGAATTGATTAGCAGGATGTGGGGACCCCGGGAAGAACGGCGGGCTTAAGTACTGAGGGGAGGCGTTACTAGTAGTGTAACAAGGCTACAGTCAGTTTGTTGCAGATCGCATTCCGGCGGCGTAATTAGATGCATGCCAACTGATCATGATATCGATATTACATATCGCAATGCACCAGCCACGTCTCAACTTGTCTTGGCGCACCTCATGTTCTGTGCCTCAATGCCTTCACAGTCGCCTCATTGTGGATGCCTGAACGTTTCAGAATGAGAAGTGACCTCGTGCGGCGTGCAGGGTTGACTATGTAACGTGTACATGCATATCGAATGGCGGGCCCTGCGGCGTGCACCCATTTCGTTGCCATGACATGCATTACGCCACCATCCACCAGCGCTGTCCGGATTCATTTCAAGTTTCCAGTTCCGCTGGTGAACATCAGTGCCCCTTTGGGACTCGTAAGCTTTGCGGCGAGCTGCGCGATTATCAGAACTAGTGATTATCAAGAGGATCTGAAGTCTATGTGCTGTGGTGAAGTGCGCGTATGCTACGTAGCTCTGGCCCAAGCTTGCCCCCCTTCTTCTTGAGTTGAACCGCAAGCACACGAAACCCACTTACTTACGGCTCACTGTTCGATTTTAGGCCTATAGCGCCAGTGTTGTGGCATGCATGACACGCTGGCATGACCGGGTAAGTACAATTATCGGTGAAGTTGCATGCAGGCTGTGATCTCGTACCCAAAACAGGCCAATGGTGGCCCGTGGGGTGTGAGCACAGCCTGAGACGGATGGGTTCGATCGGATAGCAGGCTGGTGGGGAATCGGCAAGGCCTGCAGCTGTGCCATCAGGTGCCCGTGTGACATGAAGCTCGATCCTGGGCACTCTACTACTTTTAGTGTTGGCGGGGCGAAGAAGGGCGAAGAGAGGTGGCGCAGCTAAGCCCTAAAACAGTGGCCTTGCAGGCTGCTGCGCATGTGCCACAGTGAAGACTGGGTTGGCATTACATAGCAGGGTTCGTTGTGCGTCCCATGTTCAAGCAAGTCGTGGCAGCAAGCACCCGCTAGCTGAGCCTGCGCCGCCAGAAAGATTTCGCCGCCGCCACACAGGACCTTCACTCACTCAATTAGTGGCGACAGTAGTAGGGGTGCTCGATTCCGAGTCTTGCCGCTCGCTCAGTTCGTCGCTGGTGGCACCGTCCGCACCTCGGCGGTCATGTGAAACGTTTCGGATGGGATAATGGAGTCGAGCCCTGAAAATAATCATTAGATCTATTTCTGACAAGTATGAGTGTACATCAGCGAGATGAATAACTTGGAACGATCACGTTGTACGGTACTGATTGTTCCGCGAATCATGTTACAGTAAAGGAAAATTCGGGAATCGGGAGGCACTCCGAGTCATCATCTGAACGGTATCAATATGTTGACAATTGCGGAGGCGAGTGAGTGCACTAGTCGTATGATTACGGTGCCCCACAGAACAAAAGTCGTATCAAGCACCCATTATATAAAGCTGCCCAGGTCCAACCAACTTCTGCCTAGTACCCTACCCTTCA
Organism: Ganoderma boninense; assembly: GCA_002900995.3. Lineage (NCBI taxonomy): Eukaryota > Fungi > Basidiomycota > Agaricomycetes > Polyporales > Polyporaceae > Ganoderma > Ganoderma boninense. The sequence goes on along the minus strand of CM035312.1, from coordinate 2,270,914 downwards.
TCAAGCCTTGCAACCTCATCGCACTCAACATCGCCCCTCTCCATCACGATTCCCAGTGATAACCTTCATCCCTCGCTGGCACTCAATAGGCATCATGAATAACTTGAAGCCAGATCATTCTACTGCTCGTCTTACCTTGGCCCATAACACGAAGTTGGCAAGGCAGCGGAAGGCTACCACATTTCTGTGGTCTTTCCAAAAGCTACTTGCATGTCAGTAGTCACGGTATTCCATCACCACAAGCTTCAATGTGTCCGCCCTCTGACCGCGACTACTCCACCGCGAACTACAGGCTTCAATCATAAGGCCATCAGTCCCATCACCGTCGATATACTTCTTGCCTGGATCAATACTTGTATAGAACTACCCAAGGACTACCAAAATTACCGGCTTGCCATGGCCCCTGTTGATTTGGAGCCGTATAACTTAGATGGAAGGTGTTCGCTAGGCATTCGTTGCCGGCCGGTGATACCAATGCACGATCTTCAAGACGTTCAAGGCGATAAAATGGTGGAGGGCGGAGATTATCTGATTTTCTTCAAAGGTATGAGTTGTCTGCCGTTGTTCATTTCCGACGATAGAAAACATGAAACTAACAAACTTCTGTTGATTCAAAGATCCGTCGGGCGCAAGCATATATCAGCCCATTATGAGGGAAATGTCTGATCACATGGAATTATTCGAACCTTTTGAAACCCTCGAAAGTGGCACGTCATTCTTCGAGATCGCCTACCGTGGAACGTTCTATGTAGGTATAACACTTCCACAGTGCCTGGCTCTGACTGATTTTTCTCGTTGTGATACCACCACACTAGGGGGAGATTACAGATGATGTCAAATCCAAAGCAGCGTGGAAGTTCCCCCACAATTGCAGCTTCGAACGATGTGTTGTGACGGGGCAACAATCAGCTGGAAGCCCTGGAGATCCGGGGTCTATTCAGGCTGGTTGGATCTATCCCCCGACTCTGATTGCTTGGGTGAGTGGTGTCGCATCACATCAACAGCCTTTGTGTTTGACTTGCCTTCGCTATCCGCATCCCAGCATGATGGCCCCAAGACCAACTCCGAGGAGCTGTTGAGCTGGACTCCTGATTCTCCCATGTTTCAGGAAGCCGACAATCTGATCTCAATGCGTAAGGATGTCTATGATTTGTTTCAGAAAAATGCCTTCGGGGTAGACATAGATGTAAGTCTGCGTCATCGCAGCCTGCGTATTGGCGTTCAGCTCAACTGTCTAACGATCCTTTACCCAATCCAATTGAAAGGCCCTCCCCCGTGCTAGGATCTACGTCTTCGACCGCTCCCAGGTGGACCAGGTGGAGGCGATGTCACAGCTCCATTATCCAGCCGTGGAAATAACCGATGTGAAGACTCGAAGCTTTTTTAGAGAGCATTTTCACAAATGCCTCTCCGTAGGTATCCTTGGCGGGGATGTCATGGACGATCTCGGCTGCACCGATGACGTTATCCAACGCATGTTGCTATATCGCCGCGGAAGGTCAACCCAAAGCCCAGATCCGGTTAAAGACAAGTTGTGGGAGACGGACATGGGGAATGCATTGAGCGAGTGGTGCTCATACGTAAAATGGAAACGGTATGCCGACGAAGACGAAAGTGAAGATGAAGGAGGTGATGAGGATGAATATTGATAGGCCTCCGCTATTCTTGTTCCAGAACGAAATGCGTTATATCCGGTATAGAGAATACAGCAATGTGCGTACAATGACAGTAGCGAGACGAGATATGTTATGGTCGAAACAACCACAGAGACTGCACAAATATGACACTTCATACTCACGTGCACTGGTACTAGATTCTGTGCAGTGCCAAAGCTCGCGTCAACCAAGTCCCAACTTGCAGTCCAGGATTCATGCGACGAGCGCGTGCTCCCATACAAAACGTGCTGCCTCTTTCACCATCGCCGGGGAGAAATCGTGTCCAGTACCCGGCTCGACCATCACCTCCTTCACGCCCTGCTCTCCCACATTCAGCCCCTCGACGAAGTCCTTCGCCGCGGACCACGGGACAGTCTTGTCCTCCCGACCGGACAAAACGAGGATCTTCTTTCCAAGAAATGGATTCGACTCGTCCGCCGCGGTATACGGCGCGGTCACAGGGTCCGCGCATTTGACGACCTGGACGAGAGTGTCGGGTATATGCGGCGGACCGAACGGCAGCTTGTGTGCTTTCGCCCGCTTGGATATGAGCGTCAGGTAATCGGGACATCCTGCCAACAAATTCGCGATGTCAACATCGACAGCACCCGAGGTGACCCAGCTGGATCCATCTCACCAATAATTGGTATGCCGATGTTGACTCTCGGGTCTGTTTCGTCCATAAGTCCTGCCTGAAGTAGGGGGCATAGACGATTAGATGCACCGTGGCATCACGCACCGTTTCTCAAGACAATCCACGTCGAGTGGCCGCCCAAGCTCTTCCCCGCGCAGACCCACTGCGAGATCGTACGTTCACCGCGCGGAAAGAGGTACGAAGGCAAGAAGTCGATCAGGAACGACACGTCCTGCGCTGTCCCGGCTGCGACCGCGATGAACCACGGACATGTCAGCTGCAGCCACCGCCCAGGACGTGAGATCGATGCCAAGCAACGCTCACTCTGTATGGCGTACATGTCAATCCTGCATGCCAACGATCAAATCAGAGTAAGCATAAAGGTTAAAACTTCGGAAGTTATAAGTTCAATGCACTCACGCGTGCCGCTCGTTGTTCTTGTCGGGGTCCGTGGACCATCCCATGTTCGCCCGTTCGTCAACCATACGCTTCCCGTGGTTCCTTTGATCCTGCGCGCAAACTCATGAGCCAGGCTAACCTTCAGAACACATGCCAGCCAAGCATGCGCACTTACGATCGTGACAATAAGCAGTTCCTGCGCCTGTAACTGAGCTCCCGCGTCCGCACCTCTCCGGGCCCGGATCTCCGCAAAGATGTCCGTCACGTACGTCTCCATCCTCCTCGCCGACCCCGTCCGGCCATGCAGCAGGAACATGACCACAACGCCGGCACTTGCATTTGCATCTACCTCCGCCCTACCTCCGCTCCCCGGGTCGGAAAACACGTTCACGGGCAGACCCGCGACGACGATGGTCTCCTTGTGCCACGGCTTCTTCGACCCCTTCCCCGTCCCGAGCTTCGAGTTCCCTAGGCCTGTTAACGTTGACCCGCCGCTCTTGCCTTCTGACAAAGGCATCGCACACGCCGGCGCCGCCTGAGTTTCAGCTATGATCGTTGGTGACTGCGTCGCCATGGGCCGCCGTGCGCCGTGTCAGAAAACGTCGAGCGGTGGCTAAGACGCGTTGGGAAGCACTTACTTACGATAATCGGAAACACCGCCAACCCCCTGCACGATCGTTCCGCCAAGGCCTCGAGTGCACGCCAAGACGACGCGCGGGGCCCTGGTCCCTGCAGCGTTCGCACGCTCTCGTGTCCCGGCCTCGCCCGGGCCCGGCTCGAGGCTGCTGAGAAGGCATGATCCGAGTCGACGTCGACGGTCTGGCTGCGCTTCCCCGAGTCAGTGCGTCCCCACACAAGAAGCAGACCGACGTCGATCACCTCCTTAGAGGCTCGAGCTCATTCACGAAGTTCGAGCCTCGGAATATCTTACAGCCTCCCCACAATCTGCCCCGCACTTGACCATATACCGGTACCGCCACACACAAATTGAATACTACACACCGGTCCCGCCCAAGACCAACCACCCCGATCGACGAACCCCATGAGGCAAATTGTGAAACCACGAAGCCAGGCAGGGCTCGAACGTCGCCATTAGATGCAAATGAATCAAAGTCGGAACAAGGAAAGGAACAGGAGCAGATGGCCGCTAGCAGCCACTGCACTGTAATTCGTCAGTATGGGAAGGAAACCACAGGATCAAGGACGACATCAAGGACGACATTATAAGTGGACGGACGGAAGCATACGAGAAGTCATGAATCTAAGCCAAAAATGTCACCAAAGAACATATGCAGATGGGGAATCATGAGAGAGTATCGCGACAAAACGTCAGTACAACAATGTCGAGTGACCGCAACAGCAGTATCACGACGCGGTGGGGACAGAAGATGGATGGGGGGACGGAACTTGAAAGAGGTCGTCACGGTCATCAAGGGCGCATGCGCGAAGTGATGGTCTACAACGCTGGCACTACCTACCAGTCCGTGCACGAAAAGTCCAGTCCAGTCCATCGTCGACAGCCCAAGTGTATGCATATGCAGCACGCAAGGAACGTAATCGCGAATACACGAAAGAGTGCGATAGCAGCGTGCAAACGAATGCAGTGGTGAAAAGTCAGAGATACGTAGGTAGATCAGTCAGGTGAAAACAAGGGGCAGGCAGGTCCGTGAGTCCTCTTCCTCGAGATGTATGTGTTTGCGTATGTATATCCTCCTCCCTTTTCTTCGCCCCGCAGCACTTCTCCAAATATCAACAACAAACGCCAAATTACTCTCCTCCCTCCGCCACTCAGAAAGGTCCTCTCCGCTCGTTCGTGCTCATCCTCGGCGCGTTCTGGTGATACGGGTCGAACTCCCCGCTTGCGTGTCCCCGGGGGTCATCGTAGTACGGCGAGCTCGGCCCCTGGAGGCCAAGACTTGCTGTGCTCGCTGACGCCTGCATGTTCGGCCCCGGTCCCCATGTGGCGCTCTCATTACCCTGCAACGGCACGAAAGCACTCGAGTCAGATCCTCTGTAACCAGCTCCAGGTCCACCCCCAGACATCGCCGTTGCGCGAGTGGCTGCGCCGCCAGACGCCGAGCTCATCGGGTATCCGAGCGACGACGCCTGGCGTGCAGCTGCACGCCGACGCCGTGCCATACAAATTCCGAAAACCGCACCGAGAATGCCAACGGCCGCAATCGCCGCGATGATCCCACCCACAATCGCCCCAGTGTGCGTTGACGAAGCGCCATTGCTGCCGGGAGACGAGCTGTTGTTGCCGTTGCTCGCACCACTGCCGGAAGCGCCGTCGACGTGAACAGAGGCGGGCAGGACGGTGGCGTCTTGAGTGGGCTGGGTCTCGATGTTCCCGGTGCCGATGGTGACCCAGGAGCCGTTTGAGGGGATGCCGAACACGTTGATAAAGAGCATGGCGGGGCCGGGCTGGAAGAGGTTGGCGTTGGGCGGGAGCTGAGCGACGTGGAGCGTAATCGAACCATCGCTCTTGACGGTGTAGGTGTTGTTGAGCTGCATGATACGCTGACCCATGTTCATGGCGTGCGTCGTCCAGCCGCCGCGGATGAGCACAACAGAGGTGTTGGCAGCGGCGCTGTTAGCAGAGCCCGAGTACGCAGAAGCGGGGACAGTGAGGTCAAAGGCATCACCACCGTATGACAGAGTCGTTGGGGCGCCGGTGAAGGTCGGGCGGTTGGTGGCCGAGAAGTACGACGGGTAGAAGACCTCCGCCTTGTAGGTGGTAGGGAAGGGGGCGGTAAGGTTCACGTCGACATTGGGGTTAGAGCCAGCAATCAGGACCGATGCGTCAGGGAGCAGGATCGCGGACGAGTGATAAAGACGGGCAATCGAAGACGTGTCGAAGCCAGCGTTCGACCAGCGCTGGCCCGCGGCCGCACGGGGGTTGTACACGGCGGGCTTACCAACAGGACCAGCAGCAAGCGACATACCAAGAGGCATGTTAAGCGTGTTGAGGGTACGGTCAGAGTAGCCGGCAGTACCGTTCTCACCACCGTTGACCATGAGCATGGTAAGGTCAGGGAGCGCGATGAATTGACCCATGGTACGACCCTCGGGCATGTCATCGACCTCGACGTAGTCAACCGTGGAACCGTCAGTCGGCTCGGGGGTGATAGTGTGGCATTTCTTCGACGCAGGGACGTTCCATGTGTCCGCGAAGGGCCAAGAGTAGTTGCCCCACTGGAAGTCGGTCATGTTGGAACCACCGCAGAAGATGACCGTCGGGTTGTAACCGTTGTCGGGAGTCAAAGGGAGCATCGCCACACCACCGGAAGCCGGGTAGACGCGGACGATGCGGTCAGGCATGTCAGGGAGATCGGTCTCCGTGTTTGTCGAAGGGTCCCAAAGCACTAGACAACCGGATCAGCAAACTACACCTGACGCACGCTATGGGACTGACTAGTCGAGTAGTTCGCCTGGACGAGCATCTTGCCCGACGGCATGAGGTACGTATGAGCGTACGCGTTCAAGCCAGAGGTCTTGACCATGAAGTTCATGATCTGACTTTGCCTGCCGTTCGCCGGATAGAATTCGTAAGTAGGCGTCGCGGCACCACCCTCGTATGTAGGGTCGACATTAGGGTAATTCCGGTTGATGTAGCCGCCGTTGGTGAAGCCACCAATGAGAACGATCGAACCATCGCCCATAGGCTCCGCAGTGGAGTACCAGCGGTGATCTTGCATGCTGAGGAGCGAGGCGTTGTCGAACCACTGGCAGTTCGCTGAGGACCAGTCGTCGCCGTCGGTGCAAGGGTTGAGAAGACGGATAGCCTTGGTACCGTCATAGTCGCCGAAGTTGGTGTCGAACGTGGCGGTGTATGGGTTGTCGGGGGGAGTGACGTCGCCGATCTGGCCGCCGGGGCCGACAGCGCCGTTACCGCCGAAGGTGGCGAAGGTGCCGTTGGGCAAGTGCATGCCGGAGGCACAGAAGACGTTTGTGCTGACGCCCATGGTGGTGGCCTGGCGGGAGGCGATGTCGTAGACGGAGCCCATGGCCGGGAAGTTGGCGAACTTGGCGGCGTTGTTCTCGGACTTGTCGAGGATGTAGACCTTTTCGGTGTTGCCCAAGAACATCTTACGGAATTGGGCGGAGCCGCGCGCGCGCCATGAGGTGAGACGCGTGCGCAGCGGTGGAGGGTGAGGGCGGGGAACGTACCATCATTGCGCTGACCTGGGTGTTGCCACCGTCCTCAAAGGCTCCGGCTGTGTGCGACTGTGCAGCGGCGGAGGACACGGCTCCTAGGGAAAGGGCCAGCAAGGAAAGCTGGCGGTTGATCATCGTGAGGCGTCGTGTGGAGACGGGGCACTAGAGAAGGCGTGATACGGTAGGAGCAGGGGAGAATGTGGGGCGTCCTGGAAAGGAGAGTAAAGGAGAGTGGTGGACGACGACGGGGATGGGGTCGTGGTGGTAGGTGGGAGAAGGAAGTGAGGGAGAGAACGGAGACGGTGGAAACGTTGTCCGTCAAGCAAGACGCCAGCCTGTCCTTATACTGATTGTCCTCGCGTGGGCCGCGCATTACCTAAGCCACACCCGACGCCTGCTCTCCCGCGTCGCCCACCACGGCTCACCACTGCCTCCCCAGCGATTGCCACCTATCGTCCCTCTCGGTCGGCCGCGGCTCGAGCTCGACCCTCGCCTGTCCCGCCTCCCCGCCTTCCTCCATCTCCTCTTCCCCGCCTCTCTCTCCCGAGCACAATGCCCATTCCGCACCTGATGCCCAGCCTAGCGTCTCTCCTTGGACCTCTGTCGTGCACCTGCATGGGTAAGGTGCTGCCGCTGCCGGCCGTCGGCAAGCTGCTCAGCAAGCGAGGGCAAATTTAGACCGCGTTATGAACAAGTGACATCTTCCTGCGCACGAACCTCTTCCGTCCTGTTCGATGGGCGCGAGGCAGTGCAACACTCGACGGCCAGAGGTGCCCATCGAGTGGCATCCTGATGAACATCCTTCCTTGCTCTTTGAGTCCCGCTTTGGTTGTTGTCACCTTGCAACAATTCAGGCACGTCGTTGACCGTCGGGAGGACCGCAAATCTGCCGCAAAACGACACCCGCTCGGAGTCAATATGTTTTCCCACGTCCCGGAGCTTCTCTGAACGGAGGATAAATCAGACGCCCGTCTGGCATCACAACGGCCACACCTCGCCGCACCGTCTATATCTATCCTCGTCGCCTATCCAGCGCCTATCCCTCCGGAATGTCAGACCGACCGCTCAAAGCCGCTCAACCCAGTCTGAGTCTCAAGTATTTGTAGTCTCAGCATCCCGCATGCAGATGATTCCTATGCGCCTCGTCTACGGGCGCGCGCATCAAATCCGTCGTGAACGGCTGCCGACTGGCTTGACCTGTTGGGAAGGGATCATAGTTTTGGTCATGCTCCCGTTCTGAATTCCTCTGAGATTTGTAGAGGTACATGGACCTCCAGGGAGCTAAGAGACGCTAAGCCTTGTTACAGAAGCTGTATCTGGGCCAGGCTAGAACTCCCTCATGACTCCTCATGCAATTCCGCCCTGCATTCGGGAAGAGGATATTGCCTCACGTTTGTCCCCGCGTGGCCTGGTCGTCGCTTGATCGAGCTATCGTTAATGCGATCGATTCATGCAGGAATCAGAGGGCTTTGACGTGGGCAACTGCCCATGCAGCTTGGTGGTAAGTATATTCGGAAGCTCCCTCAACCCCAGAACTCAAAACAGATGCAGTTAACCAGCGCATCTAAAACCAGCCGTGACATCACTGCCGTGCTCACGATGGCCTAAAAATATACACATCCAATCTTCTGAGAGCGCCCTCTGTGCCAAAAAAAAACAGCGGCACGGCCGGCAGCCTTTCATCTACTTTTATACAGATGACGGTGATATCATTGCCCCAGTTGCAGGGCTTTGCAGGGTGTCCGGATTATACCATCGGTCCCGTCGTCAAGAGTCGGACGCTTAAATATCCGCGTAAACAGAACACTCTCCTTTGGGGGACATTCGCTGCGTCCCTTCCATTCAGTCTCACAACATTCGGCATCGGCATTCAGTGAAAACATCAAATATCCGTCCGAAACATACCGAATGTGGCTCTCTTACATTCAAACCCACTTATATATAGCAGACGCCTCCGAGTGCCATGCCGAACTTGCCTCTGCAAGTAACGTTAACTCCAACACCACCGCACCAACATGATCATGCCGAGCACCCTGCAACGGCGGCATACAGGACACATGTCTTCGAGTTCTTCCGTAAGTCGGCCGGCAGATCGACTCACATGCATGGATTCCCTCGATGCCGTTCTGCGAATTAAAAGTGGCGCCAGATGGGAGGTATCGTGAGGCCGGCGAGAAGCCCTGAATTCTCATAGGCGTGACAGGACTGGCACGGCCTCGTGCGGCGTCGAGCGATGCGGTCGACGACACCATGATCTGCACCCGCCCGCATGCGTGCCATGAGCAAGCCTGTCGGGGATCACACAGCTTAAGTGCAATACGACGCGCCTAGTGGGCATCCACAAAGCACTGACCTCATAGCTTATCACTGCCAACTGTTGCAGAACGCATATACTGAGATGGAAACGCTGAGCCACAAAGGGCTGCTGTGAATGCCACCAGCGAGGCATGGACTTCGACCCAGACCAGATAAGCTCGTTTCCTGGGAGGACCCGAGCTGTGTAGCAGATGCGTCCATATCTTCCAGAAGCGAAGTGAGGACATCCCCAGATACGGAGGAAATAAGTGAAGCGAGGTGGGTCGAGAACGCAATCATGCTCTTTCAAATACCAAGAGAGGCCCTATCACGCCACTCAGAGCCCAGATGTGGCCTGCACAAGAAGTCCGGGTGCGCACAACATCTGTATCAGAATCAGCTCGACTTTGCTCGTAAGTACCCCATGCCGCATGCGGCGGTGAGATGCGAGTGAAGTCGGATGTATGCGACACCAACTGGCCTTTGTAAACAAGTTGCTTCGAAGAAGCGCATGGAGCTCAGGGGAAGGTTGCATACCTGGTAAGTATGTACTCCTCAGCTCCTGCTTCGCCCAGTCCCGTTAATGTACATGGCAGATCGGCTCGCGGAGTTGACTGAAAGCGAGATTTGTTGTGGTGAGGGTGGAGGCTCATAAGCAGACCGAGATAAGGCTCTGAGTACCGTTCAGGTTGCTAACAAGGTGTAGCCTTGGGACCGCGCATGTTTGATGGCAATCGAGGTAGACTGGGTAGATCGTAATGTGATTCAAATTGCGGCTGAACAGGCCAGTCGAGATGAGGGCTGGACCAAGGTAGTCGCGAATAGAAACGTCAAAGTGAGACGAGAAGATCATCGAAAACATAAAGCTGCTACACTTACGTGCGCACTGAGTGTCGAAGGTGGTTGAGTGGGAGAGAGGCGGAGGGGGCCGGATCAGAGTGTCTCCAGGGACGTACGTAACCACACCCTGACGGATCTCGATAACCCACACGGGCGGCAACGGCAGCGTGGTCCCGGCACAAGCGCCGTCGCCTCGCACAACGAGCAGCTCTCCGAGAGTCAGCTCCGACAATGTGCCCTCCGCACTCCTCCGCATCAGACGTGCTCTCCCTATTCCTGCGCTCTTTCGCTATGGCACTCACCTTTTGTCCTTCCTTCACTACACCAAAAGCTCCCCGAACCATCCCCTGTCGTCCCTAACCGCCAACCAACAAGATGGCGCACATGTTCAACTGGTCCACTCGTGACACTCGGTGTCTTTAGCCTCCGCGCTCCGATTCCAGATGCCTAACGCAGTGCCTCGCTCGGCATCCGTCACTCTCAGCACTCTTACCCGCTCTGGATGCCATAAGCAAAAAAACATGCGACATTTATGTTAACCCTCTCATGGTCCGGTCATGCACCTATGACGAACCCGCAGGGACCTGAAGGGGGCAGGAGGGAGGTGTAAGCGTTCGTGCGCCGGGGGACCGACGTCCGATGTGCTCGGTGAGTGCAAGTCTGGGTTGTGTCTCACATCCTATATTAGCCGCTATTAATCATTAATCCATCAAATCCAACTCTCACCTCTCCTCTGACTGTGCGCCACGCATCTTCTCCGCCATGGCGTCCACGACTCTACCATCGCGGTACATACCACACAACAGCACCCCACCTACCGATATCAAAGCAGCTAAACACAGAATTCATGAAGCTCTTGCCGAAAACGTCGTTCGCGCACACCGACACCCCTCCACCAATCCAAAGGTCTATCATGGTTCAGCAGGTGCGCGCAGGCTTCCCTCCTTGCCTATCTGTCTCTTGCATTCGCCCTTATCCTTATTCCCGCGCCCCAGGCGAAATCATCATGGATATGCGCACCTTCTCGATCCTCCCCGCCAAAACCTTCCCCAACAACCCCACCTCCTCCCTGATCGCAGACCCCTTCCATGAGCCGCACCATGGCTCTCATGTCGCCTACCTAGAGACATCCATCGGCCCCGCCACGCTCGTCCTCGTCCGCCAGCTACGCCTCCGTCAAGCACCCGACTCGTCTGCAGCCAAACATGCGCGCCGTGGCAAGCTCGACGGCGACATTCTTGACGAGGTCGAGCTCTCCGAGTCTTGGCGCGGCGCCATGGAGTTGATCGGCGGCGCGCAGGAGACCGCTCTGTCTGAGCCGGTCGACGACGACGGCTGCGAGGTCCTCTATGGCCGCGCGGGGCTGCTATATGCGCTGCTCCTGCTGCGGAGCGAGCTCGTAGTCACGCTCAACTACCTCGCGCAGGTTGGCAAGGGGAAGGACAGGGTCGTGAAGGACGCGGAGGCGCTGTGCGGGGACAGCAACTTGAAGGGGCTGGTGGACGACATCATTCAGCGCGGCGAGCTTGGGGCCCAGAGGTATGTGGACGAGTTGGAGGAGAGTGAGAAGGCGAAGGCTCCGCCCCTGATGTGGAAATGGCGTGGGTCGCGGTACTTGGGTGCGGCCCACGGTGTTGGTGAGCCTATCTGCTCCTCTATTCCCACCGCCATTCTCTCATCGCTCCTTCATCGCAGTCGGAATTCTGCATACGATTGTTCATGCCCCTCCCCAAATCATCGAGCCACACTGGGACAAGATTCTTCGCACAGTCGAATGGCTCCTCACAATTCAAGACTCATTGGGCAACTGGCCTTCGAAGGCCCGCCCCCAAATGCCCCATCCCTCCGGTGGTGCTGCCACCGGCCTTGTCGATGCCGAGCACGCGGACGAGAACGACGATGCGCTCGTCCAGTGGTGCCACGGCGCCCCCGGCTTTCTCATGTTCTTCTCCGCCCTCCTCCGCCGCTCCACACACTCTTCCGCCGCATGTGCCCTACCACCGCAGCTTCGCTCCACGATCGTGGCTGCCACCACCCGCGCAGGCGAGCTCGTGTACGCGCGCGGCCTCCTGCGCAAGGGCGTCGGGCTCTGCCACGGTGTCGGCGGGAACGTCTACGCGCTCCTCTCCGTCTCGGACATGCTCGACTCCTTCCCCGCCCCTGGTTCGCACGCCGGCGTCTCGCGCACCCCCTCGACGCGCTCGCATCACGGCTTCCCGCTGCCCGGCGGCATGTCGCGCTCGCCCCCGCTCCCCGACCTCGGTGGGGACAATGCATACTGGCTGCGGCGCACGCTGCACCTCGCGGACCTCGCGACCGCGTGGCGCACGATGATGCAGGACGGGCGCATGGAGATCCCGGAGCACGCGTACAGCCTGTACGGGGGTGTCGCGGGCATGGTGTGCGCGTGGGCGGAGGTGTGGACGCGCCTGATGAACAGCAAGGACGGGATCGCGCATGGGAACGGGCATGGGGATGCTCCTGGGAGCGGCCATGTGCCCAGGAGGGGCGGAATGCCCGGGTACGACGACCTTGCGATGCTCGAGTAGTGTTAATGGCTTTTTCGTGGCCGCCTGTGGTCGCTTTCGACGGTCTGTCTGTTTTGCTAGTGTACCGTAATGTTCGCATGTTGTACATTATGGCGCGGCTTATTCATTCAGGTTTCTTCCTGTCCCGTGAAGGCGCGGAAGCATACGATGTTTGCTGGCTTCAAAACCAAGATGCAGTTGGTGAGTGTCCCTGTCCACTTCGTCTTCAGGTAGCTAATCCGCGTTTCGAGCAGGAAACTGGAACTCAAGGGTAATGAGCCATGACCCCAGTCCCGATTAACATATTCTGGACAATTGCCAGCCCCATCGCAGACTCTTAATCGCCGGCTATCATCCCCATTGCGAGCATCTCCTCGATCGTGCGTGCCGGTCACGACCTCAGAGAACTTGGACCATGCCGGCTGCCGTGCGCGAGCCCCCGGGTCCTACTGGCAGGCCGAGTCTCAGGGTTCTCGTCGTCCTCTCCATTCTGTCGGCACCCTCGCAGGTCGAGGACCCCTGCCGATCGCTTTCGCGCAGACCCAGACGGCGAACGACTCGGTGGTTGACAAGTGGCTCCACGAACTTTATAGCGCGTTCGGCATCGGGCCGGGGGGCTCGAGGACGCTGGTTCCCACCTCGACATCTTCCTCGACGGCGTCCGTATCCTCGACCACCCAAACGCAGAGCCAGACACAAAAAGCTCCGTTACAAGGGCAAGGAGCGGCACACGGTGTGAATCCGGACGGGACCGTCTCATCGGCGAACGGGACCAGTACTGGAGACAGTGTTAGTGGCCAGGGCCATGGCCGCGCCGTGTTCGCGAACTTCGTCGTCCGGAACGCTGAGAAATACACGATCGATTGCTGGGTAGAAGGTGTGTTTGTGTTGCGTCATCCTTTTCATCACAAGAAGCTGATTTGTCTGGATCTGAATGCGACGAACGATAGGGATCAAGCTAGCTGTCTCGGCAGGCTTCGACGCACGCGCGCTCAGCGTAGGCAATGAGCCCTGGGAGGCGAGGCAGGTCGCGAACGCCTTTGTTGCTGCATCGAGGGTCAACAATGGAAGTGAGGCCAACACAACATGCGCATCTCCCCGGATCCAAATCAGCGTTCAAGCTCTTCCTGTCGTTCAACATGACGTCGCTCCCGTGTTCGAGCGCACAAGACATCAGCGCCCTGCAGCAGTACATCCGGACGTATGCGAACCACACCGACTACTTCCGATACAATGGTCGGATGCTTGTTTCGACCTTCGCAGGGGAAGAGTGTCGCTTTGGGCAAAGCAGCTTGGACGAGGGGTGGAAGCAAGTCCTGAGGCCCAAGTCTGCGAACGGCTCAGCAGCTCCAGACGTGTGGTTCATGCCGGCGTTCTTCGCGCCTCCCGATGTATTGTCAAACTCGACCGCCATCGACGGCTTGTTCAACGTGAGTACCTGGACGTGTTTCTCATCTCTCAAAAGAACCCTGATCAAAAGTCCCGGTTACAGTGGAACTCTGCTTGGCCGAGCGGAAGGTCTTCTGCCGCCTTCCACGCGGACCAATCGTACCTCTCCGCCCTCGGGAACAAGACGTATATGGCAGCCGTCTCGCTATCGTCATGGGCGGTATGTCGTGGCACCTTCTACGTCTTCCCGACGCTGCTGAAGCAGCGCTAGCAACGTGATAGAAAGCGAGAACCGTACCGCTTGTGGTACCGAGGGCCGGTCGTTCGGAGACCGCTGGGAAACGCTCATCAAGAACCGTGCCAATGTCTCGCTGGTCGAGGTGGTAACATGGGGCGACGAATCTCGGCGGTTCGGACGGCGGACAACAACCCTCGTCGTCTTACGGCGAGAACCCGCCGAAACCACGTAACTCCTCTGTGTCCGACTCGGCCTCGGTCCATGGTCAGAAGCAGCCGGGAAAGGGCATCTTGGAGCAGGTTGCGCCACTCATGAGGTACTACATCGAGGCGTTCAAGTCCGGATCATATCCGCCGGTCGCACGGGACGAAGTCTTCCTCTGGGTGCAGGCCCACCCGCGGAGGGAGAACTGCCCGGGCTCGATGGAGGAATCGGGTCGGAGTCCTCGGGGTCGAGAGTGGGTGCGTCTCATGCCAGGCTTAACTTTGTGACCGTGATCGCCGGCGTTCTCACAAAGCGACCTGCTTCAGGTCCAGGATCGCGTCTCGGCATACGCGCTTCTGAGCGGGCCAGGGAACGCCACTTTGACCTGCGGGCCCTGGTCAAATACTACTGCGGCGGTGCCCTGTGGCCTGTCGAAGCTGGGACTGGCGCTGGACGGCCCGGGAGTGCTGCAAGGTCGACGCGAGGTTGATACATAGCTCGGAGCATTCGAGGACAGTCGGACAGCGGGATGGCGTGGACATGGAGTGGGTCCGGAGGTGGGTCCCGCTTCCGGCCGACTGGGAGTCCGATGAGGACCTGGCTGTTCTTGTTCCAGTGCCTGTGGGGTAGTGAGCTGAAGGGATTCAGAACGTCGATCATTGGCTACCCAAGTTCCAGTTCATTGTGTGTTGTGTGGGAAAGGCCATGATATACTTGACACACGGTGTTCGCTGGCAAAAGGGGGCATTCGCCCGGCGTCGTGCGAGAACGACGGGCGTCTAGCGTGGCAGCTTGGCTGAGGCTGCGATGGCGAGTGTCGTCGGGACGGTTGTTACTAGCTCTTGACACTCTCGCTTGTACTTGCGAACACGCCGTCTCGGGGCGTTCAGCGTATTCTACTTGTTGCCATAAACTGTCATTGCAATACCCGACATAGAGTCGTAAGTCACTGTTCCCCCGCCGCATTGCGTTTTGTTAGTCCTTCTCTCGACAATTTATGTTTGGAGCTGGCTCATCTCAACGTCGCCTCGAGCTCGAGCTCGGTGGCTGGCGGCATTACAAGCGTACGTAGGAAGGAGGAACTTCGTGATAACGGCAACTGTCACACGCTTTTGCACCCCTTCCCCAAGGCCGATGCTGACTCTTCCGCCTTCCAACAGTGTTGTATGTCCTTAATTACCCGCACGTCTCTCGGCCTCCCCGTCCTGCCCCCGGACGTGCAGTACCAAATTTTCCATTTTATTCGGCGGAACAGGGATCTGTTGAAAACGTGCACAGTTGTTTGCAAACTGTGGGAAAGGCTGCTGACTCCTGATCTCTTCAATACTTTCAACATTGCAACCTGGACCCCCTCCCCGACAGATATCCCTGGACGCCTCTTGAACGCCCCCGATCGTGTCACAAAATCGTTCACCATTCTTCGGGTACAAAGCAGACATGCATTTCCTCTCGACACGTTGTTGTCAATTATCGCGATCATTCCCAACGTTCACACATTAGACCTCTGGAATACGAAGTTGGTCGTATCCTCCGACGGTCCCGCGTTCAGTCGGCCGCACAAATTCTCGCTACGTAGTCTCTCCATCATACGCGGGAGCATGCTCACATATGACTACAACCTCCTCATGACTCTTTTGAGCTGCTTTCACCGTGTCGACAGCCTCAAGCTCGTCTCGCCTGGCGTACCTCCTCCTTGGCTCCCAGGTGTCTGGCCATCATTGCCAGAAGTCAAGAACCTCAGTGTCGGGCCCATGTATCAGCTGAAACTTCCCCTCTTACTTTGCATGGCGCAGCAACCAGATTTCTCAAAACATCTCGTTAGCCTTAATCTCGACCGCTGCGCGCGCACGTGGGAGTCGCTCGAAGCTTCCGTGGCAGACATCTTGCGTGTGCTCAAGAGTACGATCCAAATCTTCCGATTCTTCCCTATGTATGGGTTCGGGGCATTCAGACCTACCGCACATGATGCGGCTGCTCTGGAACAGGCTTGTGAGTCTGCCCTCTATCTTTCAAGAAATAGCCTGGATCATCGTTCTCATCGATCCATGATGACAGTGGCAGACGGGCTGGCGTCGTGCACCGCTCTGCGTGAGGTGAGGTTCACCCTGCATAGCTCGCCTCCCGGCGGGTGTACTGGGACTTTCCGGCACCTTTCGGAAACATTCGACCTCTACTGCCTGTGCATCCGACGCATTGCACAGAACGGGCTGCCAGTTGCCGTCGACTTCAAAGTGTTCCTCGACCACAACAGCGACCCCTGGGGCTTCGACCAAGCCATGGCCAAATGCGACTGGGCAAAGTTGGACGAAGCTGCCTCGGATCTTGTGTGTCAGCAAGGTGGAAGATGGCCTTGACGCTCCGGTTCACGCGATGGGATCGTCAAGAAGAGCGCGAAGACTCGCGGCGCATGATGGTGGCCCGCGTTGCGGCTATGGATTGGAGACGCTATCTACCGAGGCTGACCGATCCGAAAGACCCTAAGGTCGACCTCACTCAGGTGCAATGGGGGCCAGCGCACTGGGAGCCGTAAGTGCGTCGTCGAATGCATATCCACACGTAGCATGCAGCTGATTCCGCCTCCCAGATTCGAAGACTAGATATGCCTATGCGAGGCCGTGATGATATGTCCGTTTTCAGGGTACGACCAGAATCAGAAAGAACATCATGGGTGTCAATGACTACTATACAGAGGATGGTTCCTCAGGACATTATGTTATACAATAACGTAGAGGATTATAGAACTCAATCCAGATGGAATTATTGAGAAACGTTCATGTCAAATATGGGACGCCTCCATCGCTTTCATACGAGCGTGACGCGTCCCGTGCTGCTGCTTCCAGATAACAAGCTGCTCTGCTCTCCCATTCATTGGGAGGAAGAGCCGACTCGGGGTCGTCGTCGTGGCAGCACTGGCAGTACTTGCGCTGGACCTCCACGGCAGGGGTGCCCCCCTCGAATCCCGTCAAGATCTGCACCACCAATTGAAGCGTGCGGGGCATCAACAAGGTGTTCCCTGCGAGACGGCGCCGGGGCTGGTCAGGGAGGCGCAGCGTGAGCTTCTGCAGGGGCTTGTTCCAATGCTGCTCGCGCTCGCGCACCATGTCCAGGATGTCCTTTGGGTCAAGCGGGTACTGGCTGGGGAGTGCCGCGTAGCACAGCGTGAGGTGGGTGAGGCTCGGGAGGACGAGGGCCGTGTCCTCCTCCATCGCATAGAGCACCATCTGGATGGACCGCAGGCCGCCGACCTCGAGCGACTCGAGCGCGACGAGGTGCCGCAGGAGGCACACGCGCCACTCGTTGCCCGACACATCCATCAGGTACTCCCGCGTGTGCATCTCGAGGTGGAGCAGGCGCGTGCAGTCGACGAGCGCGGGGATCTCGCGCAGCGTGACGGGGGTCAGCTCCTCGCAGAACTCCTGGCAGTTCGTGACCGCGAAAGACCAGGACCCTCCCGGGAGGTCGTGGCGGTCATCTACGGAGTCGTACAGGCCGTCCGGGTCGAGCGCCCCAGAGAGGAGCGCGCCGTTGGTGTACGGGATCCCGTCGGCGGTCTCGTCCTCCTCGAGGTGTAGGTTGAGGATGAGCCGGAGCGCGCGCGTGGCGGCGAGCATCGGGAGCGTTTCGGCACGGTTCGGGGGGAGGATGTCGAGCCAGAAGCCCTTCTTCCCCCAGAGGTCGAACTGATACCTATTCGTGTGCGCGAACACGGTGAGCCGTGTCGTCTGAGGGAAGGCGAGATATGTGAGGCTTTGGGAGATGTAGTCCCACTCGTCCTCGATGGAGACTTCCAGGAGATTTGGGAACGGGATGATGGGAGTTTTGGCGTCCTTGGGGTCAAACTGGAACAGAGGAATGAATGCGTTGAGAAGACGCAAGGTCTGCGCGTCTTTTGCGGCGGCGAGCATGGAGAAGGGATAATCGCCATGGGGCACCAGCGTAGAGCGGTCACCCTGCTGGTTGAAGCGACAGTCAAGCTCGGCGCAGGAGTCAAGGTCGACCAAGGGTGGAAGAGGCACGGCCGGGATGAAGAGGAGACGCTCTCCGTGCAGACGCTGCAGACGGGGAAGGGGATATCCCAACCACAAGCAGGCGACATCTTCTGTGCTGTTATCGAGGGAGATGCGCTCCAGTTCCGGGAAATAATGATTGAGAAAAAGTTCTTGGATTCGTCGCAGATGCTCGTCTGAGGAAATATGGAGCTGGACGGTTTTCCATGGCCAGGTGTCGTGGTTCGGGGCTAAATAAAGGACAGTATCCCAGTCCTGGAGAATGTCTCCGACGTCGTCAGGTGTCAAGAATCTAGTGTAAGGCATCGTAGTTCGTGTAGTTGGAAGGATACTGTAAAATGAAACAGTCATTACCTCAATGAACAGGGTTCAACAGGATTACTTACCGGCAACGTGGACCTGCCAGTGCGGTTATTGAGTTGAGTTCCAGGGAAGGGAAGAGAGATGCGGATGTCATCAAGCTCGGGGAAGGTTTTATGGACTTTTCACGACAACCAATGCCAGAAAGGGTAGTCCTTGACTTCAAAAATCAAATACGAGGAGCGGTCGTGGTTCACTGCCAGCCATCACGACGCGAAGGTGCTGTCGCTGGCTCGTCGCGAGGAGAAGCCATAAGGTTTCAATACCGCAACTCATCTCCTCGTTTCGGAGCCGCATAGATCTTTGGGCCCCAGTCTAAGTGTCGGGTGGTCCATCATAGGAACAAGGGATGTCTTCGTAGGTCATCAGTTCGGGTCTAAACCTCGACAGCCAGAGCAACGAAGTACCAGTAAGTACTCACAGTGCCCATCAATGCATTTGTCCCACACACGGTACGCGACTGCATGGAACAGAAACGGCACAAAGCCAGTGCGATCGACGTCAAGAACAAGGTGCCAGCAACGGACGCGCCGCGCCGACGGGCTTCACAAGCGCCTTATCCCGAAATGGACGCGCCCCCGACCGCTTGAGGCTTTTCCGAGTCCTCATTGTTTTCAGGGCGCACAGCAGTTTCAGTAGTGCAAATGATATCAGACAGATTATGTGCTCATGTACGTCCAGTCCGCATCATCGTAGGTAGTTGCCATATTCCAGATATAGTCTTCCCAAAATCCTGCGAAGTCGTCCCAAGCATCCATTGCCACGTTCAGCGGCCAGGAGCAAAGATCCTCCTCAGCTTGATCAGCCTCCACGTCCTGTGTTTGCGCTGGTGATTTCAATGTCCTGAGCCCAAGTAATGAGAACGGGGAAGAACAAAACTGGAGACGGGGTGACTGAGGAACTGATCGTGCCGTCCTGGGACATATCGAACACCACTTGTTATCCTCGACCAGTATCCGGATCCTCGCCTTGCATTCTCCCTTCTCCACGCCATCCGAGGAAGATCTGGCATTACGTGGTGGCGGGCTGGGAAGAGGCGAGGATGGAAACTCAGGAATTGTAGGCTCAACCGAGTCGACCGAGCGAGGTACGCGGAACACGATCTCCTCAACGTCGAGAACGCCGAGAGCACGGCACCTCTGCATGACCGCCACGCTTTTTGACAGGTGCATCAGCGAGCGCTGCTCGATGCACCACGCGATCCTCGCCAGACGCAGAGTATCAGCTGTGCCGATCAAGGATCCAGAGTCTCTTGCAGCCTGGTTCCGTTGCGCGAGCCGGTCCACGACGACCAGGAAGTCCGCGACGACGCGGGAGTTCCCGAGGGAGAGGGAGCGCACGTCCAGAGGTAGGCAGGACAGGAGTTTCTCCCAGTCCACAAGGCGTCCCAGCTCGCCAGACGCGTCGTGGATGCTCAGCTGCTCCATCTTGGAGAACCACGGAGTTTCCAGAGGCGAGGAAATCTTGAAGTAGTTGTTGAACGTGTCCGTGGCGAGCTCCAGGATTGCATCCCTGTCAGTTCCGTTGAAGAAGTCGAGCTGGAACTTGGGGCCTTGCCCGACGTGAAAGCCGGCCAGCGTCAGCGTGTCGTCGGAGCTAAGGTTGAGAAGCACCGTGGTGCAGGCAGAGACGTGGTAGTAGATGGACGGCCACCGGCATGCGCAGAGGAGGTCCTCGAGTACGGACTTCGGGCGGTACATCGGATTCTGGAGGTCAACGGCGAGCTTGATGCGCATGCCTCCACTGCCCCTTGCATCGAAGCCAAACGAGATGTGCTCCAGCAGCGTCTGCATCTCCCACGGCTCGTCCTTGATCGCCAACATCTTGATTCCAGGCGGCAGGAAGGTAGGGACAACAACGGAGTTTACAAACTGCAGGCCTAATAGGCCTTGCAGCTTTGAAGGCTACCTTCCCTGCCGCATGCGCACACTGTGCCGTGCCACAGGATGGATTTGGCCATGGGTCTCGAACCGAGTCGAACGTCGGCCGTGCCTGATCGATGACCGACCCTCCCGCCCGCAACAACGCGCACCTCTCCCCCTTGCTAAATGCTTGTGTCCGGGCCTTGCGTCCGTGTCGCGTTCGCTGCGCCTTCGTCGCTGAGCCCTGAGCCTGAGGAGCGAACGCGACACCTTAAGTACCTCCAGACTCGCTGGGTGCAGCGCGCCACATCGACGACGTCGATCTTGACGCGCTGACACCTGTCAGTGTTGTGTGAATCGAGGAAGAGCGCTTGTGGCGGACTTCGTCCTATTTTTGCGGCGGGACAGGAGAACGGGTCCCCAGGCTCAGCTGCAGCATCCGTAGGTTCAGTATGTCATGTTAGCACCATCGCGAGCACACGCTGAACATCACCGGTGACCAGTCAGGGCGGCAGAAAACTGGAGGGGCAGCGGAACGCCGCGAGAGGAATCATGGTGTACAGCGGGTCAGAATGATCTAGGTCATGCGTACCATGTGGCGGGGAAAGGTGGCCTTCAAAGCTGCAAGGCCTATTAGGCCTGCAGTTTGTAAACTCCGTTGTAGGTCCCTCCAGGAAGATTGTCTGCATGACGCTCCCTTGCTTGCCCGCGGGCCGCAGTATTCCAGATGGAGGTGTGTTAGGGACCGGAAGTCGAGCAGCATCAGTGGGATCTGAAGCCCGAAGTCTTGCCAGAAGCCGACGTGGTGCAGCAGCCGGTGCCGCCGCGCCATCCCCACAGCGCGAAAACGCCTTGATGACATCGTGGTCAGGCCCACCGGCTTGCAATCGTCCGGACAGTTGAGGGAAGCTGCCTCCCTGAAGACGCACGATACTCCCGGTATGGCATTCCCTCGGCTCGAGAAAGGCCTTCATGCCATTCGGGAAGTGAATTGTGGCTTCGACACTCCGAATCGGCATTGTGTCCTCTGCGGCGCAGACGACGCTGAAGTTGGTGATACGGTGGCCATGAATCGACACCCCAAGGATGATAGCCAGCACAAAGTCTGGGTCCGCTAGAGAACGCTTCCTAACGAAGTCGAGCTCGACGTCGACGGGGAGGTCTTTCGAGCGCGCCAGCAGCAGTTCAAGCTCTTTGGCAACTTTGGTGTCGTATATTCGGAGATTGGTCCAGAGCGCCGGGGTGTTGAGCGCGACTCGTCGCCATGAGTGACATATGCGTGTCAGCCTGAGCCATGCCGACTGGCGGTTCAGATGATCTGCATGCATCATGTCACGCACATCGACAAATATTCTCCCCAAGATATCCGGGGGAAAGGAAGCGGTCCATGGAGAGATAGCTTCTCCCATATGCCTGGTGCAAGTGATTGTGGCGGCTTGGCTGGACGGGTGGTTAGCGCGCTCAATACCAAGTGCCTCGGAAAACACACTTCATGTTATCAACGTCGTCGAAGGGGTTGACTTCAAACATCAGCCGGTCAACGATACAGCGATAGGATAGCGGCGGAGATGGTAGAGTTGGGAGTTCGGGTTCGCGGGTGGCCGTTGATATACATTATCTGACCGGTATGCCAAAGCGTTCCCCATGCCAGATGTGAACAGATGATTCCTTGGTGTGCGTCGTTGAGTTGTGAGACATACGGCTGTTTGTTAATCCATTGGATGATCGGCACACAGGAAATAAACCTTAGTGTGGATACTGGCAGGAAGGAGTGGCACCACAATGTCGCTATTGCAACGAACAGTGGCCACCTTGTTAAGCCACTACTGGAACCGCAAGCCTGACGTAGCGTTGCCACAGTGTGAGGGAGGCTGATTGAAGCCAACTGCCTTTGCCGATTTGTACATTGTAGGCAGCAGTGGCAGCCAATAGAGAGTGAGACGAGGACGGGAGTTGACTTCCAGTTCTGGGTCGTCAGGAGTACCGTCGCCGCGCTGTGATTCATGTTAGAAACAACTCTTTAGAAGAATGATTTCGTGGAAAATACGGACTTGCAGTTGATATCATCGTCCTAAGCAGAGAAGGCAGACCCTAGGACCGACGACTCGGTCAGACTCGAAATGGTCGCTTGACATAGGTATCAAAGCTCCGAAGGGCCTCAGGCTGCTTACTGGTGAGAGAGCAGAACAATAGACATATTGTACAGTAGCAGAACTTTGACTATGTTCAAGAGTACGGCGCGTTGCAAACAAAGAAGCAATGTTGACGAGGATGAGGGAACGCCAAGTAGCGAGCGCCCGGCCCCTTGGCACACTGCTGCTGGCGCCCAGCTTTCGTGCGGGCGTCTATGGCGGTTGTCCATGGCAACAGACGGATTGAGCCACAGGGGCCAGGAGCTGCAGCGCGGCCCGGGCTCTAAATCGCGGCCTGGCCTCTCCCGGCCATATCTTATACCAACGCTTGAATCGTCGATGCTTACTGGAGTGGAGGGGGAGATTAGGTTTGCATGCAACGGTGGAGGGGACGATCTTCGAGAGGTATGAATGAAGCTAATGAAGGCCAACAAAGCAGCGAAGCGAGGATGTGGAGCGGCGTTCCCTGCCCCATCATCCTCGCCCTCTCCTCCGCCCACCATCCTCACCCTCACAGACCCAGCCGTTCGTCATGGTTGTCCCCACTCGCCTCCTGGCACTCTCGCTCTTTACTTATCTCGCTGTCGCTACCCCTATTTCTTCTCTTTACTCTCGCGACCTTCTTGTTCACGAATCTCGTGATCTTCTTCCCACCGGCTTTTCCCTGCTTGGCCCTGCTGCCTCCCAAACCCCCCTCCAGCTCCGCATTGCCCTCTCCCAGAGCAACCCGGACTCTATCGTCGCTGCGCTCCTCAATGTGAGCGATCCCTCCAGCGACAAGTATGGCAAGCATTTGTCCAAGTCCGAGGTCAGTCCATCCTCCGCTTTTCTTCCGCGCAGTCCCGTCCCTGGTCCCTGACTGGGCGCGCTTGGTACATATGTGCCGCTGACATGTGACATGTCGATCCTCCCCATGTCACACACGCACACACAAATAGGTCGAGGCCCTCGTCGCACCCAGCTCGCAGAGCGTCTCCGCCGTCAAAGCATGGCTTCAAGAGCACGGCCTCACCGCGACCGCCGTCTCTCCGGCCGGAGACTGGCTCCAGGTTAACACCGACGTCAGCAAGGCCAATTCCCTCCTCGCTGCCGATTTTCGACCTTCACCCACTCCGCCTCGGGCATTGAGACCGTCCGCACGCTCTCGTACTCCATACCCGCTGCCCTCAAGGACCACATCGATTTGATTCACCCTACGACCGCGTACGCTCATTCCACCTTGCTGTCACGCCGCCTGATTTATTGAACGGAAACATTCTTGCAGTTTCCCCGAAGCTATCAAAACCACCGGTTTGACTAAGCGCGCCATCCACGAGCCCATCCTTTCACGCGCCGCCGATTCCCAGTGCGGAAATGGCACGACTCCGGCGTGTTTGCAGCAGCTGTATAACATCCCCACCACACCGGCGACGAACGCTTCGAACAAGCTCGCGGTTACTGGTCGCATCGGGAAATTATGCCCACTACGACTGGCTGCAGTTCTTCCTGCAGAACTACCGTCTGATATGGATTCCGCAACCAACTTCACTGTCACGAGCGTCGATGGTGGTCAGAACTCCCAGACCGGACCTTCCGTCTCCGAAGGTGTATGTGCGATCCGCGCTTGGTCGTGGTGCGCTACTGACGCGAGTGGGGTCATGTAGGAACTCGACATCCAGTACACTGTCGGTATTGCGACCAACGTTCCGGTCGACTATGTCGTGGTTGGGCGCAACTTCACGGACGACGGGCTCAATGGCTACCTGGACGAGATCAACTACCTTCTCTCCCTCGAGAAATCCGCCTCAAGTTCTTTCGACCAGCTATGGCTACGCCGAGACCAGCATGTCATATGCCCTGACTGAGTGCGTCTTCCATTCATCCGCCACTAAATGACAGCTGTTGAGTCTCCCCGACAGCAAACTGTGCAAGGCGTACGCGCAGCTGGGGGCGCGCGGCGTCTCGATCCTCTTCGCCTCCGGCGACAGCGGCGTCGGCTGCCAGAACTCCAACGCGACCCTCTTCGAGCCGACCTTCCCGTCCAACTGCCCGTGGGTGACCTCCGTCGGCGGCACGAGCGGCAGCGCGCCCGAGGTCGCCTGGGACGGCTCCTCGGGCGGGTTCTCGAACTACTACCCCGCGCCGTCGTACCAGGCCGCCGCCTTGGACGGCTTCCTCACCGCGCACGCGGCGTCCGCGAACTTCAACGCGACCAAGGGCAAGTACAACCCCGTCGGGCGCGGCTTCCCGGACGTCGCCGCGAAGGCGGACGACTACCGCATCTGGGAGGGCAGTGTCGCGAGCATCTACGGGACGAGCGCGTCGACGCCCGTGTTTGCGAGCATCGTCGCGCTCATCAACGACCGCCTCTCCGTGCAGGGCAAGCCGCCCATGGGCTTCCTGAACCCGTGGCTGTACTCGACCGGGAAGAGCGCGCTCACGGACATCACGTCCGGCAACAACTCGATCGAGTGTAACGGCGAGACGGTGGGCTTCGAGGCCATCGAGGGTTGGGACCCTGTACGTATTTGTGCTTTTTCGTATCTTTTGGGAAGCTCTGTGTTCTTACTGGCCACGGCAGGTCACCGGGCTCGGCACGCCCGACTTCAACAAGCTCCTCACAGCCGTCGGGCTTTGACCACGCATACCATCCAGTGTCCCACCTGGCGACTTCTCCGTCGATTTTTGGGACAGACTTTCCCAAAATCTTGACCACATCGTATCGCTTTGCATATGGACTGTACCCCCTTCTCTTGCTATCTACGTGTTGTTGCACCGTCTTCACAAACACGGACGTTTATGCATATGACCGCAAACTTTGTTGTGGTAGATTACAACGTTGATGTCTTGGCCCCCTTGCTTAAGGGGTAACCCTTCCGCATACCAGAGACGTGCGCGCTGAAGCACCCGTGCTCTAGTTTTGTGTGAGTCTGCAGACGGGTAGGAGGTTTGGGATATTATTGAGGGTGCGACAAAACAGTGGTAGGGTAAACACGGAGATTCAACGGGCGACGGTGTCCGAGAACGAGCAAGGTTCAGGGAGACGAGGAGTAGCAGCATATAGCATCGAGGAGCAACGGCGACAGTTCGGAGTCACCACAAGATCACCAGCAAGACATCCACAGAGCAGAACGAAGAGGACGAAGAAGAGATTGCGCATGCATGATAAACGGGATTTGAGGAGTGCGAGGGTCGTGCGGAGCTGCTGCAAGAAAGGTCCATGAGCACATCAGTACGACAAGGATTGGGATCGCTGAGAGTGTCCGAGCCCCAAGGCAGACCAAGGTGGCCAAGGGTATAGATAGCAAGCCAGTAAAACAGGGTGTCACGGTACTAAGGGTATCGGTTTGTCGGCGTCCAGACCAGCAGGAATGGGGTATCTGTTTGGAGACAAGAGAGAACAGCTGCAATAACGAGTCCGGATCAGCCGACCAGATCAGTCGGCCGGGTTGACAGATCTCTCCTTGCGGCGCCGCGGGAGGTGCACTCCGCGCAGGACATGCAGCGCACGCTTGACCAGGGGCGGCGTCTTCTCCGGAGTCGGCAAGGCGGTAGGAGACGCTACGAGCAACGAGCTCCGCGCCGGCACCACGGGCGTAGACAAGCCGGAGGCAAGGGCAGGCCCGTTCAGGGAGGAGGCGGGCCTCAGACTGGGACCGCTCTCGGGAGTGGCGAGGCCCTTCTCGGCACCCATCGTCCGCGACCGCCGCATTGAGAACATGCGGAGCGGGCGGCCGATCGAGTCGGGCGTGAGGCCGCCGCCTCCCCGAGAGCTCAGTGCGACCGAGTGGAATCCTAGGCCGAGGTGGTCTCGTGCGCTCGGCGCGTTCGACTTCTCCGCGTGTTCCTGCTTGTTGTCGGTGGCACGGCTGTTACGACACTGGCGGCCGCAGCTGAAAGCGTCATTGCAGAGCGTGCTCGTGTTTCCGGAGAGAGGGTGGTGGGGACGGCGAGCGAGCTGCGATTGTCCTTTCCAGCGCTGTCTCGCGGGCTGAGCAGCCGGTACATGGAGGTGGGCGGCGTGAGCAGCGGCATCACAGGTGACGTGAGGATCGCAGACAGAGAGCGCAGCAGGAGAGATCCAGAGGTCGCAGGGGAGTCGTTCAGAGCAGTGCTCGCTCGGCGGGAGTCGCGGGCTGTCGAGGCCTGTTCCAGCGGGAGGGTGGGGGAGAGCCAGTTGTACCACCAGTGAGGAGCTTCTCCGTCCTTGTACGGGGTTCCAAATGTTGCATACTTGGCCGAGTCGGTCTGCAGGTTAAGAGTAAGCGGCCGAATATCAAATAAGGTCAACTCTTCAAGCTTGAACAAGACCTACAGGTGCAAAACCAGAGGAGGGCCGGAGTGGAGCAGCTGGCTTTCGCCGCGCAAGTTGCTTCCATTTCCTTCCTCTGCGATCAACTAGGCAATGGAACAACTGAGAAAGACGAACACATACACGGAATCGAACCACACGTGATCCTTGACTTGCTCCAAGGTAGGACGACTCGATGGGTCCTTCTCCAGCATCTATTGGCAACTTCAATAAGAAAACATACTAAAACAAACCACAAGGCGTACCCAGCGAAGAAGAGTCTGAGCATCTAAGTCGATATCCGACCTTAGCGAGACTTCTTGCGCCATCATCTGTTCGTACACCGCTCGCTGGTCGCGAGTGCCGTGCGCAATACCAAACGGCAGCTAACGAGATGTCTGGTCACCACTTACGCCGGATATATACAGGGTCGGTCACGCACCTTGCCGTTCATCAGCTCGAAGAACACGACCCCCAGACTAAAGATGTCGGCCGAATACGTGTACCAATCACCCCGACAGACCTCGGGAGCCATGTATCCGATTGTACCACAATCACGTCGTGTCAAGTCAGGGTGCTTCGACATCTCAGACTTTGGAGAAGGACGGAGTGGTCGCGGCGCCCACTCCTCCCGAAGCCGCCACGGCTGTTGGGCGGCGGTCAAGGCATACGCCCTAGAGAACCCGAAGTCCGAGAGGACGAGGTTATTGTCGCGGGTAATCAGGACGTTCGCGGGCTTGACGTCCCGATGAATGATACGGCGTTTATGCAGCTGTTCCAGAGCCAAGACCTGACACGGCTGACGTTAATGCCGAGGACATACAGACGCGGGAGAGAAACGCATACAAGCTGTGCGCAATATGGGAGCGCGTCCGATGCTTCGAGCCTTCCTCGCTTGTAGATCCGTTTCGCGAGGTCTCCCTCCGGATAGAAATCCTGTTCCACTGTAAGCAAGGCAAACAGACACGGGCACGAACACTACACACACCGTGAGAAGGTAAAAGTTCTTGTCGTCCTCGAAGCTGCCCCGAAGATGGGCGAACCACGGGCTCCCCGCGACACTCTTTAGAATGACTTGCTCCTGGAAGACGAAGGGGAAGTGGCTCTGTTTCAGCATGGTCTTCCTGATGGACTTCAGCGCGTAGAACCGGCCGTTATTCAGATGCTGGACAAGAAAGACGGCGCCTTGCGCTCCGGAACCGATAAGCTGGTACACTCGAAAGTCCTGTGTACTGAGGCTCGGGGACGGTGGTGGCTTGAGGATGCGCGAAGCCGCCGTGAGCTTGAGATCCGAGACGGAGAGTTGGGGAGAAAGCTTCGGAGTATCACCCGGACTGCGATAGACAAGCGTCGAAGCCCCAGGAGCTCCACGAGAACAGTACTGATTAGCACTGAGGTGCTCGACCTCACAAGCAACCTACCAAGCCAATAAGAGATAGTTACTGGGATAGATGGTGCACAGCTGCGAGTAGTTTACGCACAAGATCACCGCCGTTGAACTTGATCTTGACATGGACATCGATGCCCGAGGGGACGTGCTGGCTAGCGTCCGCGATGACCTGGACGGCCTCCATGTTCTTGTGTCCAGGTGTTGGGCTAGTACCTGTCAGGTACACGATGTTATTGACGCACCACATTGTCCTTGTACCCGGGAAGGTCAACTACGGCCGACTTTCTGGCGGGATCGGACTCCTTCGGTGTCTTGGGAACCATGGCGGCGGTCTAGAAAGCAAAGGGAAAGCGTAACTAGAAGCCGGCATGGAAGAAGGAGTCGTGGCTGTAAGGTGCCGCATAGAGCACCTGCAAGCCTCTTGAGGCTGGGAGTTGGAGTAAGGAATCGCCAGTGACGGTCGAGAGCAAAACGATGACGACCAGAAGGCCAGAATGCACTTGTTTTTCCCAAATCTGCTGGGGAGGAGTGGGTGCACCATTTGTTACAGGTTATGTTCAAGGTGCGACCGATGGCGACTAACCAAGGGAGCTTTAGACTGGCTCTTGGGTTGGCTAATGGACTGTGGACGATGGTGGGTAACGCGTACCTTTCAAGTGCTTGGCGCTAGCTCTCGATTCAGAAGCGCTGGGAGGCCTTCAGGTGGGCTTCCAGTGCCTGCGCCTTGAGGGCAACGTTGTATTCCAATCGGTTTCATCCACACCGACCACAATAGCAAACACATCGCAATGTCATAACCAGTAACTCGATCTTTCTCATCTCACATGAGTGGATCTACCTACTTACTGGCAAACCTGACGATCCTCTACTGCTACCGCCATTCCTGAAGCCGCCGAGCTCAAATTCCTGCCTCCCATTCCGAGTCACTCTCACTATCCGCAGCGACGCGAGCCTCAGGTATCTTAAAGTCCGGATCCTTGAACGTCAAAAACTCGAGAACCGCCTGACCAAGGTCGGTCTCCCAGTCCTCTGCCTTCAGCTGTACGCTTCGGAAGCACCTTCATCGTAGGCGTAGCTCAACCTGGCTAAGAAATGTTCAGCTTCATATCGAGTAAACCGAGGGTCGTCCTCGATGCTACCGCCATGGAACCGGGCGTTGAGGCACCAGAGGAAGTGTCCCTCCAGGAAGTACTTTGTGTGCTCGTCCACATCCAGGATCTCCAGCCTGTCTGGAAGGCCAATAGTGCTTGCAGAGGGATCAAAAATGCGAATCTTGAAATCGTTCTACCCGTCATGCCAGCTCACCGTCAGCCTGTATCACATACAGATATGAGGCCACTTACATCGACGTCAACTCCAAATGCATTTTCGATGAATAGTTCGTAAAGGTCCTTCCGCATGGAGATCAAGTTAGCAACATGTGTGAGACTCTCCTCCTCATCTGGATCGATGTCGTCTGGACAATTATGGTAATTTGGAACCTGGGAGGGTCATGCAGATGAGAATCCCCCGTCTACACAATGTAGCGGTGACTGCCAGTGGTTTGCTCACACGGCATGCTGCCAGAGGAGGAAAAATCCACCATGTAACTGTTTCTAACCCGGTTGAGCCTGTCGGAACACATTTTCCTTGGCTCTGTGACCGTTCCTTTCCCTGAATGAGCAAATCTTGAGGTACCTGGAAGCGAGAACATGAGTCCTCACGTTATGCCGTGAATATCTCAGAGTCTCACCGGTGGAATCTCTCCATTCTCAGATTCGTAGCGCACGTAAACACCAATGCTTGAATATGGAACACGGAGAATCCATTGACAACGCGTTGGGTATTCCACGGGCCTATAGCCTGAGTGTCATCTTCATGTCGGGAAAGTCAAATGATTAATTCAATTTACCATATACATGTCAGGGGTCACAGAACCTTGGTAATCGACGCAATAGTGACCAGATGTCAATACGTCGAATTCCACCATTGAGGATACAGAACTAGGACTTTTGGCCGGGCGACATTCGATCGGCCGATTTTGCTCGTTGTAGGGTTCAATGTTGACTGGCTTCACGTTCAGTTTCGCTTCGGTCGGTCCATTAACTTGAGTATCCAGCGTTGCGCGTCTGTGGAGGTAACGGGCCCGAGAACTTGGTTTTTGAAACCTCCTCTCATGATCAGTAATAGAAATGTTAATGCTGGCGCATGGTGACTTACAGGCCAAAAGCTCCGTTGGCCACCAAATAAATGTGTCGGCATGGCGCTTCTGAACCACAGCAGTCTGATGAGCTAATGCAACTCGGACATTGCCCCGAGGTGGTGGAAACATCCCGACTGTTCGATCTACAAACGCAAGTCAATCACTACAAGAGTACTACTGGCCCGGGACTCGAACAAAACGCACCATTCGAAATGTTGTTGGTCATCGGGAGCTCTAAGTCCCGCCAGCGGTATGTAGCACTGACTGTGGCGGAGGTCAAGGGACAAATGGGGCTTCTGAGTCCCACTGTCCGCTTGCTGATGGATGTGAAGGAAGCCCTTGTGGTGGAGGAGGTTGCAGGTAGAAGTCAGTGGACACCGGCTCACAGCATGCAAGTTGCAGGGGACAGCATGATCCAGTATTCTCACTCAGATCTATTCTCAAGTCAAGCTCCGCTTGTAATGAACTTCCGATGGCTTCGAGAATACCACGCTACTTAGAGGGACTATACTTACGGTTCGAGTTCAAGTCACCTTCACACCGCGCGAACAGCCTGCTGAGCGCGGTCTCGGGAACATCCGTCGCCTATCCGTTCATCAAGCGCCCTTGCAATCGGGAGGCGGGATCTACTTGCTAGACTGGCAAGTGTCTTCCCGTGGATCCTGCGCGTAGTAAGTATGAGGAGGACGAGCTGCCTCACCAATTGTTAAGAGTATTGTCAAGCCAGCTTCGATGCTGCAGGGCTGCGAGCGGTCTTGAACGAGATGCTGATGGTCCTGCGGGTGAGAGAGATAGAATAGATTAGATAAGGATGGAGGGGATGGAGGACAGAAGGAGCAAGTGACTCGCGTGGACAACCCAACGATCCGTCCGAATGCTCAGGCTGCATCGATTTCAGCAGCCTTCCCTCTCTCGCCTCCTCTCCACCCCCTCATTCCGCCATTCTCTGCCCCCTCGACTGCCACGCCCTACAGCCCTCCGCCTCCACTCCACATCCATGACCTCTCCGGTCGCATCTACCTCCCATCCCGCGCAAATCCCTGCGCTCGATGCCCCACACAAGGACTCCCAGGGCGCAAAGAAATCCAAGGACAAGAA
Source organism: Ganoderma boninense (assembly GCA_002900995.3). Lineage (NCBI taxonomy): Eukaryota > Fungi > Basidiomycota > Agaricomycetes > Polyporales > Polyporaceae > Ganoderma > Ganoderma boninense. Next base: position 2,239,273 of record CM035312.1, on the reverse strand, counting down.
GAAGGATGCTGTATCGGCGCACCCCCTCGAGGTCCGCTCCCTTCCCGCTTATGGCCAAGTCATACCCTCATATCCCCTTAGCTGGATCCTCGTCCGGAGTACTTCGATCACCGCATCAAAATCTTCGAGAAGCTCAAAGCCGAGTACGACGAGTTCGTAAAGAGTACGTCTCACGCATCCTCTCATAACAATGTCCATGTCTGACAGAGAGCACGTGTCAAGACCAGCCCCGTCAGGAAATCACCGTCACTCTCCCTGACGGTGCCCAACGAAAAGGGACGAGCTGGGAGACAAGTCCTCTAGATATTGCCAAGGAGATTTCTAAGGGTCTTGCGGACAAGGTCGTCATTGCAAAGGTGAGTTAGTGGTTCAGCCTTCTCCGCAAGTAGTCGTAGCGGGTATACTTGTGGCAGCATTACCTCCGTGGTCTCTGGGCAGGAGGGGATCGAAGTTCTCCCTCTCCGGCGGCGCCACTGCGATGATGAAGATGTTTGACTGTGATTATTCTGGGCCTTGTCCGCACATGGACCTGGACAGTGACACTCTCATCGCTATGGACCTGAATGTGGGTGGTAGGGTCATCCGTGGTATGCACACCATTCCCTATATGCTGCTTTTGCGCGGAGTATGCATTCGAGTTTCTCGAAGCCCGACTGAGACCGTCTTCCGGAGTTATGCCGACCGAACAGTTCCCTTTCCCCACAGAGTACACTACCTGGCATGCATTCATATCGCTAACTAATACTATCATAACAGGTGAACGGTGAGCTGTGGGATCTGGAACGTCCCTTAGAAGCCTCCGTGTCTTTAGAGCTGCTCGACTTTGAACATCCAGAAGGTCGGTGCTCCGGCAGCGGCTTTACTCGCAAATATGCCTGCTCACTCTACCTTCAGGCAAACGTGTCTTCTGGCATTCATCAGCGCACGTCCTTGGCGAGGCCAGTGAGCGCCACTACGGTTGCCACTTGTGTATCGGCCCCCGACAGAAGATGGTTTCTTCTATGAGATGGCCATCCAGGACAGGTGAGAATTTCTCTCTCGATTGTGTGGTCCTCTCGTCGCCTTCTAAACTTGATATGATGGCAGGCCAGTCGTGAACACTGATTACCCTGCGTTAGAAAAGGTCGCCGACTTGGCCATCAAGGAAAAGCAGAAGTTCGAGCGTCTGGTCGTCCCCAAGGAGACGCTGCTCGAAATGTTTGGGGTACGTCTTCGGCATACGGGCATGCGCAGGGATCGCGCGAGCTCATGAAATATCCGATGCAGTACAACAAGTACAAGAAGTACATCATTGAGACCAAGATTCCCGACGGCACCTCCACAACTGTATACCGCTGCGGACCCATGGTAGATCTTTGCGTCGGCCCCCATATCCCCCATACTGGCAAGATCAAGGCATTCATGGTGACGAAGGTGCGCTCAGTCGGTGAATCCCTATATACAAAGTGTGACACGATTTCTGTTTAGAACTCTGCATCCTACTTCCTCGGCGACGCTGCGAATGACTCGCTCCAGCGCGTGTACGGTATATCGTTCCCGGATAAGGCGCAACTGAAGGAGTACAAGGCGTTCCTCGAAGAGGCTGCGAAACGCGATCATAGGAAAATTGGCAAGGTACGACCGTGCTTTCGGGTAAGGCTCAAAGCTGATGCTATGGACCTCGTCGCAACAACAGGAGCAAGAACTGTTCTTCTTCAATGACCATAGCCCAGGAAGCTGCTTCTTCCTACCTCACGGTACCCGAATCTACAATACGCTTGTCGAGCTCATGCGTGTAGGTGTTGTCTGTTCTAGGGTTGCGTCATATGCTGACTGTATGCGCGTCCAGTCCGAGTACTTCAAGCGTGGATACCAGGAAGGTATGGCGTTGTGGTCACTTCCCATAACTGTCCCGTATTGACAAGCGACTCGCAGTCATCTCGCCAAACATGTTTCACTCGAAGCTGTGGGAGACTTCCGGTCACTGGCAGAACTACAAGGACGACATGTTCACGCTCGACATCGAGAAGGAGAAGTGGGGCCTCAAGCCGATGAACTGTCCAGGCCACTGTCTGATTTTCGACTCGCGCGATCGCTCGTACAAGGAGCTGCCCATCCGCATGGCCGAGTTCGGGATCCTACACCGCAACGAGGCGTCGGGTGCGCTGACAGGCCTCACGCGTGTGCGGCGCTTTGTCCAGGACGACACGCACGTATTCTGCATGCCGTCGCAGATCGAGGAGGAGATCGCCGCGCTGTTCGACTTCATGCAGCACATCTACGGCCTGTTCGGCTTCGAGTTCGCCCTCGAGCTCTCGACGCGCCCGGAGAACTATCTTGGCCAGATCGAGACTTGGAACGAGGCTGAGGCGGTAAGTCCTTACTCATCTCCCTATCCTCCTACGTACGCGTGTATCCGCATGGGATCGCTGACTTCAAGCACCCCTTCGCCAGCAATTGACGAAGGCTCTCGACAAGTACTACCCGGGCAAGTGGGAGCTGAACCCAGGCGACGGCGCGTTCTACGGCCCCAAGATCGACATCAAGATCAGGGACGCCCTCCGGCGGTCGTTCCAGTGCGCGACGATCCAGCTCGACTTCCAGCTCCCCGAACGCTTCAATCTCAAGTACCGCGCCGCGGACGAGGCTGCGGCTGCCGATGCTGGCCGCCCGCCCCCACGCCCCGTCATGATCCACCGCGCGATCCTGGGCAGTCTCGAGCGATTCATCGCGATCATCACAGAGCACTTCGCGGGCAAGTGGCCGTTCTGGCTGTCGCCGCGCCAGGTGCTCGTCGTGCCCGTCGCTGCGCCCTACGTCAGTCGCTGTTCTCTTTCGCACGCTGGGTGCAAGGTGGGCGAATGCTGACATGCTCTTCTGTCTCCTCGCAGCGCGAGTACGCCTCGGAGGTGGCCGAGAAGCTCACGAAGCTCGGGCTGTTCGTCGACGTCGACAACGGCGAGAACACGCTCCCGAAGAAGATCCGCAACGGCGAAATCGCGCAATACAACTTCATCCTCGGTGGGTTTTTCTACAGATATACATAATTTGCGCGCGCGAACGTTCATTGCTAACGACGCGCTGGTGTCCTCCGTGCAGTCGTCGGCCAGGAGGAGCTCGACAAGCGGTCGGTCAATGTGCGCAACCGCGACGATGTGGGCACCAAGGCCCGCACGGAGACGCTGCCGCTGGACGTCATTGCGGAGAAGCTGTCGGCTCTCAAGGAAGTGCGGAGCCTCCACAACAAACTTCAGTAGAGCACTAGAGCTAGAGTGCTGCTTTGTCGTATCAAGTGATACTAAGCGGTGACGATGTTCGGGCGTCGGGTGCTTGACAGTGCTTGTGCGTGGTCTGTATAAGGCAACTTGGTTGTAATGAAGCGACGAACATATACATACCTTCCATCACTCCGATCACCTTGGCGGCTGTGCCTGTACTGAACGCAAAAAGACATCGATGTACCTAGGATCAAGTTTACAAGGTGATCAACAGGCGAGGTGCAGTTGCCTTGTGCACTACACTCCAGTACATCACAGCTTCGACGACGCCACCCTGAAAACTGATTGCGGAAGGACATGGTCTTCTTCAAACGCGGCTCTCGATCTTGACGTTCCAGGTGAGAGTTGTCGTCTGGGCGGATGCTTTGAACTCGCAAGCCGAAGCACGGAGCGCTTCCAAGGTCGAAGACGGCAAGGTGCTGCCGCCACCAAAGCTCGGCCAGCTAATGGGGTGCTTGACAGCGTAGCAGGCGTGAGCGCATTCGGCGGCGATGAATGGCCGCACCCAGGGCCATGAAGACGGGTTTGACCCACGTCCCTCTGCTCCTCTTGGAGAGACTTCCATTGTGGATTCAAGATGATGGTTTGGAATATGGCGGACGATCGAGACCAATGACTTGGGGCGGACAATCACCTCTGGCGCACGGCACGCTACCACTCCTCGATGTCGTCGTCGGACAGGTAGCTCCCCGTAATGGTCTCTTCAGCCAAGGGCCGGTCTTCACGCTGCGGCGGGGGCAAGTCGGGCGCCGTCTCGCCCTCCTGCGTGATCTCCGCAAATCCGTCCGCTCCGCGCGCGAACTCGAGCTGGGAAAAGTTGCGGTGGGTCAGGGGTATTGGCTCCGCGTACACTCCTGCAGCACGCCAATCGTCAGAGGCCCGCCCACGATGATGCATGCAATGAGACAGGTATATAAATTCGCACCTCCTTTCTCGCCGGCACGCCACAGCGAGCCGATGCCCAACGTCACGTCTCGCGCGCCCCACGACGAAACTGGCGAACCCCCGAGCTGTGTGTGGACATTCAGACTTAACAAAGAGCCTCGCAGGTGGAACAAAACCGTGCATGCTCACCCGTTGCAACCACAGCTGCACATCCCGCACTCCGTCCTCGGCCTCGTGCTGCTGCTTGAGCGTCTCAAAGAACGCAGGCTTGAACGGCTTCTGGCTGCGGCGGGGCACAGGGGTGGGCAGCGCGTGCAGCGTCCCGAGCGCGACGACGTGGAACTGATGCGGATTCGCCTGGTACCACTGTACGCGCAGTCCTCAGCTTTGGCTTTGGCTTTCCATTCAGTAGATAACGGAGCAATCGACATACGTTTTCGCCGCCGCTCGAGTCCACCCAGCTCAGGGAGTCCATCAGCGCGTCGCACTCCTCGAGCGTGGTGCAATACTGCGTGTAGTTCTGGTGGATGTACAGTGAGAGAAGCGATGCATCGATGGGAGTATCCGCGTATAGCGTCTGCGTAGCAGGAGTTAGAGCTGAGTCTGCCGGACGAAGGATAACGATAGGGACTATAATGGCGCACCTCGACATCGACGCGACTCGCCTTGCGTTCGTGGTCTTCCAGATGGAGAGGGAGGGGCGGCGGGTCTTTCAGACCAGCGTCGATCTCCTTGTCCCGTCGGATGTCCTTGGCGGATGCGGACGGGGCGGGTGGGTCGCCTTTGCCTGCATCATGGACCCACGCAGTACGTTGGTTAGGAAGGGGTACGCAGAAAGGCAGGACGACACAGCTCACGCTTATTGTACATAATCTTCCCCAGCAGATGGAACAAGGCGAGGCTCTGTTCGCGACGCGTTACAGCTTCGAGCATTACAGTCGCTGACGGACCCTTTGCTTTCTTCGACCCCTTGACTTGCTTGTGAGAGCTCTGATCGGCTGTGCACGCGAACTGGAGAGCATTGATGGCGCTGCGGATGTCACCGTTCGAAGATTCCACAATCAGGTCGAGGACGTCCTTCGTAGGCCGTGTTCCGATAGCCGTGAAGGACACGAAGTGTCTGTCAAGCATGGCCTTCAGCGCTGTGCGCATATATGTGGCTGCTATAGGATTAAAGCTATTCAAAGACTCATCAAAATGGACAAAGTGAAGTGTGTGTGGGAATCTACGCACTTGATCTGTGTCACGTATGGCGACCGCAAAAGATTCGGGGGAAGGACATTCCGTACATCCATTGCCTCCTTGCTCCGGGATTTCCATCGCGCGCCTCCGTCTTCCGCATCTTCACCCCGCAAACCCGCATCGCTGATGATAATGACGAGGGGCGCGGCTCCGCCGTCGGGAGTATCGACAAAATCTTCGAGAGCGGCGTGAAACGAGGACTGGGTAGCGGAATGAAGAATGTTCGGAAGGTCCTCGAGCAGGATAATCCGCTGGCGAGACGAGCCTGCCCCCATGGACGAAGCAGAGCTGGAGGATATGCGAGAACCCTGAGTGGACTGTGTTTGTGAGGTTGAAGATTGGGATGCAAAGATGGGTCGGCAGGTTGAGGCTCGACCAAGAAACGTCCTGAACTTCTCCGCAGAACCTTCATACTCGACGCCATTCCATTCGCCTTCGGAACGGGAGAACTGCTCAGCCATGGTGTTTCTCCACTCGAGGATGTCGAAGCCAATTTCGCGTGACAGGACTTGCATGGTTGCCGTCTTTGCTGTCCCGGCGGGCCCGGTGAGCACAAGAATGCGCTTTACAAGGAAAAATTGAGAAGCGCTGCGACGCTAGGAGTGAACTAGACGTACTCTATACTTTCTTAGCTTCCCCGAAGGGTCATTCTGACCGAGTGCCTCCAGCAACCAACGGCGAACATCTTGCACTTTGCGTTTGTGAACGGCTAAATCTTCCTAAATCGTTGTGAGCTGGGTTACTTGGACATATGGTAGGACATACCTCGCTTTCCGGCTCGTAGCGATCAACCCACAGACGGGTGTCTAGCACATGTGTGAACTGACTGGTCTGTAGATAGAGTGGGTTACGACGCACCAGATCCCCGAGTGCACCTTCTCTTTTCCCTTTCCCTTCGCATCCTTCTGTTGGCTCCGCTTATTCTGACTAGGGCCACCGATCTTGGACTGGCTAGTCTTTGGTTGTTGGGGTGAAGGTTGAATACCGCTGAGATCGAACATTGGAGGTCTTGCAAGCTGTCCACTTGCGGACGTCACTATGCGCTTGACGGAACGGCCAGGAGACATGAAATACTTACAGACATAGTAAGAGGCTTGGTCCTTGCCTTTTTTGTGGGTGGCTCCATGGTAGTTTTCTCTGTCGCCTTGGATTGAGTCGCTCGGGACGGGTTTGCGGCGCCACCAGACATTCGAGGTGCTTTGGTTGTCTTTTGAGACGACATAGTTGCAGGAGGCTAAATAGCTCGAAAGAAGAAATAGACAGACAGCAGAACACAGCAAAGAAAGCGGAGAGAGCAGGTGCACAGTGAGTTGCGGGGGGGACGAGCAGAGCGCAGGTCACACTCGACGCCTCTCGACGCGTACCGCGTTCAGGAGAGCGCGTCACAGGACGTCACACGTCATATGCCCGTGAACGTGACGTGATGTCACGTTGCGAGACTGGTGCGGTGGCTGGTGTGGGGAAGCTGTCCTCGCTTCGACATCCTTCGGCAACCCTTGCTGCATCCCCGCTCACTCTCGCCGCCAGTCCTCAATTCTCTCTCAGAATCAACGTCAGCCTCAGGAATGCCCATGGCCTTCATGCCTTCAAGGTCTCTGCAATATTCCAGCTCTCATGCATCTGAGATCTGGCGATTGCCGGATCTTCAAGTAGCCTGAGTAAGACTCGGACCACCCGTGAAGAACCCAGCTGTCTTTCATCCCTGGCAACACCACCAACCATGCCTCTTGCACCTCCGCTCAACTTCCCAAAGTGGCTCAGCGAGAATGGTCATCTCCTCAAGCCCCCCGTCAACAATTTCTGCGTCTACTCCGGCAAAGACTTTACCATCATGGTCGTTGGCGGGCCCAATGAGCGCAACGACTATCACGTAAATGAAACTGAGGTGAGCTCATTCACATGCGCTCAATGCCGCATCGCACTTATGCTCAGCCTTGTCGCGATATAGGAATGGTTTTACCAGCACAAGGGTGGCATGCTGCTCCGTGTGGTAGACGGGGAGGAGTTTAAGGACATTCGGATCGAAGAAGGCGAGATGTTTCTCTTGCCAGGTGAGTCCACCCATTTCTGCTTTTCCGCGGAAGCTATGACGCTACAACTAGCTTCGCTCCATAGCCAACACCCCGCATAATCCCGTACGGTTCGCGAACACCATCGGCATCGTCGTCGAGCGTGTCCGTCCGGAAGGTTCAATCGGTGAGTCTCGTGCTGTTGCTCGCCGTGTGTTCTCCCCGTTGGCTCATGGTTCAATAATTCCAGACCGTCTGCGCTGGTACTGCAAGTCTGGGAAGCATGAAAAGCCCACCATAATCCGCGAGGACGCGTTCCACTGCACAGACCTCGGCACCCAACTCAAACCCGTCATCCAGAATTGGATCAACAACGAGTCCATTCGCAAGTGTTCTGAGTGCGGCACTACCGCAGAACCTAAGTGACGGCACAGCTGGAAAGAGAGATATAGAGAGAAGTTTCATTATAATGTATGTAACATAATGGATTGACCCTTTGCAGTGACGACGTTGCGAGATAGCTCCTGATATGGCGCATACGATGGGAATCGTCTATACAAATGCAAACCATCTTGGTTATAGACTACACAATACAACAAATCTCAAAGGAACCCACACTGCCAATGGCTGCTAGTAGTGAGCTTCATGACGGTGGGCGTGGCACGTCCGGCAGTCCTTCTTAACGACCCTCGCCCTCCCGCCCCTCACCACCATATACGCAATCAGCGCGCTAGCGAGCTGCACGGTCGCCTTGCTGAGGGGGGCATCGGGCACCCTTACGATCAAGCTCGCCAGTATGTTCCCTTCCTCCGCCCGCTCCTTCAACAGCCTCCCAAACGCCCTCGCGTCCCCCCTCGTGAACGTGCTCTTCGTCACCGCTAGGCACGCCGTGAGCTGCGCGAGCTTCGGCAGCGCCTTCAGGCTCCCGCTCTTCGTCAGCGCGGCCACGACCGCACTGAACGCGTTCCGGCCGCCGATCGTCAGCGCCAAGACGTTCGGGAACTGCACGAGCATCTTCGCCCACTCGGCGCACTGCGGGACCTGCTGTGCGATGTGCAGCTCGAGGAAGACGAGCTTCGCCGGGTCGATGAACGCTGTGGGGAAGGCCGCGTAGATGTGCTTGAGGAGCTCGGGGAGGCGGTTGACGTTCTTTCGCTCGTCCTCCAGTGTGGGGATCGTCACCTGCCAGTTACCGCCTTCGATGTGGATGTCCCCCAGGCAGCAAGGCGTGCCGAGATTGAGCGAGAGGTCGATTGTGTTGGCGAGCGTCGGGAAGTTGTCGAACTTCCTTGCAGGGAAGACGTTCATGGGCAAGACCATGTTTGTGAGATCTTCATCTTCCTCATCCTCGTTCTCGACTACAGTGGCTGCGTCAAACGACTCGGGCAGACAGCCGTCGTACCGCGCGGTAATGGTGACGCGCGCGGAGGGCGGGACGACAAACTTGGCGAGGTTCGCGGGCAGGTCGGCCGCAAGCTCGCTGATCCACAGCCAGCGCAGTTTCTTGAAGGTGATCTGCGGGTACGCCCCCTCGTCGACCGACGCTGCGTGCGGCAGTGCATCCTCGATGTCCAAATTCTCCAGGTCCGGGCACACCGCGAGCATCCCGTACACGTACTCACCAACGTCCATGCGCCCATGCACCCTCACATCCCATAAGCACTCCAGCGTGAGGTTTCTCAACCCGGTAAGCTCCGCCGTCGGGTGTACGAAGACGTTGCGGATGGACAGCGAGCGGAGGTTGGGCAGCAGCGTCGGGTCGAGCGCGACGCCGCGCTCCTGCGCGTGGTCCTCGCAGTGCACCTGGAGCGTGCCGAGGCGGGGCCCGAGGTGGCGGAGGAGCTCCTCGACGAGCGGCGCGTGCGCCTCCTCCATGCACACGGAGAGGTGCGAGACCTGCAGCGCGACGGGCAGCACCATCGCGCAGCCGGCGAGCATGTCCATGCCCAGGCTGTCGAGCGAGATGCTCAGGTCCTCGTCAGCGGCGCGCGCGAGGAGCGTCGCGATCGCCTCGGGGTCGCAGTGGCGGCCGTTGATGTCGATCCAGCTCCAGAGGCGGGGCGTTGCGAGCGCGACGCCGCGCCAGTGGCGGCAGACCCAGGTGGCGGGGATCCAGGAGGAGAGGAAGCCGTGGTCCCGCGTGTCGGTGCAGTGGTGCTCGGTGCGCAGGATCTCGAAGATGGTCTGGAGGACCTTTGGGGGGAGCTCTGCCGCGTAAGATGCCTTGGGACCCGACGGGGGCCGTCGCGTCTGTGCATGCAATCAGAATGAGTGGACGAACTGGCGTGGTGTATAGAGTAATCACCCACCCAGAACGATGCCTGGCATGTTAGTGCAGTGCGAATCAAGACGAGTGGTGATGATGTTCGGTGAGGGAGGACAGTGCTTCAGATTCCCTCCATCTCCTCGAGCTTGTCTTTAAACCTCCAGGATATGGTTCCAGGGGGGGGGGAAAGCGTCCGACATGACAATGGAATCAAAAGACACCCGAATCTAAAGAGTCAGAACTAGGAGTGCATTGAAATTCGCCCTTTGTTAATCTTGCACTACGCGCGGTTGTCCTCGTGGCCAGTTTCATTGGCACCCGCTTTCGTGCTTGCATTCGCGCCGCCGAGCACAGAGAGGATGCGACGCCATAGGACGTACATGACCTTAAGTCAAGACGAGAATACGGAAGGACATAGATGTAGTAAATTCGTGGACATCGAAGCGAGGGCATATATGAGCAAGGCAGGTTTCAGGGCGGACTGGTTGGTGGACAGTGGACGCCGTCGTCGACGGTGAGCACGACGCGGAACTCGGCGAGCGAAACCTCTCGCGTCGTGCGAAAATATTTCTCGGCCATCTCCGAACATAGGAGTGGACTTGGTGAACGGTTGAACCGGACCGGAGACAGCCGGAGGCCCGATGCAGCGCTTATGTTTCCAGGATTGGACTGGGCGCGACATCATATCCCTCCGAATGTTCTTACGATGTCGGCCAATGTCTACCGCTACCACCGCCAGCATCTGCTCTCCGAAAGTCGCGTTCATTTCCACCAGCAAAGTCTGCTACGCATCCAAAATTCGATAGGAGGGTAGCAGTGGGAGAAGCAAGTTACACGGGAACCTGGGGCAGCAATTTGAAGACGGACGCGTTTTTCCAAGCATAACGGAAGGAATTTAGGTGAGTATACTCACCGCAGTCTCGCGGGAATCTCTCATTCAGAGCCAGGAAAGGACACACGAGTTCGTAAAGCTTTGCTTGAGCTCCAGGGAGCCCCTTGCATGATCTAGGGTCTCAGCGTTCTTCTTGAAGCCCTTGAAGCCCAAGCATCACGTATCTGAACGTCACTTATAGTTCGTAACCCACCCCAGTGCCTAAACATATGTTCCGTTCTGTTGATCGCGCCCCTATTTGGAAGGTTTGAGCACCGACAAAAGTATCAGTATTGCTACACTAGCGACAAACGGGAAGAGTGATTCGGACCGAAGACACGAAATGAATCCGACGGGAAGGACGCCTCCGCAGGAACACGAGACGTGCGCCAGCTTGCTACACTGCACTTATGTGTCGCTGATCTGCTTCAACCTGACCTTGACCAGGTCGAGGGATAGTCACAGCCCACGGCCTATTTCTCAAAGTGTGTCTTCAAGCTCTCTCGAGGGGCGCCGAGGTACCCAGCCCATAGTTCCAGAAAATTCCCAACCCGCGACGGAATGGTCAGTCCTATGCTGACGATAATGTAGAATGGGACACGTTGTGATTCAGCTCCTCGCCTAGGACCCCCGGCACATCTCTAGAATGCCTTACTGAGCGGAATGTTGGATCGAAGCCCATCATGACACTGCAAAGGTATGTCATACGTGACCAGGATACGTCTTCGCCCTCGTTGACTAGTGCCTTTAGTCATGCCTTCCATGCCTCTCCTCATCCAGCGCTCCGTCCTTCTATCCCCTTAGTCGCCAACCGCACGGGCATAGGTTTGTGACCAATGCACACCGTCAACAAGAAATCTACTTAATTAGGTGTCAAACAGCGCCGCGGGTGTGCAAGGCTTGGGAGGGAAAGGTTGCGTCCCGCGGCGGGTTGGATGGGTTTATCTTTACGTCGCCGAACATGGACTTCGTCCCGGACTATCCTGTCCCTAGGGAAGTCATCAACACCAATGAGGACGGCCGATGGGGGCTCCATGAGTACTCGCGGTGGCCTCAGCCGTACGTCGACAGCATGATGCATCTTTCCTGCATCCCCCGCCAGCCCGCTCTCCCTCATTTACCCCGAGTCCTGTTCAAGTCCCTGTACCCTTCGTCGGATTGGACCGAACGCCTAGAGTTGATGGTGAAGGGTCTCGGTTTCATCAACCAAGAGACGCGCAACGAGCTAGCCACAGCTGCCAACCTAACCATCCAACGCTTCCACGCGACCAAGAACGCCAGGGAGAACGTGCAGCGCTACGGAGAGTTTCTAGTGATGCTCCTTCGGCAAGTGGTCGACAGGATGACATACGTCGCATCACACAGCAGGACCGCCATCGCTGTGGCCGCCCATGTGCAACGTCTGTGCCTGGAGCTTGCAGGACTGAAGACGTACGTGGAGCTAGTTGTTCCTCGTCTCGAATCTACCGTCGATTTCAGCACCACCCTGCTCCCCGTCCTAGGCGGCTTCGTCCGCGATCTCACCGACGCGCAAACATGGTGCCGCCTTGGTCTCCCCGTGTGGCTCATCCAGCCGCTGACTCGAGAGCTCGTCATCTGGAGGGTCGTCCACCCCGAAGGCCTCCCGTCGGGCATGTCGGACTCACCATGCAGCCCGCCGATTCTCCATAAGACTGGATCGTTCGTGTCCGCGCCGAACGTTACAGGGAATTGGTTGACTGGCATGCTGATGTCTGTCTCGAAGCACCTGGGCGGATCACACCTCGAGTATATGAACCTTGCCAGCGTTCCCAAGATTCCTCACGGTCTTCCTGACAACAAGCGCGCTCGAATCGAGGAGGGGAGCAGTGAAAGTACACAGTTGGCTATGCGTGCTGCGTTTCCTACTGATAGTGAACCCTCATCGTCCAAGACTTCAAGGCGCAGGAAACGCAGGGAGGCCGCAGCCGAACAGGCGGCGCTAGGTGGGACCTTCACTATTGCATCGACGCCATCAGGTCCACCACATCCATCCCGGACCTTCCTACCTTCCCCCTTTTGCGAAGCCGCGCCTGTATGGGCCGCTGCTCTGCGCTCTGTCTCACCACTCCCGCAAACCTCCAACTCTGCGCTGTACTTCTATCCCCCGCCATTCCTCCTCGACACTGTTTGTGGCAAGGCTCCTGTGCCTGAAGGTCACCCGCATCCCGAACGCGCGCGCGTCGACGAGAAGGTGAGCCGATATCTCCACAACTTGGCACGCATCCGCGAGTTCTGCCGCGCCCGCCTCTTCGACAAGACTCTGTCCTCCAAGCCCCTGTCGATTGGCGAATGGCGCGCCGCGCTCTGGGGCGATTACAACCCACAGACTTCCGTGCGTGCGGGAGGGACGAGCTCGGATGCCCGCCGGGCGAAGCGACGGCTCGAGGAGCGCAACGGAGTCGGCGCGCTCCTCCACCAGGTCGGGCACATGGACCCTTACTCCACCGACATCGTCGTCTCGCTCGAGGGCATCTCCGTCGCCGTGGACACGATCGCGACGAACCCCGCGGTCAGGGCGACGCTGCTCTGGGAATCGCACGAGCTGAACTTCCGCGCGGAGTTGATGGCGCTCGACCATCTCCTCGTCGACACCGCCGACTGGCCCGAACGCTTCAAGTGGGAGCGCGAGATGCTCGTCTCCGGTGTCTGGGGAGAGCCGTCGTCGGGGCTGTCTGTGTTGCCGTCGCTCGAGCCAGATCTCCGGCAATACTGCTGGCGCGCTCCTCCCGACGAGGGATGGGAGGGCTGTCAGCGCTTCCTGCGAGCGTTTGCTCAAGTGCTGTCCCGGTGGCCTGGATGTCCAGAGGTAGTTCTGCAGGTCCGCAAAATGGATGGAAGTATGATAGCGGGCCAATTCTCGGAGGTTCAGCGGTCTGCAGTCGAGTTCTACGTGCGCTCCTTCGCACATACCTTCCTGCGGCTCCCCATACCCCCCATCCCCTTTCCTTAACCCGAGGACCCGCGACACGTCCTCCCAAATCTTTTTATCGACGACTGAAAGATAAAGTGGCTCTTCAGTGCATCTTGCGTCTCAAGCATGGCGAACATTCGATCCCAGTACACTATGTCAATATTATCTGAATCCTCTAAGTTACCTTTTTTATATGTCCGATATATATCTACCTAGAACTGTGTTCCTTAATCCTCCTTCCGCCGCCTCGCCTCGCCTCGCCTCCCTCTCTCGATTTGTTGACAATGCTTGGAGCCCTGAACGTCATGGTTCCTGCAGCGATTTACTGGTCCCAATATCGATCAGGAGGCATCATGCCTCCACGATGATGTCAGCCGCCAGTTTCTGTAGTATATAACACCCTCGGTCGACGCAGGGGCCGCCTGCTAGTACTCGCTCTTCTTAAACTTGTCCATCCAACTAGCGCACTCATAACAACACACACCATGTCCGACCCCTTCAACACCTCTGGAACCGGGAAGCAGTCCCAATTCACCCAAGTCCCCGGCGGCGGCACGCAGCCCGAAGCTTTCGAACAAGGTCAGACTGGCAGCGTCTACGACCAGGTTCAGCGTTCGCAGGGCGGCGATATGGGCGGTGGTTTCGGGGCCGTAGGCTCGGGCGTCGCTGGCGGCTACGAGGGACAGGGGCAGCAGGGCGCGCAGGCCTCCATGGGCAGTCAGGGGCAGCAGCAGCAGACTGGCCAGAAGCAGGACTGGCTCGACAAGGGCATCGAGTCGGCTGGCCAGAAGGCTGGGGTCAACATCGTGAGTCTTCGGCTGCTGTGTGTTTAGGTCACCGGGTGGTTAACATGGATCGTGAACATGAACATCGACCACTGCCAGAGCGACAAAAACGCTGACACTGCTGGAGACTTCTCAACAAGGAATTCACCGCTAAAACCGGTGGTAATAACCAGCTGCTTTGACGTGGCGCCTGGCTGACAGCCTGAATGCGTACATGGTAGGGCACGGTATCCCCGGTGTTCAGTAGACTGTATGATTCGTAACTTTGTCCCCGGAAGTCCATCTACCCTTGTAAAGCATAGCGACGCGGATATACACGATTCGTTCTCTCGGGATAGGTGCGCAAGGAAGATCTTGTGGAGGGTTAAACAAGCAATTGTATGGCACAACCATAAGGTACACCTAAGACAAGGCTCTACCGACGCATGAGGAAGTAAGAGGTAGATTGCCAAACGTTATAAACTGTTCGTATAACAAGGGGGAATAGGCCATAGGAAGTGCGTGTGTGCGTCCTACGAAAGTCACCTCGGGCGGCTAGTCGGCTCAGTTGAATTCGGGGGCAAACGACACCGAGTTGTGCTGATAACGGCCGTCTTTCACGCTGTCGAAGTCAGGCGTTTGGTGCGAATCTACGCCGATGACAATCTGCTCGGCAATCTGTCACATTAAACACGATCAGTACTCTATCCAACGGAACACACAAAGGCAGAGTGCTGGGGGAAGAAGAGATGGCCAGCGGAAGACACGAACCCGAGTATTCCGCCCCCTGTCATCACCACGCAGGACGTTCACGTTGACCGCCCTGGACCTCTGTCTGCGAGCGTCCACGGATCCGCTACCGCTGCTATTCCCAGCACTCCACGTGCGTCGGGAGTTCAAAGAAGACATGAGCGAATTCGTATATAGCTTCGCAAGGGGCATGTTGAACATGAAGTCCCACCCAGTAGGCTGGAAAAGAGGATATCAGCATCGAAAGGGGTCCGATGGAGATGGCAGGCGAAGCGAGGGCAATGAACTGTCTCACGTACGACAGTTAAGTAAAGGGTGAGACCCAGCACTGCGAAAAGAGAGGTAAGGAGACCGGTTTGGACGGTCACTGTGTCAACAGCAAGAAAATGGAGTTGGTCAGCAGGAGTGCGTTAAAGAGACAACACCACACAAAGCCAAGACCTTCCACTCACAGCGAATAATTCTGTCGATTATCTCGTCTGTAACCGTCATCCCCGTTTTGTGTTTCCTCTTCGAGGTGGAACGAAGCCTCTCAAGATCAACAAGGGTCGTGATGACTGAGTGAACGTACCAGTTGCCATACGAGTGCAGCGGATATAGCTATGTCAGCGAAGGCTGCTGCTGCGAGCCATATGATGCTAAGGATTCTGAACTTGTCGACTCTGAAGAAGTGGGGGACTATTGCAAGAGTGACAGTGCAGCCTATCCCACCAGCTGAAAGGTGTGGAGTCAATCAGTGTTCGAATTGATAACCACAGAAATGCGACGCACCCAATTGTGTAACGGAACAAAGTAAGATGATGGCCACGGTCATACGATTCGATGTCAAGACCTTCACACGCCATGCGAAGAAAATTTGTACAAGAGCAGCAATAATCGCCTAAGGCAGGCCTCAGACAATCAAAACGTTGATAACTAGGAAGCTGTGATCTCACCGTCATCATCGGGTCTGGACGAACATGGGAGATTTGATTCAGAGAGTGAATTCAATACCGACGACATCTCCACATACCTGTGATGAACACTGAAGAACAACATATCGTTACAAACACCCCGAGTCATAAGCGAAGGAATGTCGAGACGTACTCCAATTGGCCGTCATAACCGCCTCGAGATCCCCTACCACCCAGCGGGCATCATTTCGTTCAATACGAAACATAGTAACTTGAAGCTTGAACGATACTTACCAAATTTGTTGATCAGGGGCTCGTACATGAATGCAATTCCGAACCCAGTGTTTACGGTGTCGAGCGCGAATAAGGTCAATACCTGGTTGCGAAATTCGAAATCGTAAGCCCATCCTGTGCGTCGAGAGAAAAAGAAGAATTGAGACTCACAAAAACTTTTATCCAGGTCCGGTCACTAGCGACATTAGATCAACACGGAGAGACAATGAACATACGATGACAAGGACACTCACTCTTTGTACATGTTGAAATACAGGTACGTTTGAGTGAACATGACCCCATACAACAGGGTGTTGAGCATCACGCCGATGAACATTGGGCCATAGCTGAAGCCGGTGATCAATAAATAATGAACAAAGAGTCAAGAAGACAAGTACACTCACATGTCCTGCACGAACGTCGACATCTTGTCGCAGACTCGAAGCGGTGGGCGATTCAGAACAGAAGTTGGTCCGCGCGAGGTATGCGTGCTGACCACAGACAGGAAAGGGACAGACGGGGGCGAGGAGAGCGGAGGCAGGATTAAGAGGCATGTCAAGCAAATGACGTTGGGAGGGTCAACTCCAAGCTAGTCGCAAGATTGGAAGTCGCCAAAGAAGGCGAGACACTGACCCTACACTGCGGGTGATTGTAATTGGAATCAAGCCTCGGAAGGCCAACGGCCTGTGTCCGAGATCTCATATCAAGACTTAAACTGTCGCCGAGTTCCCTCCGAGTCCCGTAAGTACTTACAGGCGAGAGAGTTGCGTCCAACTGTCATGACTGCGATGGCGCGATTGCCTCCAAAGGCAGACGATAAATGACCTCGTTGCGTGGATGGAGGACGGTCATAAATGGCAAGAACATGCAAACAGAACAGAAAGTAAGATGCTCGCCGATCACCGCGGAAATCTGCCCAACGGAGACGAGTCATGACGAAATGGACGGGCCGATTAACTCTGACTTAGGGTTTCAAACATTTAAAGTTCGATCGGCGTCGTCGCAGCATGACATGTCCTGGCATGTCCTACCCACCGGCGCCGCACGATCGGACGACTGGACCCACTCCACCTCGGGCCTTACCGTAACGGTCACAGGCCCCAGGGCCATGGTGAAAATCTCCATCATACCCAGTAAGGTGGAAGCCGTGCGGTAAGGCCTAAGGCTCAAGTGGTTACTTACAGGATGAAAAGCATCACTTCTGCCGCCGGGAAAGCAGCTTGACAGGCTCAACTCAGACTCACCTCAACGATTGCACATGCCGTGCAAACCAGACGGAATTTTCTCAAGGTGCACAAGAGCTGCAGCTGCTCAGCATTAGGGCCGTATATTCCTATGGCGAGCTTCGCAACTAGCTTCTCTGAGTATAACATAAAAACAAGATCATCCACAACGCACCTTTCGTTTACGTTCACATTCCGTCCTCGACCGGTGAGTTGTCATTCGACTGAAAACATGACCGGCCTTCTTTCATTGGCGTTGAGAACACTAAGATCCGGAATGAACTTAACGTCGCTAGACATAAGGTTTATCCATATCATCGGAGAACAACAAATAGCTGGCAAAATAGGCAAGGTATTTGGCGGATAGAGCCGAGTCTGGATGCCAGAATGCGAAACGGTGCGGGAGGTTCAAGCCGAAGACGATCGCAGAATTCGTATCGCCTTCTTGATTTGCCCCGCCACGACCGCGACCTGCCATCTCATCACGGTCAGTCCGGCACCGACACGAGAGGACCAGACGAGAACCAGACGAGAACGCACGTTTTCCTCATCGAATACTGCAAAATGATCTCCTGGGATATCCAACACTTCTACCTTCTTCCCTAGTATCGTCTCCCATTGAGGAATCGTCCATTCGTCATCCTCCTTTGTCAGGAATGCGCGCTCACGAGGATCCAACACCTCTTCGAAGGCCGCGATATCCATTCCTGCCCTTGAACGCAGATAAACGGCAGGTGGATTCCGAACGGCCATGCCCCACTGCGACGTCGGGCGGCCATAATTTACCAGGGCTCGGGATGCGCGCTTCATTTGCGCCTTCAAATGCTCCGCGGTACGACCGGGCACGCCAATTTGATCTATGACCTTACTGATGAGCGCTTCTGGAAGCAGGGAACCACACTGTGGTGCAGGCGCGTCGATTAAAATGAGTCCCTTCACTAGAAAACCCTTCGCAGGAAGGTGGCGCGCAAGTTCGTAGGCGACAACTCCGCCGAAGGACCAGCCTGATACAGACCTCAGTCAGTGCTTCACTTATGATTCAGCATTGCGGTACTGACCACCCAGAATGCATTCGCAGCCTTCGCCATACTCGCGACCGAGGAGCTCAGTCGTGAGCAGGTGGAGGTATCCTTGCGCTAGGCTCGTGAGCTCGCTTCCAGGACCACCTGCTAAAAAGGCGTGCGTCGCAGAGAAATCGTGGTTCCTGATCGCCCATACGTCGAGCCCGAGTGGCGCCAGCCTGGAGTAGCCTGAAATCAATCCAGATCCGTCGTGGATAAGGATGAGAGGCGTCGAACTCTTGCGCGACGCGAGCGAACGCGAGGGCTCCTCCGTGGGTCCGAACATTGCCGATTGCGGGTTGTCCGTGCAAGGATAATCTTTCGGGCTCTGTAGTCGCCAGATGCTGTATACGACCTTGTTTTGGACTTCAACTTGGCTGCCAGAGCTCTCCGTGAAGCGGCCATATACTTCAATAGACGTGATCGACTCCTGATAGGGCTCCTCAGGTCCACGGGGGCTCCCCGTAGCATTGTGCCGCCGTGTTCTCGAATGCTCAGCCCGGTGATCCAGGACTACGTCGGTACGACCAGGCCCAGAGTCATCGAGCATCTCGCAGAGAGTGGTCTGGCTGTCCGACGCGACCAACCGCAGCGAATCTGCCCGAACTTCGTCACGGCGACCACGTTGGTCGGAAATGATGCGGACGAGATCGTCCACTGTCGTCGCTCCCGCGAACATATGCACATCGATCGCGTAGCCAGAGGTTGGAAGGAGGGCGCGGAGACCGGCGACAACCTCCCAGATCATCAGGGAGTTGATTCCCAGCTTCGATAGCTCCGCGTCGGGAGGGATGTCGGCACACGGGATGTCGGAAGTCTCGGAGATGATACGAACGATTTCTGCGTGTAAGGATGCTGGTTCCTTCGCAGCTGAAAGGCCGCCTCCCTTCGACAGGCACTCAGGAGGGCCTTCAGGATCGTCGGACAGCCGCCCTGAGGCGAGCGATAGAAGCTTCCTGAAACTGGATACGGCAACCTTGCGGAAATGTGCCCTCTTCAAGCAGGCTAGGATTTCGTGCCGAGGGCCTTGCGTGTCCACCGCAAAGACATCCACAACTATGACGGGTCCCTTCATGTGCACTGCGGACGCATAAACTCCGTACGGAGCCGAGGGATTCGTACGTCGAGGTGCACTTTGACCTTGTCGACCTGAGAACATACGAAGATGTCCTGACCGTTCATCCCGCAGGTGAAGTTCGCGAGAAATCCAGCGATGTGGAAGAGGCTATCGACAAAGATTGAGTTGATCGCAGAGGAGTGTGCTCGCACGTCGGGGGCCTTCCTCTGGGGCAAGTGGCAAACGGCATAGGCAGTGAAAGACTCTGAATCGACGGTGATTGTCTTGATTGCGCGGTACTGTCTCCCATAATCGACCACCTGGGGAAAGAGAAGGTCGTAGACAGTCCGCGAGTTCAACACCTCGGCAGGAGGGCGTATCTCCAATTCGACGTATCTCGCGCTCCACGGCAGCACGTGTACAGAAGAACTTCGAAGACCGAGTTTCCATGGAGATCTGCTTCAGGAAGCCTGTACAGACGGTCTCACTCCTGTCCACACAGGTCGACAATATCCTGAAGGCTCCAACGTGCTTGTGGGTAGAAGGACTGACGTCGACGTGTACAAGCAGTTTCATCTGGCGGTCAGTGACGTGCACCAGCGGCAAGGGCATCGAGATATCGACAAGGTCAAGGGTATCCGTCTTGCCCCAGTGCGTGTGTCCTCGACATACGCGCAGCGCCTCAGCAAGCGCGAGGTCTACGTACACAGAAGCCGGGCACAGAGGGAACCCGAGGACTCGATGTCCTTGGATGAGGTCCACGACATCGTCGAAGGAGATCTCGAGAGAGGAAACTGCGGTAGAGGAAACTGATGGAGATACGGCAAGAGGTTTCGCAGCCATCGATGATCCATGTCTCTCGTACGGCACCCAGAATCTAGTATCCGCGAACGGGTGCGGTGGCAAGTCAACTAACCTCGCCTCCGGCGCGAGGTCGGCAAAGACCTTCCGCCAGTTAACCGGCACAGACGTGCGGTATAGTTGCGCCAGCGTGCCACACAACACGTTGAAGGCAAGGGTGTTCTTGCGCAACGATGGCAAGAGCATCGGTGCACCGTCTTCTTGGATGCCGCGTAGGAAGGAGAGGGTAGAAGGGTTAGGTCCCAATCTCGATGAATGCTGCGATCGTCGACATGTCGAAGAAGGACTGAAAGTCGACGACTCCAGGACCGAATCGTGCCGGGTCCCGGCAGTGACGAGAGAAGTAGTCTGAGACGTACACACTCTGGTCTCCAGGTAGAACCATGGCACCAGCGACATTGGAGAGAACGGGGATCTTCGGCGCGGCCAAGGCGGCTTCTTTACCAGCCTCGCGAAGGCCATCCAAGGCAGGGTCCATCGTTTTGGAATGGTAGGCGAATGGTATGTCAAGTCGCGTGCAGTGGAACCTGCGCTCCGCACACGCCTGTTCGAACACTTGCAGTTGGTCGATCGGGCCGCCTATGGTCTGATACGATGCGCTGTCGCAGCCTGTGTCAGAATCTCGGAGCGCAACTTGGTGAAATTTCTAACGGCGTACCCATTAAAACAACAAATCCCCAGACCGGGAGTCCCGACGAGCAGCGGCCTTATTTGTTCCACAGACGCCCGTACAGACACCATGTTCGATTCTCCTAGGGAGCACTTTTCTGAGATGAGTCGCGCACGAGTTGCGACAAGCTTCAGCGCATCATCCAGGGTCAGGACCTCTGCAACTACCAACTGCCACAAATTCTCCGAAGCTGTATTCCCCCTCAGTCAATAATTGCGATAAGCCATCATGAGGCGTACCAGTGTCCCATCACGGCTGCAGGACGAACTCCCCACGAAGTCCAAAGCTGGGCTAGAGCGTGCTCTAAAACGAACAGTGCTGTTTGCTGTGTCTGCAAGCTTGAAGACCCATGAGGCTGTTGAGATGGCGAGGCCATGCGGAAGACATTGAGGATGGTATCGAAGCCCCAGTCGGTCAGTTTCCGGTCGCATTCGTCCACGATCCTAGACACGAACGGCAACTCGCTGTACAGTTCAGCTCCCATCCCTGTGTACTGCGAACCTTGCCCCGAGAACAAGAACACCACGTTGTCGGCAAGGCGGACTTCAGTGACGGGGGAGCAACGGAGCCCTTGGATGATCTCCTCCTTCGACGTGCCGGCCGCGGAGATGCGAAACCGGTGTATTTGCCTCCTTGCAGTGGCAGAGTATGCGAAGTCGCACAAGGAGGCGGAGCCTTCGTGGGAGCTTTTCAGATAAGCCACGTATGCAGCTCGAAGCTTCTCGGCGGCGACGGCGGTCTCGCAGGCTATCCCAGCCACGAGTCCAGTACTTAGTGGGACATCTTCAGACCTCGGAGGAGCCACGTATTCTTCGAGGATAAGCGCTGCATTCGAGCCAGATGCTCCGAAGTTGTTAAGCAGCGCCATTCGAGTGCCATCAAAGTTCCAGGGAACGTTGACAGTGTCTATCCGAACGTTGTCTATGCCAAGGTCAGGAATGCGGGGGTTGAGTTGTACGAGCGACGGGTGGCGCGGGATAGTCTTCTCGCGGAACATCAGGATGAGCTTCGCCAAGCTAGCGGCACCGGACGCGGCTTCAGCATGCCCGACGTTCGCTTTGACTGACGTGATGTGGAGGGGATTTTCGGCGGCCCGTCCAATGGCGAAAACCTTGCGAATCGCTTCTAGCTCGGCGGGGTCTCCCGCTTGTGTCCCGGTTCCGTGACATTCCACGACGGTGATCTCGTGGGGATGGACGCCAGAGCCAGTAAGGAGTTTCTCAAAGAGCGCGACCTGGGTGGGGACATGGGGGTGGGTGATGGAATGAGCGTTTCCCGATTGGTTGACTTCGATGCCTCGGATGACGCCTAGTATCCTGTCGTTCTCGGCGAGGGCGTCGTCCAAGCGCTTGAGCACGAACAGGCCACACCCCTCGGAGCGGCAGTACCCATCTGCAGATACATCCCACGGACGACACTGGCCGGTGCTGCTGAGGAAATGTGCTTGAGACAATCCTACGTGCATCTGGAAGGAAAGCAACTAAGTACTCGAGGCCACGGTCGAAACGCAATATGACTGACTTCGGGACTAGTGATGACGTTCACCCCGCCGGCCAATGCAGCGTTACAGTCTCCGTTTTGCAACGCCCTACAGGCTTGATGTAGGGCAACCATGGAAGACGAGCAAGCCGTGTCGAGAACAAGAGTGGGCCCACTAAAACGGAATGCGAACGCAATCTTGCCGGCTAAGAATGACTGTAACGTGCCTGGCGGAGGAGTGGGATAGACGATTAGCGTACTGAGGAAGATGGAGACAAAAAACTTACCGGTGCTATAATAAACGCCGATGCTATTGCGTAGATTATGTTCGTAGTCGTGTGTTGCGACGCCTATGTATGTTCCAAAAGTCTCTGGACTCCACGAGGGAGTAGCACCCGGAGTATAGCCCGCGTTCTCAAGGGCGCGGTATGCGACTTGCAAAAGGAGCCGCTGCTGAGGGTCCATGGATTGCGCCTCGCGGGGGGATACGTGGAAGAACGAGTTGTCGAAAGAGTCGGGGTGTGCAAGAAAATTGCCGTAGAGCTTGTGTGATTCGGCAGTATGACCAACGGCGTCCTTTGCAAGATCTAGAAGATCAAACCGTTCAGGAGGGACCTTGTAGCCATTCGTTCATTTGTCAGGTAGCTGGCTGGGTGTATAACTAGAGCCCGCGCACCTCGGAGACTGAACTCGTCCCTTTCTGCAACAAATTCCACAGGTCATCGACGCATGCCGCACCGGGAAAGGTGGCGGCCATTCCGACGACAGCAATCGGATGAGAAGGATTGCGAGGGCGAGGAGGACAGGTGGGCATTGTGTGTGCCAGCGTGGTTCAACTACCGCCCGATGAGTGACGACGGTCCTAACCCCATAAGATCGCACTGGAATGGCCAAGGTGTTATATAGCATATTGCTGCGAGCGACAATGGCGGGGGACGGATATACGGAAGGGCCCCGCCTGGAGCGCAGTGACGACTTTCTGACAGAACAACGTTAACATTGCCTGCACCGAGCTGTACTGGGTTAGTGGCCTACCATTTCGATACGGGTACAGTGAAGAACTTGCGATCGGAAACCCAAATTCGAAGCGATGGTCCGCGGAGTCTCTTTCCCCGAGCAAGGATCATGACGGACAAACTTTGCACATGCCGGGGCCGATGAGTCCAACTTGAAGCTGGTGACGAGTCTCCAGTCAGTGTGTGCTGTCAAGGCGCTTGAACGGGCGCTTGATGAAGCGCACATCGTAGTGACTCGGACTCGGCCGAACTGTGGAACTCGGGGCCTGGTCTGTCTTTGACCACAACGGGCGCAACCACTCTTTCGGTATGTATTCTTTTGAATCACATATCGCGACCTTCAGATTTATTCCAGCCATTCTTTCTGGCGAACAAAATGCCCGTTGGCACTTCAGGTCAGCATTTGTCCTGCCGACTTATGACCACTATGAAAGATCTTCCATTGGGGCACGGTCCGAGTCTTTCTATCCGTCCATAGAAATGCACCAAGTTCTAATTCCAGATTCAAGAACGCATTCGTGTGCGTGAGGATTCGTTAACCCCGTTAGGCTGCCAGCATGCCCAATAGGCTCGCACTTCGCTCTTGACTCGGAAGCATTTTGAATGACACCCCACAGGCGTAACCCGTTTGCGGGCCACTAAAACCTTCATATATATTACCATAATCCAAAGTTTTGATTGTAACTCAGGAGTTCGGCCGCAGGTACTGTGGCATTGTCATCCTTGGCTTCGAGGACACAGGGAATCTGGCACACACAGTCTTTCCAGAGCTTTCCAATGGTGCGTCCGGTCTACCTTCGGCAATATATGATACCTTCATTTGCCCCTCTCTCACATGAACCTCTCTCCACAGATATCTCAACAGAAGAGGATGCCAGAGGCCGCGATGTAGGGCCTGTAAGGTATGGCCCCGCCTGGCATCAGGTTTTAGGCGTCTATGTGCTCTGGCGCTTATCTGAGGAAAACCACTTTATCTTTGCGTTATCGCCGTCGATTAGAGTCTCTCCAAGACTCCAAGACTCCAACTCGTCCCTTCCACAACCGACTACGCTTGAGTTCACTCACGAGCTGAGAATTATGCCTGCCCCCATGCTTTTCAGGACTGTTGTTGCTCAGGAACCGTCGTTCCATGAAGGTCTAAACCTTCGATGCCAAAGAGGTTACTATAGCTCCTTTGAGTTCCTTGCGCATCCTTGCGATGCCTGTCCTTTGTTCTTTGTAAGTGGTAACGTGTCTTGCCCACTCTTACGGTGGCTTCGATAATTTAACTTAGAAAGCGCCGTCCTGGCTCCCAGTGCCCCAGCATCAGACGGTGTACTGTGTAACTCTGGAGCCTGGAGCAAGCCGGAGAGCCTTGAGACCCATGGATCCCACACTGTCTCCAAGCTGTTCTTCTGCCCTGGTCACGCGGTTACCCGAAAACACACCTGTGTGCTTTGTCCGGGACAAGCGAGGAAAGCAGCGCCTTTCAGATCTTGACCTGGCTGAATGGGAGGCCCGGAACCTTATTTCCGAGGTGCATGTCAGTCTTTGGATACGTGGTCGCGATCGTTCGACTTCAATTCGAACTGAATTCTAGAGCTGGCTGTCGTTGCCTCTGTATTTGAGGAGTTGAATACGCCAGCTCCGTGCCTTCCGCTGTCTCACTTTCTCCGATGTCCACCAGCACCTTGAACGATAGATTTTCCAGTTGCAATAGCCCTAGATGTCGGCGTGGAGCCATCAACCAACATCGTTGCCAATACTTACTGTATTACTTAATGTTGGAGCATGTCGGAGGCCTAGGCGGCGCAGTGGACTGCTGCATTCTTTCTTTCTTCAGTGAGTGATTGGGCGCCGCCTGGTGTTCACGTTTGTCTGTCGCTGATTGCGTCTCCTGTGAATGGTTCCAGGTGCTCTGCTTATCCCCGCAATCTTCCGCTCCAGCCAGGTCGCCTTGTTCTGGCCCCACGATCCTTTTCTCACGTCGCACCCTTGGAGTACATATGTACTACAGGTCAGTACAGTATGCAGCGCCAGCATCGTCCCACATCGTTCGACTAATTCCCTCGACCGCTATTACCAGCACCACCCAATTACCCCGACTTCTCCCTGCTATGTCAGATCTGAAGCCCCCTTACTTGAATTCCTCCAATGGCGACCTCATCATACGATCGTCGGAGGGCATTGAATACCACGTTCACAAATTCCTGATTGCGAACATATCCTCCATTTTTGCGGACATGCTCCCCATACCACAGCCTGCCGCCGGCCCGGTGCCCACTAAACCCGTCGTTGACGTCACGGAACCCATGCACGTCTGGAGCGCCATCCTGGACCTCTGCTACCTCCGGGAAACCGCCTTTGAGGACTCTGTCGGCACGGTTGAGACCGTCCACGCGCTCCTCGAAGCCGGAAAGAAGTACGAGATGTACGCGGTGACATCTCGCGCCCGCCGCGCTCTCCTCCACCCCCCATTCCTGGCTTGCCACCCTCTGAGCGTGTACGCGCTCGCCTGCGCCTACCAGCTCGAAGACGTCGCACGCCGCGCCGCCCGCGAAACCCTCTCCTTGCCTCCGGTGCCTCCCTTCGTCCCAGGCTTCGAGCTCATCTCCGTGCGCACCCTGTGCCACCTGTTCGACTACCGGAAGGCATGCGTTTCCGCGGCGTGCGGCGCGCTCAGCCTCGCCCGGGGCCGCATACCGCCGTGGATGCAGGAGAGCGGGTGCTGGGAGTGCGTCACGTTCAGCTGTGGCGAGAGGCATTGCCCTCTGCCCCGGACGCGGCTCGACGAGAAGGTGCACGGCATATGGAAGACGAAGGAGTATCCGCAGGCGTTGGTGGAGTATCTTGAGCGGCTCTGTGAGAAGTTCAATGGAGAAGTGAGGCCGTCGCTCGCTACATCCCCAGAGCTCCTCACTGCGTTCATCGGGTCCGTCACGACGGCCTGCCCGAAGTGCGCGGTGAAGGTGGCGGGGAGTATAGTGCCCTTCTCTACAGCGACGGAGTTCATGATCGAGAGGTGTATTTCTGGGGTAAGCGATATTTTTTACTCAGGCGACTTTGTTCGCGACTCATAGGTTCTGCAGATCACTTTGGAAGTTGAGCCCACCCTCTGACGAGTTGTTTTCGAGGACCGAATTGTGAGCACTGGTTAACATATTGTCTGCATACGAAGCTGTTTTTCGTTGTGAACTCAAACTTTGGCATGCAGATTTAGTGATGGACTCTGTGGATATCCCATATTGTAGGTACTGGACCATGAGAGCTTCGCCACAAGCGTTTCCCCGCTCGTCGAACTTAATGACTTGCCATTTACGGCCTCATCACTTTTCTCGGCATATGCCGAGTACCCACTGGTTTGTTCGAGGGAGATAGTTCCGCCATCCTCAGGCTATGTAGGTTATGAATACATAACGCTAGCAGGTGGGTGTGTCGGAGGCCGCCGTGGCTGCGATTTTAATTACTCCGTGTATTTCGGCGTAGCGCAGCATCTCGCTGGGAGAACTTGTTGGACCTTCAAACCGCCGTCTGTGGCATCGCTTCATTATATGAGGGGCCAGGCACGGTATACTTAGATCGTCCATGGATGCTAGTGCTATGGAAGCTTGCAGTGCATTACTAACAGTGAAACTAGGGGCGATGAGTAGTATCGACTAACGTGCGTTGAAATAGTACGAGCATTCTAATCGTGAGTGCCACGCTATGAAAAACAACACCGGGACAGGGATACAGGAGGTCATGGAGCAACGAGCGTCGTGATCTGGTTGACAAATGGTACCACAGTTCGATAGACAATGTGGCAGGTACTATATCGATGGTATGGAGGGTAATGAATGGTTCTGATGGGGCTTAGGGAGGGGAAGAATGCGTACGCTGTTCTCGGCCAGTCTGAGCATGTTGGACAAGGATAGGGGGAGTTCATTGGAATATGGACGTAGGGCCCACTCGTTTAGAAGGGAGCGACCGGCGTTCAGAGAGCATGGAGCAAAGGACGGCGAGTGATCTAGTCCGTTCATATAGCATAGCGTAAATAAGTAGAGGATGGTCCTTCGGGAGGTATAGCAGGGTATGGATAGTGTGTGTCGTCACGCTGTAAAGTAAATGGTCCCGCGGACAGTGCGAGATGCGCTCAATATGAAAAGACCATCAACCAGGGGTTGAGGACGATCTGCGAAGTAGTGAGCACAAGCGCGCGAGGGACACAAACGGGCTGGACGCACAGGGAATAGGATGTGGCCGCCGGCAACGACGGCAAGCGGGAAGATGACGGCCCAGGCCGAGCCATCTATGCGCCACTGGATGGGAACAGCGGGGGTGCTGAGGACGACCATGCCGAAGACGAGGGTCCAGGCGACGAGCCACGAGAACCAGAAGCGCTTGAAGATCTTGGGGATTTCCTTGAAGAAATTCGATCGCTCGACTTCCTTCTTCGTTGCACCCCACGTCATGTTGTACGAGAAGCAGTGTGCGAGGATCGCCTGCGACACAGGGATCGAGAGTCCTCCGAAGAAGAAGAAACTGCACGCCACCCCAGTCAGCCACGATCCGGCGCCGCCGCGACAGACAGAGAAACAACGCACAAGAACGGGATCCATGTGACATTCTGGATCAAGGAGCCGAACTGCACAGACGATTAGCACACTTCCTGTTGCTGCATTCTGTTCGACTTACGAGGGACCTCTGGCCGAGACGATACTCGAGAAGCGTGTAGCCGACGTTCCCAGAGCCAAAGAAGACCACAGTGGTGGCCAACCAGATCTCGAAACTGTGCTGGTAGAAGCCGTCCACCGGGAACTGGAACCCGAGGAGCACATAGTTCATGATGCTGATCGTGATCGCCGCGGCGATACCGTCTGTCGCGCAGGAATGGCTATCAGAGAAGTTCAAGCCAGGACGCGACCCGAAACGAAAGCTCACAGTACGAGAACATGTACGCCATCATCGAGAACTTGTAGTGAAGGGGCGCGCCAGACCACATGAATCGGTGGATCTGGCGTGCGATCGGGCCCTTCCTCCACCACTGCACCAACGGGTTGAACAGAAGCTCGTTACACCCTGTGCGCCACACCCTCCTCAGCGATCACATCGATCGAGCACGGACACAGTAGCTTACCATACGCGTACTTCTGCCAGCGATTGAGCTCGTCGTCGACAGTGAGCGAGACTCCCTCCTTGAATCCGCCCTTCGAATACGTTGCCCAACGGATGATGTACCCGCGCATCTGCAGACGGAGCGCCATATCGAAGTCTTCCGATACGTTCGACTCAGACCAGATCTTTTCCTGGCCGTCCGCGGGGTCTATGAACGCAGCGTCCTGCAAAGCCTTCCAGCGAAGAAAGGCATTGTGACCGACGAAAGGGGCGACCTCGCCATTGGCGGCGCCTATGACACCGGCGTCAGTCTCACGCCCACCCTCCATCGCGCATGGATAACCAACAACTCACTGAGCGAGATGCACTTATTGATCCTCCTTGTGAAGTACGCGATGCCGTTCTCGAAGTAATGATGCGCGACCTGCATGACATCCGACTCGTGCTGGATGATCGCGACCGTCGGACACTCCGCCATCTCCCTCGCCGCGTCCCGCAGACAGTCCTCTGGCACGATGGTGTCCGAGTCGACGATGAGCACGATCTCGCCCAAGCGGCAAGCACGCCCGTTCGCCGCCCACGGCCGGAAGCGCCGCCCGCTCGCCTCGTACACCTCGTCGATCGCCATCTGGAGCGCCTGCTCCTCGTGGTCGTCGCGCTGGAACTCGGGGTCCCCGAGCTGCGAGCCTGAACCCGAGACCGACTCGCTCCCGCTCCCGCTCCCCGTGTATGCACGCACGCGCTGGCCTTGCCCTTGGTTGATGCCGCCCTGGTCCTCGCCGTCGTGGTTGCGGTACTGCATCCCGTAGCGTACCTCCCCGTGAGAACTCGAGGCAGTCTGCTCCGTCGACGGGCGTGCGCGCTCACGCGCGAGGAGCTCCGCGAGATGCTTTTCTGCCTTGAGGGAGAGCGAGAGGCCGTAGTTCATGTTCGATGCCTTCTTGAACCGTCCTGCACGCTTGAAGCCGTCCGGCGCGTCGTCGTGCTTTGGGCGCGCGACCCAGCCGATGCCGTGGTTGGCGTAGAAGAGGATGCGCGCATCGCGGTCTTCGACGTTCAGAAGGCGGAGACCGTCGTCGTTGACGAAAATCGTGGAGGTGCCGCCTTGTCGAGCGTACGTCTGCATCGCTTTCTTGAGCGACTCGATGGATGGTGTTCTGTGAACTCATTGTTAGCATGTGCTATCTATGGACCACGTGATCACGGGCTTACAAGACAGCTTCGAGGCTCTCCTTGTAGACGGGCATCTGGATGGTGATGTGCGGCAAGTTATTGTCGACCAGCTTGTTGGGCCGAGGAGGGTTGGCGGAGTAGTACTTTGAATTCTTGTGGTACTGGCCGACTGGCCCGATGCACATGGAAACATTTTGCACGATCTGGAGCGTAAAAAACTGCCGAGACCCAGCGCGTCAGGGACGTCTCCACATCAACATAAGAACATCGCTTACCCATGACACACAAAAGGACAGGGGTAGCAGGGCACACAATGCGAGTCGTGTGTAGTTGCCATCGAGCTCTACTTCTTGCAGCAGCACGTTTACGCCACTCCCAACGAAGACTGTTCACAAGTCCATCGATCAACTCCCCAAACCACCACATATTATGAAGGAAATACCACTCACATACGCTCAGCGCCACCGCAAGTCCGTTATAGAGCGGGGCCAGGAGCATCGCCCTCCTTGGCTCAGGGCCTGCCTCAACGTCTCGGTCCACAGGCTCTATCGTGACCGTCTTTTTCCCGCCCCACCATGTCCGCTTTGTCTTCGTGATAGGGCCCTCGAGCGCGTCTTCCTTTTCCTTCAGCGCCGTCGTGCTCTCGAGCGCGAGGTCCTCCGCACTCATGCCGAGCACGCCTCCTGAGCCGAGGAAGAACCCACGGGGCGTGCCGGGCACTGGGGTACCTCTGCCACCCGGGGCGGGCAGGGAAGTGCGACGGAGTTGGGTTGTTGACGCCTGCGTGTTCAGTTGTTGCAGCGAATGGCCTGAGAGCGAGCCTGTAGAAAATTCCCGGGGGCATTGTCAGCACGGATGATGGTAGGCGATCGGAGGGAAGCGCGAAGGGGGAGCTAACGATAGCACGACGGCTCTCCGCGACACGAGACTCGCAAAGGCACGAAACGCAGCACAAACCGAAGGGGACATAGGGCGGATCTGGAGACGAGGGAGAGGCGCGGTCAAGGGAATCACCGAGGCTTTCCCTGACGCAAATCTAGGCGGGCTAAATGGATGGGAAGTCGAACGAAACCCACGTCTGTGCGAGGGGGTTCAACAAAGCCGGATATCCGGCTCATAGATTGCGACCAGCGTTCGAGCCGCCACGGCCGCATACAGCGAGGTTCGACATCGAAACACGACGGAATGACGGAATGTGGACGCGAGATAAGAGTTACTCACCATTCACACTCGCTGGATGGCTGCTCGCACTCGGCGCAAGGGAGCCCGAGAGTCCTGGGCGAGAACGCCAGAGTAGCTTGATGAGACGTTCCTCGAAGTCGTTGCATGTGGGGATGATGGTGTCTATCGAGTCTGACCAAACAACAAGGACACGCTCGTCGCGCTGAAAATTAATAAATTAGTCGTCAGCGAAACGGCCACACACGTGCACGATGCACCAACAGAGTGTATGCGCGATAGTTCCAGAGCCTATTCAGCACGCTCTGCGCACAACCATCGTTGCGGAGCAAAGAGCGAGAGCACTGCCATCCCGCCACCGCTGCAGATCACCGATCGTCTAGGCGCCAGTCCACAGACGGCGACGGTGGCTGTATCCTCCCTTGCACCGTGGCCTCGACCAATGCCTCGCCGTCCCCGCACCTTGACTCAACGTATCCCACACCGTTCATAGATGAACGTCGCGAGGAACGCAATGTGGATAAGGGCAGGGACAGGCCAGACAGAAGCCGAGGTTGTTGTAAGCAACAGCTTTTAGACGTCCAAGAACGAAGGTTATGAAGTTGACACCGATCACAGGAGATGGTGGGACGCGTAATCCCACCATGGTTTGCGCGCGGAAATGAGTAGAACGCGCCGGCATATGATCATGCCGCAAGGTCGCGAAGGGCATATCGCGACCGCTCCGCGCGGTGCTCCACGACGGACAGGACGCGTTCTCATATAAAACGGGCTACTCACAATGAAAGCCGCGCTCTGCTCCTTGTCTGCAGTCGGCAGGTCTACCATGGTATCTAGGATCTGGATACGCGTGTTCGCGTCGATGTAAATCGACCTGTCTTCTGGCGCACTGCTGGACGGTCAGCACCCTCGTTCTCCGGCTCGTGAAGGGCGACGATCATGACACGCACACTTCAGAGAACGCCGCATGGACGGCCGCGCTGCGGACCTTGACCGCAACGGCCGGGTTGAGAGCACGCACGGCGGCCTCGAAGGGCTCGAGCCCGAGGTTCTCGTAGGGGAACAGACGGTACTCGCCACTGTCGACGCGGAGGGCGACTCCGACGGCAATGTTGTCCTCATTGGGGCGGAACCATGCGTCGCCCTGGGTCTGCTTGAAGATGTGATGGAGAAACGCGTCGTAACGGTCGTAATCCATGGCTTGCGGAGCAGCAGAGCTCGGGCGGAGGACGACGGGGCGAAGACGGCGCCGGGGACGTGCGCACGGGGACAGGAGTGGAAAAGGGGACACGGTTGGGGAGAGGGGGGAAGGCGGACGCTTTCGAGGCGAGGATGGGGTAAAGAGGGCAATGGCCGGAGGGGAGGGGAGGAGGGCGGACGAGCGGGAAGCTGCTGAGCTCATGCCGAATTCTTGAAGAATCCACCCAACCGCGATGCTCTTCGCATGAAATTCAATATGCACAGCTGACAGTGCTCCCTTATCGCCCTCGTCGGCGATCGAAGACCAGCATGTACGCTGTCTGAAGACTTGGTAGCATTTTTGTTTATTGCAACTTTAGCGCTTCCTCCTCCATTTCTGCTCGGGCCCCGTGTGTTGTAAAACATTCCCGGACAAGGAGCCCTGCGAGACGCGCCCTTGTCTTCTGCGCTATATCCTCTTTGATTTTCCCCACCCCTGATAGCGCGCGCAAAACAAACATGCCTGTCCTGCCCTGTAAGACGTCATCCATCATTGGCCGCATTGGGAACTCAATTTTTCCACTGGCGTGGCGGTAAGACCCCGGAACCCCGACGGTGTGACCTCCACCTGGTAATGTCTGACGTCACGCCTCTCTTAGTCTTTCCACTCACTGCGCTTGTTGACACTCTGAGCCTATCAGCACATTCTGCACCACAACTGGAACCGTTGCCGCCATCAATCCTACGGGCTCAGCATTATCCCGAACCGCCGTAAATCCATCCTATCGGGCCACTACCGGGAGTTCCTATCAAACCTGCCATGGCCGACCGGAAGACCGCGCTCATTCGCGGCATCGAAGGTCGCAGCTCGCGCCCTCCATGCATTGCGGAAGATGCTACCCTGGCTAGTAAGTCCACTCTTTCTCCCCTGATCTCTCAATTTGTTCGGGCGGACGGGGCGGTTTATGTTCGCAGTTTGCCAAGTGCAACAGTGAGCCCTTGATATGACACCATATATAGTGTTGGCCCCTTGTCTGGACAAATGCGGCGGTTCAGTGGTTCGTGCCATTGCCAGCACCAACTCGACCAAAAGGCCTGTGCACTGTTCTCGAACGAATGGACTATTTGTCCGAACAGGGAAGGAACCCGGGTGGAGGTTGCCTGATCCCATACAGATAAGTGATTGCCCTGTATTTTTAGCCCTACATAAGTGGTGGCGCCGCAGCGGTAATATTGTGAACCAAGAGAGCCTGCACTCGCTTGTCTTTGGGGCAGGCACAGTACAGCTTGCTCGCGGTGCATGTTGGTGCATCAAGTGGTCTCCACAGCGTTGAGTTTAGGGAGGATGACGCCGGCGCTATTTTCCTTGAACAAGGGTGCGACTTGGTTCGGTTGCGCGTTCATCAGCAAAATACTGACATTGAGTGTCCAGGCAACAAGTGGAGCCTGTAGGGCGTCGTGCTTGAGCATGACAGGGCTCGTCATGACAGGTACAGTGGTTCTCGGAGGACCCCGAGAACCGCCATAGTTCGTGACCGCGCGAGGGCATCACTCGCCGGCTACGAAACGTAGACGAACCATCGCTTATCGCCAGGCCTGCGACAACAGCAAGGCCGCGCCTTCAGCTTCAAGGCTTCGTGCCCGTGGTATACCCCCTTCCATTCTCCGTGGCTCGCCCACATAACTCCTCCCTTCTCTCCATCTCCTCGCCCACGACTGCCCCTGGCTTCCGTCGCTCTCCCTCGGCATCTTTCATTTTTGCCGTTCACAAAACGGTCATCTTCGTTGAGAGCCCGTCCCTTCGCTGTCGTCGACCACCCCTCAGATTTCGCCCCCGCCGCCTTTGCTCTCTCCTGAGCAACCGCCCGACATGTACCGCAGACGCGACACCCAAACCGGCCCCACGTCGTATCGCTCGCTCAAAGCGCAGGCGCCGTCTACGTCCCGGTCGAACACGGGCCCAAACGACTCAAGTGAAGACGAGTCGCAACGTCGACGACATGCTACCACTCCTATCGCTGAGTCCTTCTCACGTCGCCGTTCCACCGAGAGCACGCGCAACAACGCTCCTTTGGCTCCGCCACGGCCTTTCTTTTTCGAAGACGACGCCCGGCAGTCCTGGAGCGGGTCCTCAGAGGGTACGTCGATCGCGGGCGAGCAGAGCGACTCAGACAGTACGCCTGCCGCTAGCACTTCCCTCCGTAAAACATCGGTAGGCACAGCAACTCGCGCTCCGAGCCGTGATACGTCTGCACGGTCCTCTCGCTCCCCGACTGTCCCACCTTCTGCGGCCTCCCCACCGCCTTCTCGGATTCGCGCGAGAAACCATCGCAGAGGTTCAGCGGTTGTCAACGAGTATGCCCCGGAGTCGGAGGGTGTACAGATGACCCCCGTAACAACTGCCGCCCTTCGGCCCTCGTCTCCTCCCGCTCCTACAGTAGCAAACCCGTTTGGCACTCCTAGGAGTTCACTTTACGGCGCGATAACGCCTGGTGCCACCTCAACTGTCATCGCAGGCGTGCGTCCTCCTCCGTCCTCGTTTCCCTTCCAATCGCATCCTGGCAATCCTGATCCGGGAACCCCGCTCCCTGGCATGGCTCGCCGCGCTTCTATCGAGAACATACGGGCGCATGAGGCCGCCCACCAGCGCGATTGGAGCGTCGGCACGGTTTACCCCCCGGGAAGCGGCATTGCTGGGTACGGTCCGTGTGGTCAGCAGCGGAGATTTGGTCGGAGAGTACGGGCCCCCGTACGCCCCTTTCATGGGATCCGGGGAGTATATGCGCGAGGGGAGTGTCACACCGCCGAACCCAAGGGCGAGCCGCGTCTTCATGAACAGTGCCGCGGCAGCGTTGGGCGGCAGCGGACATGGTGCGTGGACTTTAAAGTATGTCGCCGACGTGGCTGAGAAGCTCACTTACATCCATTCCTCGGCCTTGGGGACAACAGGAAACGAGGCCTACCTTCCGCGGACGCAATCGAGCCCGGCTATCGTGAACATGCGCGCACCGTTCCTCTCCCCCGCTTCACGCCCGACGTCCACGGTGTGGTCACCGCCCCCGTACGCGTCCCCCTATCCGCCTGGGGGCTCGGACTCGTCGTTCTCGGCGCTTCCCCGCAAGATGAAGCCGCCGATGCCCTCGTCACGGCTCTCGCACAAGCTCTCGAAAGAGGACAAGCCGTGGCTCGGGAAGCGCGAC
The DNA here is from genome assembly GCA_002900995.3 of Ganoderma boninense. Lineage (NCBI taxonomy): Eukaryota > Fungi > Basidiomycota > Agaricomycetes > Polyporales > Polyporaceae > Ganoderma > Ganoderma boninense. Next base: position 2,203,960 of record CM035312.1, on the reverse strand, counting down.
TGGCGCGACCGCGCGTCATGGTGGGTCACGTTTGCCATGATCATGCTCGGGGCCGGTGCGGCGGGCGTGCTGTGTTTCTTCGGGTGGAACAGCGTGCAGATGCTCACGGACGCGGAGCTGTGCATGGTGCTCGACGAGAACTTCGACAACTTCGACTTGCAGAACACGTGGACGCGCGACGTCGAGCTAGGAGGGTTCGGAAACGGGGAATTCCAGATGACGACGTCCTCGGACTCGAACTCGTTCGTGCAGGACGGGCAGCTGTACATTATGCCGACGCTGACGTCTGACGTCATCGGCCGGGATGCGATCTTGGACGGCGGGTCGTATTCGCTGGACGGGTGCACGACGGATAACAAGGCCAGTTGCCCTCCTCTTGGCTTGCTGGTCTGTGGTTTTGCTCGAGCAATTGCTGATCCTCGCTTGTCCTTTTCCCCATGTAGACTGCATGCTCTGTCCAATCGAGCAACGGCGACGGCTCTACGATCCAACCAGTCCAATCCGCACGCATCAGCACCATGAATTCGGTGACGATCGCATATGGGAAGGTTGAAGTGCGCGCGAAGCTGCCTCGCGGGGATTGGCTTTGGCCAGCGATCTGGATGCTGCCCAAGGATAACAAGTATGGACCCTGGCCGCTCAGCGGTGAAATCGACGTGCGTACCTGTTCGACTCGCGCATACATCACGACCCTGACCTGAGTGCGCGCGCACGCACAGATAATGGAGTCGCGCGGGAACGGCCTCTCTTACCCCGCGCAAGGGTCGAACGTCGTGCGCGCGTCGCTCAACTACGGTGTTCTCGAGAGCGTGCAAACGCATCTCTTCGGTTGGTGGTCGCAGAAGCGCGCGTCGTATGACCAGGACTTCCACGTCTACACGCTCGAGTGGACTCCAAGCTGGATGCGGTTCTCCGTCGACTCGCGTCTGCAGTCGATGATGAACATCCAGATCACAGGCAAGAACGGCAAGGACTTCTTCGACCGCGGACACTACCCCGCGACCGCGACCAACGGCTCCTCTGTCGCCGTCGTGGTCAACAACATCTGGCAGGAAGCAGGCGGGAACGCCGCGGCTCCGTATGACCAGCGTGAGTCGTCGAGCATGCTTTTTAAGTTGGCGCTCTTGCGGCGCGGTGGAGCCAGGAATCCAGGGTGCTGACGATTCTCCTGGACGTTTTCCCATCAGAGTTCTACTTGATTCTGGACGTCGCCGCCGGCGGGACGAGCGGGTGGTTCCCCGATAACGTGGGTGGCAAGCCGTGGTTCGACGGCTCGGACACGGCCATGCGCGACTTCGCGAAGGCGCAGGATACATGGGCGGCGACTTGGCCGTCGTCCGCACAGGACCGTGCGATGCGAGTGTGAGTTCCCGCTTTCTTTCCGTTTGTCTTCCGTGCTTGTGTTCTGAGATCGATTTTGAATGTGCGCGGGCGCGTTGCAGCGACTACGTCAAGATGTGGAAGCTCGGCTCTTGCTGACCGGGCATTCCCGGCGTTCTTCTGGTTTGTATATGCGTCACGAAACACACGATAGGAGCATAGACCCGCACGACTCGCCTCAGATACCTCGGACTGACGTGACCTGGACTAGAACAGTTGTCTCGGACAGTTTTGATTCGTGCTATTTCTTGATTTTACGAGAAGCAAATGCGATGGCGACGCCACTTCCACGTCTCTGTTCTCTGCTAACGTTGGAACTACTACGAGCATCACATACACTACTTACTCCCTCAGTCTAACCGTTGCTTATCGTTCCTTGCCTCTTCTGCTTGGATCGTCGTATAAAGTAGTAGTAAGCTTCCGCGCTTCGTTGTTATCTCTGCTCGCCGTGCACCTGACATATGCGTCCGCTCATTCCTCTGTATCCCCGCCGCGAACACACACGTACTCAAATCTCAGACCTAGGCCAAGTTGCCTATGCTCACGCCACCTTCAAACCTACCTGCTCCAATCCGCAGTTTTGCAAAGAAGATCAGTTCATGGGCCGTTGCCATCATATAAGTCATATAAGTACGGCCTGGATCTACACCATGACGTTGACATAATCACCAGTCTTCGAATCTCGGACGCAAAGACACGTTCGAGCAGTAATACGGCTTGCTAATAATGGGCAGTGGCTTAATGCACGGGCCAATGGATCGATCGAATGCGATACATGCGGAGAGTTAAAGGGCTGTTGAGTTGGCAACAGATATTGCGTATGTCCAGGCCGTTCTGGCCGAGACGAGCACTGTGAAGCATGCAACATGCTCGCAGCGATGGAAAAGGGGCAAGATGTCGTCGTGCGATGGCGGCACAACGCACTTGTTACCTATAGCTAGAGCATTGTGAAACAACCAAGCTTTGCACCCCGAGCGATGACTGGTATCCATGTCGTTTCATGTACATACGGTGACCACGGCTAGATGTCAAATGGCACGACTGGAGTGTAAGAAGGCTGGGACAGGGCTGGGATACTTTGTTGCGTTGAGTAGCAGTAGCGATAACTTCAATGTACGGGTTCGGGGTGCTCCGTCCCGCTACATCTGAGTCGCAAGTGTCCCAATTAAATCTGAGATATAGATTTATGAGCATTCCATGCAGTCACACACGGCCACGTACGCCGACCGCCTTGAATGGTGTTCCTTTCCTGACCTGGCAGCGATAGAGGGGTGAGTTGTCTTCACCGACACACCAGACGAGCCGAGGCAGACCATTTCGGCACTGCGCCCGAGGGTGATAGGAGGGCAATCTCTCCCAGGAAAGTAGGTCGATGGGTTGGAGGGGAGACTGGCCGTGAACTACCGATGACCCTGCTTCAATTCAAACGATTGTGAGAAGAGATCAGACTTGAGAACACAAACCCGGGGAGGGAAGTGGACAGACACTCGGGCCGAGATCGAGGTGCAGAAAGAGGGGTCGTAAAGGGAATGTATGCAGATCAGCTGTGTTCTCAAGAGTCGTGGTGCGGCTCGTGTCAAGGCTCATGTGTCCGACTTATGGAAGGCAAACGGCGTAAGTTGTCTCGCTCGAAATATTGACATTTCGAGTACCGCGTACCCTGGAACGTTGGCTACGAATAATGGTGAGATTTTATGGGTCTCGCCAGGCGGCCTAGTATTGAAGAATAGCACTCACATCTCGCTCCCGATTGCATTCACCCCTGATTGAAGCTTGAAGTGCGGCTCGGGAGTTGGACGGTGGAACCTTGACTCGGATGGCAAATCCGAGAGTGAGCGGGGTACATTCTTCGCCGGGCAGGGGCGAAGGAAAACACGGAACTAAAATGATTCCGGGCGTACGGTTTCGTACAATGGCCAACTATGGAGATAGAAGTAGGAGTAGAAGGATGATGGCTGAGAGCAGCTAAGCATGCCTGTGGAAAGCTGCAGCTGGAGAAGGCTCCGGACCCGCGGCGGATTCCAGCAAGCTCAAGCGCTCATTGTGACGCGGGAACGCGTCAAGTCACTGGGTCACGAGGGCTGTCACGCGTCGTTCACGGGCGTCTAGTGTCACTGGGCGGTGTCAGAGCGACTGGGAGTACTGTGGCGGGGGCTGCGACTGTGCTCATCGCCGTCTCTCTCGTCCTCGTCGCTCTGCATTCTCTGGGTCCGGTCTGGGTCGCCGTGGTCTACTGCTGGTGCACAATATACACGATGAGCGGACGGTCTTCCCATGCCAGTGCCATTCTCGGCCACGAGCTCTTCGCTCGCCTTCCACAGACCAAGGTCCTCCTCGTCGGCGCCGGTGGCATTGGATGCGAACTTTGTGCGTGTATATTTCCCTGAGCCTTGACGCTCTTTCTGACGCACAACGATCCATACTTGCCCGTGTATTCTTGCGCGGTCTCAAATCTAGTGAAAAACATCGTCCTCACAGGATTCGGCGACATCACTCTCCTTGACCTGGACACCATAGACCTCTCCAATCTCAACCGCCAATTCCTTTTCAGGAAAAAGGACATCAAGCAAAGCAAGGCTTTGGTCCGTCTGCTTTCCTATTTCTCTCTCGACTTGAATATGGACACCAATTCTGTCTTCTCTTCTGGACTGTATCACCCAGGTGGCAGCCAAAACTGCCTCAGCTTTCAATCCCAACGTCAAAATCACTCCCATCCATGCCAATATCAAAGAGTCCCAATTTGACGTGGCTTGGTTCCGTGGTTTCGACTTGGTCCTTAATGCACTGGACAACCTCGGTAAGCATCCTTCCACCTCCCTCCTCATCGCACTCTTCTCCGCGTTTTCTCTCCGTCCCACCACCCCAGCCTCTTGGTTGTCTCTTCGTCAGCTTCCGTGCCCCTCGGAGTGATCAGATAGCGCAACCTCGACCGCGTTCTAGCTTCTCGGCGCTTCTCAGCGTTTGCTCCGAGGACCAAGAACATCCTCCGTCGTTGCCCTGGGATGGACATATGCGTTCTGACATCCTTAAGACGATTGTGTTTCCTTTTTTGAGGCAAAACAGGCTCGCCTGGTGAAGGTGTCCGTTGTGGCACACGACATCCTTGCCACGGCATTCCGACCGAGCATTCGCACTTGCCGGTCAGCCCGAACAATCTACAGAACTGCCTAATCCAGCGGGTCCCCACTGTGACCGCCTCACCCTAGACCCTGCTCAAAGGCTCGCACGATGGCTGCACCTTCGGCCTGCCATCCTGACCTCAGCCTCCCAAGGCATTCGTTGGTCATGGCTGCCACCGTATCCGAGGTGCGGTAGAGCCGTTCGTGAGTTTGAAGTTACTGTCCACGTTAACAAAATAGCAACTGTGTCCCATCGGACACATGCTTACCACTCGACTAGGACCGTTGGCTTCCTCTCGCATCGCTAGATATGGCCAGCCGCGCCCTCCTTCAATTTTGGCTGAATAGTCGGCGATTGTCGAGCCATTGCTCAAGGTTGTGGGATGGCTGTCTCCAAAGCTTGACCTGTTTGAACCTTGGGTCGCGTGTTATCGGTCGTGCCAAACACAGACGAAAATATGCGTCTCTGATCGCCTCTAACTCCTTCGGGGACTTGCTGTTTGTATGATATTAGGGTCAGACGGCCATCGGTACTATCAGGTCTGATATCAGCCACAAGGCCCGCTCTCGTCTACTCCTTCCACCGTGCCGTCCACCTTTCATTTTCCTACGTCTGCGCCACAGACTACCGCAAAGACGATTCGATCACTGTGACGCCGGCGTCCCCCACTGACGCCAGCCGGAAGAGCGCAGGACTTACGAAACGCAGCTTCTTTTTGACTTCTCCGCGCCCATGCTTACTCTTCGGAAGCAGTTGCTGACGCGGTCCTCCCGTCCAGATGCCCGGCGACATGTCAACAAAATGTGCATGGCCGCCAACGTGCCCCTGGTAGAATCGGGAACCGCAGGTTACCTCGGACAGGTGCAGCCCATCCTCAAGGTACGACAGTCTCCTAATGCGACAACTGAGGACGACGGAGTAACGAGAGGTACTGTGAACAGGACCGTGCGGAATGCTTTGACTGTGTGCCCAAGCCGACGCCGAAGACGTTCCCGGTGTGCACGATTCGATCAACACCATCGCAACCAATACACTGCATCGTCTGGGCCAAAAGCTACCTGCTTCCGTGAGCTCAATCATCGGTTGTCAGACGCTGATGACTGACGATGACTGGCATACAGTCAACTATTTGGCGAAGATGAAGACGGTAGCGAACTAGACGACGCGGAAAAGCACGGCGAGAACGGTATGTTCCCTCCTTGCACCTCCCTGCATCCACTGTCCCTTACCCTGACCACCTCGTTCATCCGCCTCTAGCCTCGGAGATCGCAGCACTCCGTAAAGAAGCACAAGCCTTCAAGGCCGTCCGCGCAGCGCTACGAGCCGCGCCCACACCCAACGACGCCGGCTCATGTTCTTCGACCGCTGCGAAGCTGGTGTTCAGCAAGGTCTACCACGCCGATATCCTCAACCTCCTCTCCATGGCCGACATGTGGCGATCCCGCGCGCCGCCCACCCCGCTCGACTTCGACGGGATCCGCGACGGCTCGTTCACCATCAGCAAGCCCCAACCTCTCACTAACGGCGTGCACCCCAACGGCAACGGCACGGCGCTCACGAACGGCAACGGGAACGGCGACGCGAAGTCGGCTACCCGCGCGGTCACGACGGAGAAGCAGCTGAACGGCGCGGGGCTGAAGGACCAGCGCGCACTGAGCCTGCTAGACAACCTGGAGCTCTTCGTCGCGAGCACGGAGCGCCTCGCCGCGCGGGTGCGCGAGGGCGAGGACACGATCGCGTTCGACAAGGACGACGACGACACGCTGGACTTCGTCACCGCCGCGGCGAATTTGCGCTCCGCCGCGTACGGCATCCCGGGGAAGAGTCGCTGGGAGATCAAGGGTCCGTCTCCTCTTCTTTTTCCCTCCTTCCTCCTTGACAATTTTGTTTGGGCACACAGAGATGGCGGGAAACATCATCCCGGCGATCGCGACGACGAACGCAATCATCGCGGGGCTCATTGTGCTGCAGGCGCTGCACCTCCTGCGCAAGTCGTACAACGCGCTTCGGAACGTGCACGTGCAGTTCAAGCCGTCGATGCCGCTCAGCGCGATCGCGATGTGCCCGCCCAACTCGTTCTGCGGCGTCTGTCGCGATACGTACACCGAGGTGCGTTGCGACCCCGCGCGCGTCACGCTCCGCGAGGTCGTCGATGGAGTCCTTGGCGTCGGCGCTGGAGAGGGTGAGGGAGAGGACGGGGAGGACGGGGAGAGGAGGGAGGTGAGCGTGTACGAGGACAAGCGAGTGCTGAGCGACCCGGACTGGGACGACAACAACGAGCGCACGCTCGAGAGCCTCAACGTCACCCGCGGCAAGTTCCTGTCGATCGTGGACGAGGACGGGGAGTATGCGACGATCCAGGTCGCGATTGGTGTCCTCCCGTGAGTGCTCCCGTTCCAGCCACTGCGTTGTTGTTTCATCACTTTCAGCTGCTCACACGATTGTGGCTGCAGACCAAACCACCCCGTAGATGCCCCAGCGTTCATCCTCCCCTCGCCTCTACCCCAGCCTCCACGGAAGGAGAAGCCGCGACCAGCAACGCCGTCCCCGCCCGCTCCTCCAATTTCGAAGAAGCGCCCGGCGCCCGACGATGACATCCAGGAGCTCGAGGGGCCCTCGGCGAAGCGCGCCAAGGTCGACGGCATAGAGACGACGGGTGCAGCGCCATTCACGCCAAGTAAGAAGCGGCGACTGGAGGAGGACGGGTTGATCCTGCTCGACAGTGCGGAGGAGAAGATCGAAGAGGACCCAGATGTCATCGAGATCGACTAAGGAGGGTTCTGCTCACTTCTGCTCACCACCACCACCACCACCATCACCTCCACCGCCACCGCCACCACCATCAATTGTGTTCTCAATGCCATATGCCACATCACATCGCCGTGCTCGGCCTTGCTGGGATTCTGAATGAGGTACATGTAGCTTAGCTTAGACGCAGACTCAGCATGCACTCACCGCTCAGGTCTTTTTGATTTTTCTTTCTCTCGCGATTCTCTGGAGCTGTCGTATTCTTATCGCGCTATCGTACTACCCTACAATTACATACGTACGTACATAACATGTATGCTCATCACGTCTCTTTGCAGCCACTAGGCATATGTATATATTACTGCTGCTCGGGCTGCCCTGCCAGTAAGTAGTCTTCCTCCTGGAAGGACACTGAGTTCCTAAAATCAGAGTTTGGGCACCTCTCACTATAGCCAACGATCGAGGAGTGCCTTCTCAGCCAGAGGCTACTGGAGTCGAATTGATCCCGCGGAGACACGCTAACCACCAAGTACATGATGGAAGGTACGGTGGCATATAAGCTGAGGGGCCGCATTAGAACCAATATTAATCACATCCGATGTCCGCATTGTCCAGTCTGTCAAAACGTAACTGAGTGTATGCTGAGAGTGGTCATCTCCTGCCGTTTACTCGTCATCGCTGTCATCTAGGTCAATCAAACCATCCTCGGTCAAGCCAATGGGCTTCCCAAAGACCTTCCTCTCCTCCCTCTCCAGCTCGTCGTCGTCGCTCTCGGGAAAAGCCAAAGGGGAACCAGCCTCCTCTACGTATTCAAGATCATGCGTCGCAGGGGAGCGGGAAGGGGAAGGAAGATCAGCTGCTTTCGCTGGACCGTTCGGCTTCCGGACACAGCTATGGGTCCTACCGGGACGGGGACCAAGATCGATCTTGCGAGCGGCAGAGAGAGCGGCGAGAGCATCAAGCTAGATAATGCTGCGCATGAGTGACGTGATGTGTCGTTGCAGAAAAAGTCGTACCCTGCTCTGGACCTCAGCATCCTTTACGGTCTTCCCGTCCTTCGCGCCCGGGTCGAACCCAAGTTGCTTGATCATCTGCGCCGAATACGTCTTTCTGTGTGGCTGCTTGTCTTCACTCGTCTCCGACACGTCCGGCTGCGCTTTTGCCTTTGCCTTCGCCTTTCCCTCTAGCTTCACCTCCGCGGCCCGTCGATCTGCTGTCGACGGCAAAGCTTTCATGTCCTTCTTGTTCTTCGACAACAGGCGCTTCAACTTCTTGTCCCCATCGGCTGCGGCGACCTTCCGCGCTGCCTTAGCTTGCGCCTCGCGCCCATAGTTTCTCCGATGAACATGGATTTGGAGTCCGAGCCCGAGCCCGAGACGATGTGTCCCGAGACGATATATGTCGATCCAGAGGCCTGGCCCTCAGGCTTCAGACCCCACTGCCTAGCTGGGTCATAGTCCTTCTTCTTGGCCTTCGCTGCGGAGCTCGACATCCCGCTTGTTCTGTATGCGACGGGGCGTTACGACCCGCAAAAGGACACGAGAGCGGAAACGCGACTCACCCCACGGCAAACTCGGGTCTCGCCGCCCGTCGACGCTCAATCGCGCGCTGAATATGATAGTCGCACACGTCACTGACCCGCTTGTCGCACCACGAGTTGCATCGCGATCCGTCCCGCTTCGTGGCCACACACATTCCTAGGTCTTGCGCGTAGCCGATGATGGCGATGGACGCATCCGACTCTGGCGTAAGAGCCAAGATGTTCTCTGTCGGATGTGGCTTGTCCGCCGAACGCTAGACAACAAAGCGCCATCAGTAACAGCCTCCGGACACCACGGCGCGAGATTTGGTCGCACCTGGAACGGTTTGAGGATCTTCGGGTTCAGCAGCGCGACGACTGCGCCCTCCCTCAGCTTCGACATCCGCTCAAACGCGCCTTTGCTCCCGCCCCTGTACACCCTCTGCTTCGTCCCATCCTCCTTCGTGAGGATATCGCACGTGTCCGACTCGAACAACAGCAACGACAGGAACGCGTCCCCACGGATCTTCGCCTTGCCACCGTCCGCGGATGCCCCGCGGGAGCGGCACCCGAAGTCGATCAGCTTCATGTTCACGTACTTCTTTCCGCCCGGCTTGAACCCGTCATCCTCGGGCTTCTTGCGCCTCTGGAACGGGGGACGGCGCGACGGGCCGGGTTGCACAGAGGAGGGGTTGTCGAGCCCAGCGGGAAGCGCGTCCATGCGGTCCTGGTCTCTCCCTTGGTCGACCTTGTCGTCGCGGGTGACACCAACGGGGGCCTGGGTGTACTTCATCTTTCCGCGCTCAGCGACGACGGCGATCGTAAGCCAATCGCCGAAGACGGGGACGTCGTAACCTTGTTTGTTGGGCAAGAGGCGGACGACGGAGTAGAGCTTGGAGGGCGACAAGTAGTAGCGTCCGCGGAGGTGGTCCTGGAAGTCATCGTGCGGCAAAATGCGCGAGCTAGTACAGCATTAGATATGGATTGATTGAAAAAAAGAATCAACGAGGGCTTACGATAGACGGATGCCGGAGTTGGGCTCCAATTTCTCGAAGTGGGGATCATCAAAAGGGGGCTTGTGGTCCGCCGGGCCAAGGGTGAGATCTTCGATGAGAGTCATGTCATCATCCCGTCTTGTCCCAAACTCGTCAGAGGGGCCTTGAATTGGCGCGGGAGGTCGTGAGGAAAAGGCAATAGAACGAGTGGTTGCAGCCTCTCGCTCCGAAGAACCGGTCTTCTTGTTATGAGCCTTGGCTAGCTTCTGAAGCACAGTGGACGGCGGTGGGGGCGTAGCAGACGCATTCGATCGCTGAAGAGAAAGTGGGGGCCCGGCCTTGGGCAACGGAGCGGATGGGACAGAGGCGCGAGTGTGTGTTGACGAAGGAAGAGCGGATGGATGCTTCTTCTGTGGCCCGGCCACTTTCTTCTTCTCTGCAGAGTACTGAGTTAGATATTTGACATAAATTAGAGTGCTCAAAAACCATAGACACGCACTCGAAGGGGTCTCTGGAACTAGTATACTTGTGTTCGGTCGCTTGCGGCTGGGAGAAGGTGGCAAGTCAACTACCGGATCGGACGTGGCACCATCGTTCAGCTGAGCTTGAAGCAACGCGATCTGCCTGCGTATATAGGCTTGCTTCTGCTCTTCTTCGGCCTTCTTGCTGGTTGCGGAGTCCATCTGAGGAGGAAAACGAGGGGGCCGGTCAGAGACGAGCTCAGTCGCGTCGCGGAGCACACCACACGCCGGGCGCTTCCACCGACGCGTTCTTTGGTCTTGTTGTTGTTTATTTGCATTTATGGTAGCCGCTGGCTTCTTAAATCTGGCAGGCCCCTCCCGAGTCAGCTTGTCAATAGGAGCACCGTACGCAGCTGGTCGCCGTACTTGGAGGTGATGGTTCAATACGCTCAAAAGGTAGGTTCTAATGCATGAAGTCACTACCAGACAACAAAAGGAAAACATATAGGTTCAGTGTCTAAGTTAAGTAGTCAGCCCCGGACTCGATTGATCTTGACGTTCACCGCGCGATTCTTCGTCTGCCATGTTGAACGGCCCATAGCGCATTGTCTATTTCCTCAACGAAGACACTCAGAAGATCCTCTTCACCTTCATAGGCATCCTAGCTTCCCCCCGCTTTCCCGTGTACGGGTACTGAACACTTTCCAAACACCAGTGAATCGGAGTTTCGGAGAGGTCGAACGAGAACGACTCAAGAAGGACTGAAAGGAGGACCTCTAAATGAATCCATGTGAGTCATATATCCAGTATATCTCAACCAATCGAAAGCAACGTACTCATTTCGCATTGAGAGAACTTGAATCCACTGATCAGCGGTTAGTGCTCGCCAACAGTCAAATATTAACATCAAGACGTACATGCATGCCCGTCCGCCACCAAGGAAGGTCAACCTATGAAGCCTCTGTAAGTGCATGCATTGTTGAGTTACGAGTCGTCCTTACATGTTCGAGTATACGCCAGGGATATGAGCCTGCACTACAGCTTCAGGAAGCGGAGACAGCCACCGGTCCGGTTTCCACTCGAGCGCGTCTTCTCCCCAGAGCGCCTTATCCTTATTTACTGCTGCAATGCCGACGAATACTTGGGTGCCTTTGGATATCGGCACCCGGTGCATTTCTTCGCCTCGAATATCTCGCAATGGGCTGTGCAAGGGCAGTACGGTGTCTTGTAGGGCACTTGGTGACGATTAGCATCATGATGAACTTTTAAAGCAAGAATAGAGAATCACTAACACTTTCGACAGTAGAGACACCGGGGCATAACTGTGTGTAATATAGTTAGATGCCGTCAAATTCATCAAAAGCTTCTTACGTACAGCCGCAGAGTCTCGCGACAGACAGCCTCGAGATATGGAAGTTCAAACAAGTCGTCGAACGAGAGGTCACCACGCTCCTGGCGTGCTTCGACAATCTCTTTGCGAAGTTTCTCTTGCACGTCCTTGTGTTGCCCCAGAAGGTTCAATATCCGCGAAACCGCACTAGATGTGGTATCCGTAGCGGCAAACACCAGAGTTCTGTTACACGCGCAATGAGCACACTGTGGGAGATAGGCTTGGACGTCGCGACGCACGAGACCTGTCCGACAATCTCCTCATCGGGAAGCACGTTCTCGGGAGTCTCCATATTGGCGAGGACTGCCAAACTCGTCAACAAGGCTCAAACACAGATTACGTTCGCGCTTACGAAGTCGGCTGAGAATATCCTTTCCTTCACCAATCTGTTGCAGAACAGCGTCCTTCTCCGGAGCACAGTGCTTCCTTCCTTTCGGCGACGATGCGCCTTGCAGCCTCGTCCATGATATCTACGATGTCGCGGAGCTTCTTGACGGACTGGAACGGTACGAGGTCCACAACCAGCCTCCTGAATCGGGGCGAGGTGATGTTGGCCAGGCGGGGCAGTAAACGGCGACCAATAGCAAGTGGGATAAGTGAAGGGCTGATAAACCCGCAGCTTTTAGCATATCTTGGGACGATACAAGAGAGAATAGCAATACTCACACTAGAGATTTGAGTGCCTCGCCGTATCCGCTGATTTTGTTGTCTCTGAGGGAGTCAAGTGAGCAGCCAAGGCCGGCCTGCCCAATAAGCTCCAGAGATGCGCGGCTGATCCAGGTTAGCATGTCCACCTCCGTCCAACTCTCTCCAAGGTGTGATGAGATCCCGTCGCGAAGCTAATGCCAAATCTCCAGTCAAACGCCTGCGTAAACATGATGCGAAGCCACCATCACGTACCTGGTATGTCACCCGATACATGATAGGCAGCATTTGTCGGAGATGTGCCGGGGAGAATGCGGGGTTGAGCAGCTTTCTCTGCCTTTTGTGGTGCTCGCCTGAGGCACGGATCGGGTTTATGAGCGTCCAGACAGCGGAATGGTATATGGTTTGGAAAGACCCTTACCTGTGACGGCGATTAACCCTGGTCCAAAGAGGATACCATTACTCCTAGACGCTTGATGAGATCATCATACGGAAGGGGATTCAAAGCGGGACGCTCACAAAAGGTGTGTGTCGGGCTCTTCGAATATGTGGTGTTCCTTGATCAGAACGGTGTGCAGCGCGGTGGTGTCGAACACGTAGAGTTGTGGTTCCTTGAGCAAGTGCAGAGGTACATCAACTGACAACGCAGTGGCATAAAATCAAATAGGGCTGACATTGAAAAATCCTCTCAGCTTGACAACCTTGCCATACTTTTCCGTGAGACCTTTGCGAAAGTGTTCAGAGTTGTGGCCGAACAGCTCGCCGATGTGTCCTACCAGGGTGGAGCCACATGCCGTTAACATGGTAGAAGGACGAAGACCATGATCTAGAGACGTGCCTTTAATCCAAGAATTCGATGGTGGTCCAGGAATAGCATTCAGTGGAGAGCGCGATGTTTTCCTCAACTTCCACAGCAGCATGAAGGACAGATAGAAGAGGATTCCAAGGGCGACTATTGCGAAGGTAGCCATTGTTGAGCCAGCTCGGTGATGAGAGTGGCTTTGTTCCCCCCATTGTTGAAGATGTCCCGCTTATATACTGGATGGCTACGGCACCCCCACATCAGTCCGGCTTCTCACAAGAGCGCATGCTGGGAAACACACCCTAGGACGTCATTTACAATGACATTTAGAGCTTGAACGCTCGGTATACCCACTCCGACGAAGAAAGTTTACCGCCCATGCCAGCGCGAAAACAAATCGATGTGCTAATGATACCGATGGAAGCCGGGAGAGTTACGGACGAGCGCGAAGCCAGAGTGCCCCGGCGCCGACCTTTCCTGACAACAGTTTCAGCTAACCGAGAAGACCATGGTTGCAGGACGCCATGCGGGCCAGAATGACTGGCCGTTATCGGTCTCATCGTCGTGACGGCGGTTAGGCAGGGAATCACAGGGTGTCCGTGTTTACTTCTCCAAGGCCTATATGACATGTGCAGCAGCTTAACCCGACGTGTGTCAATGAAGATATTCACTGGCGGCAAAGTCACAACGGTGATGGCTGCGATGAGAAACCGAATAAACTCACCGTCGTGAGACGAACGTTAACCTCGCCTCAAAATCGCCCACTCGACGTTCAAGTTCCCTTGTAATGGCGCTCAGCTGGAATTGCCTGAAGCCGATGCGTTACCGGACGCCGAACTGGACAAAGACGAAGTTACAAACATGGGAAGATGAGACAGTACAGAACGTGCCTGCGGCACGAGGCTGTCTAGACTCGGATGGCGCCGGCGCTCTAACATTGCGTAAATGGTCAATCAGATATTGCAAGTGAAAAATATACCTCGAAACCATCCCTCAGTTTCAGTTTAAAGTTCATCTTATGTTGTTACGCGGGCGAACTACTGGCGAATTCCCGGAAGGGCTGAAACCTGCTGAAATGTTGAAGCTTGAAAGAGGGGCGAGCTCGAACTTAGCGCTTGGGCCGTGGCTGTAGGCCTGTAGCCGCACTGCCCCGGCACGGCAACGGCCGATGAGTCGCATTCTCATAAAATCCCGTACTAAGTACTTATTGCATGAAGAAATGGGGGGACGGACGTTATTCATCATGAGATAGTCGACTGTGGTACAGGAGCCTTGCACCCGGGCCCCACGAATTGATGTTGTTAAATGAGATTGCACCGATGCCTCTAGTAGGGTGGTGTCGATGGGGTTCCATTGATGTATGCCAGGAGCGATACTGGTGAACTGATAATTACTGTATGACTGGGACGTACAAACACAACTGGGACATTCAGTATTCAATGCTGGACTGAGCAAAACCTAGTATCCGTAATACCACAGCAGAGAACTAAGAATACATCGTTCCTAAGTTCGAGACCACAGACCTATGTCATTCGAGCCTCTTCCAAACTTTGACGGTGCAGATGGTCGTTATCCTTACAATGTTGAGCGACCCTATCACTCCTGCCCCCCGTCCACCGGCACTCGAGAGCACCCTCGCGGTCCCACAGCAGACACCGCCACTGGGCACCCAGATGCACTTCTAGGACGTGTACTGCGTAGGCATCTCCTCTCTTCTCCTCCAAGCATGCTGGACATTGGAATAGATCCCCGGACTTGAACACCGCCCTCTTCGAAGCCTCCACGTGAGTCATAAAATGGGCGTTGAGCGGACCACGGTCCGTGCCACGGAGCTCATACCGACATCCACTGGCAGCCCATGGGCAAGGTCCTCGAACCTCCCCTATGACGAGACTATCGAGGATTGCTTTCTTTATCCGGGGATTCCGCGAGGTCTTGATTTGCGCAGGGGCTGAAGCGGTTACAGGCTCTACCTTCTGGCGTTTCGTAGGAGGGTGATCGACGTATTCGTCGTCATCGCCGTCGTCAGACGACGGACGCTTTGGCGGACGGCGACCAGTGGACCGAGAGACCGCGGGCACACTGTCTTGGTCCGAGTCGCTCCCGCGAGTGGCTTCCTGGCGAGTACAAGGCTTGCCGTTAGCTTTGGACGGGCCGGCGGTCGCCGTCGATGCTTTGCTCGGGCGCCCCCTGCCCCTGGCCGTGACCTCGGCCTTCTGTCTGGTGGTCGCTTTTGCAGGGACAGGAACATTTGGGATGGATGGAAAAGTCTCCGCGTACGTCATAGGGCGTTTAGAGACGCGGCATGAGCGCCTCACAAATTGAGGAACCTTGATGGGGGTAAGAGGGAGGGGAGCGGGAGCGGTGGGGGTAGGAGGTGGGCCAGCGGTGGGGTTAGGAGGTGGGCCAGCGGAGGTAGGAGGAGGTGGGCTAGCGGGGGTAGGAGGAGGTGGGCTAGCGGGGGTAGGAGGTGGAGTAACAGCTGTCTGAGAAGGCGGGGTGGCGAGGACAGCAACCTCGGGAGTTTTAGGCAAAGGCTCGGATTGCTGCTCAACGGGGTCACCAGTTGATGTTGGGCATGAGGTTGAATGCCCTGGAATGTTGAGAAGACCGAGTGCTGAGAGGGATCAGGGCTGGTGTCGTTGAGACGGTAGTTTGACGACGCTTACCATAAATCACCACATCAGGCACTTCCTCGTGAGAGGTAGACACATCCGACGATCCGGCATCCAACCCATCAGCAACCTCAAGAGATGTTGACTCTGGCGTGGCGGAGGTGTCAGGTGAAGACAAAGCTGAACGCCATCGCGTTTGTGAGAGAAGTGTTTTGGGTGGAAGGACGTTAGTGCTCACTGTTTTGCGACACTTTAACGCATCCCTCATCAGTCAACTTCAATCCTAGACCTTCTGCTAACAAAGCGAGGCTCCCATCGGCAATTAGACGTGCTATCCTGCTTTTCCGGGGGTCGTAGAACTCGGCAACCGCCAAGGGCTTGGGCTCCGCTATCTCAGATGATGTTGGTGACCGTTCAAGCCAGAGATAAACTTTTACGTACGTGCATTGAGAAAGTCATCAATATCAGCTTGAGAGTACCACCGGGCCTTGACAAAAAGTTGAGGGTCAACTTTGGAGGCTTAAGTGGTTCGGTGATAGAAAAGACATACATTTCGGTGAAGTTCAAGTCTCCGTCTCAATGCAGGATCCCGAGTGTAGCGAGGAGAATAAGACATGAGGAAGACCAGGTGTGATTGTGCGACGGGACGATGGTGGATAAGTTGGGGAGCAGTGGCATAGATAGTTCTGGAAAGGAAGCGCGGCAAGCGCGACGGTTTTTGTAGCGAGGAGACCGTGGGCGTCAACCCCACCGCGTCGCGTGCGTTGAATCCCCTCAACGTTGACGCGTTTGTAACGTGACGAACGCGAAAGACGCGTCGCGCAAGAAGCTCGTTGGCAAAGGGAGCATCAGCCACTATGACTGTCTAGGCAACGCTAGAGGCAAGACCTCAACTCACACCTCAAGTCCTCAACCACCGATGCCCTTCCCTGCTGTGCACCCTCCTTCGTCTCGTCTGCACCACACTCCTCTATCGTCAACCTATCGTCTCCTCCTCAGACCCATGAACGTGTGGGACGTCCACTACAAACAGGATGGGTACCTTACCTGCGCCGGAGAGGCCTCTTTCGCTTGCTGCACCGCGACATGAGTCGACACCCTCCCCAGCGTCGTCCTTCGCCCACATGCAACGCGTACTCGGACATTCCAAAGCTCATGAATGGCAGGTATTCGAGCAAAAACTCTTTGGAGAGGAGAACGAGGAGAGAGGAAGGGGGAATCGCTTTGAAACGGTGCGTCGCATTCATATTGCCATGCAACTTGGGCCACTATATGTCTTTCAGTCCAAGGACGCACTGGCCCTAAGCAGTGGCGAGGGTACTATTGTTTTCTTGTTGCCCGGCCACACCGTACAAAACGATAACCGGGAAGCCATGCGGGACGCTTATTGACATATATTTTTGTACACCTTGCGGCAGCATTATGTCGTACGCGCAGTGATTTCGGGCCCAATTGGGCCCATCTCAAGACGTGGAACGCCAACATCATCCGTCCCATTGACCACGAGCCCCCCCCCCCCCAATACGATGAGCAGTGCGACCGATCCGCTTTACTTGAAACCGGCGCAATATTCCACACGCATACACCTCCACTACAAGCTGGTCGGCATAATCATGATCGTCAATGGCGATGGGAGGAGACTCGACCACACGGTACTAACCTCCTCTCGCAATAATTGGAACCTCCGCACGGGAGCTCCTCGACTGGTGAACCCTCGACCAGGCTATGGCGTCTCGAATGCGATGTGAGGTCACTCTGTTGCTGCCAATTTGTCAGCTCAACCGCAAAGCAGGCCGTCCTGCTTTAAGGCACAGGTGAACCGCTTCATGCGAAAACCTCCGTCGAGAAATTCACTGATACAGATACAACGACAGTAGTAAACAGGGAATTGCATTCGAAATTTGACTGGACATACGGTGAGTATCGTCACCCAACGCTCTCGTTGTGTGAGGCCACCCATCGTCGTCACTCTAAGCCCTCACATGTTAGGCGCCCATGCAACCCTTGCCACCGACGAGACAAAGTCAGATGGAACGGGCATATGTTCCTCACAAAACAGGCTCGCAGCAGTTACTCATCAAAGTAGTACGTACTTCGTAACATGAAATGTGCTTTGACACGACCTTGACGAATCGAGGCCACGGAGCGGGATAGATTTGGCGCCACGTGGTTAGCACCGTCCATGGGCATGAGCTGGCATCTTCGCTGCTTCCTGCAGCAAGCTGACGAGACCTCAGACCCTTTTGAGTACCATTGTGTTGCGTAGCCGTCTGTTCAACTTCGATGAATGATTATAGGGCCTTTTCTTTGCCTGTGCAAAACGCCGCGTCAGCCTCCAAACCTAACCGAAGAGTCGGCGACCTGCCTTCTACGCTTGCATGCTCCCTTGAAGTCTGAAATATTGAACCGGCATCTATTCGCCCCTCGCAAGCAGAGAAGAGATTTTGCAGCAATATTGAGATGAGGGTACAGGAAAGATATGGCAGTGATATGGCCCACTCAAATCGAGCGCCGACCTCGTTCTAGCCAGTGCCCACGTCAATATTCCTGATCCCACGCGCCAAAACATTTATGTGCTTTAATATGGATTTCTACGTTCGAATCTCGATTCAATGCAGTGCTATACGACGGCCGCCAGCATCCATTCTTCATTTTCATCGTGTCAGGCCGCGGCCCGGTCACTCTATCCTTCCGTGTCTATGAAAAGTTGCATTTTGATGATATCTTGAACATTTCTGGAGCTGTATAAGTTAGGGGGACGGTGATGCTACACGAGAGACAAGACTTCATTCCAACGTTCCAAGGGACCACGAGCGGAAAAGCACCCAACACACGCCAGCGAAGTACAGTACACGCATCGTCCGCCTCGCTGGAAGGACGTGCGGCTCCGAAGCATAGAAAGACGAATATCCAAGATAAAAAATGCATGTTCATACTTGGTTGTCAGCCGGCACCTCCTTCCGCAAGATACACCTTGCCTCAACCCTCCGTCCCTCTCCATTCAGGAAGCTTAAGTTGAGCCTAGAACTTCTCGAAAGCGGAGTGCCCGCCGTAGCTGGGGGCAAAGTAGTCGGTGAACGTCTCCCGGACGGCGAGGTTACGCAAGTGCCGAGGTTCGTAGCGCGAGAGCGGACCGCTCCAGACGTGCGTGCGGCCCTGCTTGTGTTCCGAGAGTGCGTAGCCAAGGATCCATGATGCCGTGACGAAAACTGTGAAACAATCAATCGCAGTTCAGCTGTGCCCCACCTTAGGATGATCACAGAGGAACTGGACGCACTGGCGACGAAGTCGATCCAAACGAACGACTTGAGAGCTTGGACATCGCGGCACCATCCGCGCATGTCGGCGTACTCTGGGAAGCGGCTTCAGGTGAGTCGCGACCGCCTTGCAATAGGATATCTAACGCACCTTCAGGGATAGAATTGCAGTTCATAGGGATTTGGCTCCAACGCGCAGTAGAGAACGCATTGAACGCTGAAATTGCCTCAGCTTCCGCGGACGGAGAGGACGGAGAGGGTACGTACCGAGCCAGATAATACTCAGTACATACAGGACACAGACTTCACTTGCTGGGCACGCGGTAGGGAAATTCTGGAGGACAATGTCGAGAGCGAATCTGCACGTTTGTCGGATCAAAAGCGGCGATCCGGGGGAAAGGGAAAGACGACGTACGTGAGGAGCAAAATGACCAGGGTGGCAGCAGCAAGACCAAGTGGGAAAAGGTCCGCGACGACTGCATTGACATAACGACGTTAGTTCCATGCTCCGTTTCTTACAGACCATATGGTGACGATGGGACCTGTTCCGCAGTGTCCTCTTGGACGACGATACACTAACCATCCCGAGCACTCTCTTCACTGCGCGATCCTCTCTTGGTCTCCCCCCCCCGGAGGACGCTATCGTTGGTCCTGCTACCCCTATCTGTCAAGGGAAGACACTCACAATAATACTCTTGAAAGTGGTTCACTCGCACAGCGAAGACGAGCGCAAGAATTGTCAGGACGATCAACAAGACTGTTGGCCATGAGGTGACGTTAGCATGAAGGAAATGGTGAAGAAGCGCGGACGGAAGTCACAGACCATGAACGCCAAGCTTCCTCTTCCCAATAGACGAGAAAGTCATCTCGATGAATTCGCCCCGAGATCGGACACCTAGGGGTGCGCTAAAACGGTCCTAGAAGTCGCACAGCGAAAGAGAACGACGAAGAGGAAAAGAACGAGGTGCAGTCGCCACCTTTCGCGATGGCCAGCAGGCGTAGGAAACAAGCAAAGGAGGTTGAGAGCATAGTAAGGGACTTGCTCGTGTTGGGTCCCGACCGTGCTGTCTTGGCGACCGCATCGCGCGATTCCGCTGTCAAGATCGCGGCGCGAGCGCGTGAGCCTCGGCGGGCCGCAACATTTTTTCGACGACTTTGCATTTGCCGTGCGGTGAACTGGCGGTACATCACACCACTATTAAACCCCAAGATGGTGGCGTTCGAACTGGAGGGGAGTGGAGAGAGAGTGGAGACCCTCGCGCATGAGCGCGGATGTCGTCGCGGGCTGGGCGTGCGATCGCGCAGGATCGCGCGCAGCCGCGATGCAACTGCGCAGGCGCTAGCTGTAGCGCCCAAGTTGTTGGGCGTTCATTCAACTTCATTTCCACCGCCATTTCGGCATCAATTCAGAACCACAACGTACAGGGGGTCAGGGCCTCCAAACCCGTCGAGCTCACCCATTCAGCAGTGTCGGCAGCGGGGCAGCTGCACGCTGGAGCCCTGAAATACGTCGCTGAGTGGTCCTGGCGTCCTCGTCAACCCGTGACCGACGCGCTTAGGCCGTCTACAAACGCCTCCCAGGACGCCGTACGCCCCCCATATACGGCCCCTCACCATCCTGCCGCCTCTTCTGATGTTCAGGTCCTCCACCTTGCGAATCCCGACATCATGAGCTATATGGAGCTATGCCGCGACCTTCTTTCGTCCGGACATGGTTGCAATGGTCAGTAACACAGTCTGCTGACCTTCCTTACGGCAACTTACATTTTCGTATCCGTGTGACACAGCGAATCTAATAGGCTCTCTACCAGTCAGTTCCTCATCTCATCTGCTCAGAATCGCTGCATGCGCTCACCTAGCACCTGTTCTCATTCAGCCCGAGTTGCTCTTCTCCAGCGGCCCGCCAGTGCTTGTGGACCAGGCACAAGAAGGGTACCAGGTGCTGTTTGACCAAGTCCAAGGCAAGTCATCCACTCTCCTCAGCTGTAGTTCGACCTGTCACGCATGGTGGATGCGCTCCACGACGAGACGCGATGGTGTATAGCGAAGTGCATCATGTGGAAGGCCCCGACCGCCATATCCGCTTCTCTTCGTGAGCTCGCCGCCCGACAGCCGAGTGGCCATGGGCCATCAGAGGATTTCTCCATAAATACGCCGAGCCGCGATGCAAGAACGCTGACCTGCTCTTCGACTCCTCGACGCCGTCGACATGGTCTCTCAACTAGTAGGTGCGGCCATCGGGCTTGGCTCCGCCATCTCCGCAACCGTTGCGGCACCTTCGGCATTCCCTTCCTCCGGAAACGGGATATGGTACACCAACCCCGGCCGTGGCTTCGAGTATTGGGCCGACGATTGGTTGCCCGTCGGCAATGGCTACCTCGCAGGTCAGTTCAGTAGCACGATGCAGAGACCATGCTTCTGACCGGCTCCACAGCAATGGTCAACGGGCGAACTACCCAAGAGGTCACCCAGTTGAACATCGAGTCTCTCTGGTCTGGAGGGCCTTTCCAGGACCCCGTGAGTGAATAGGCTCACGACCACATGTCGTCACTATCTCCGTGCACCATGTGGTATTAACGACTTCTTTCTTCCCAGACTTACAACGGAGGAAACAAGGTCGCTTCTGATCGAGCGACAGTAGCCCAGGAAATGCAGGTGATCCGTCAAGCTATCTTCCAGAGCCCCAACGGAACCATCGACAGTGCGTCTATCTGCCACTCGTATGGAGCTGGAACTGATGCCCGGTTGCAGACATTGAGCAGCTGACGACTGATGCGGGGGCATACGGTACGCGGGATCCCTGTGCTTGAAGGGGGGATGATTGTTTGACCGAACTTTCGCATCTTCTAGGGTCATACGTCGGCGCGGGATTTCTCCTGGCCACACTGAACGTGACCGGCGACACTTCGGACTTCGTCCGGTGGCTCGATATGGACGCTGCAGTGCAGCGTACCTCTTGGACCCAGGGCAAGACCTCTTTCTTCCGGTCAGCTGCTTCTCGCACATAGCACGGCGCAGATCGCTCACCGACTCGTCGCAGTGAGACGTTCTGCTCGCACCCAACCCAGGCATGCGTGCAGCACATCAATACGACTAACTCCAGCCCGCTTCCTGGCCTGACCTACGCATACTCCGTTGACGCGGAGTCTGGAATACCTACTCCGACCGTCTCATGCTTCGACAACTCGACCCTTCAGATCACCGGAATAGGCATCGAGTCCTGGGATGGCATTTGAGATCCTCGCACGCGTTAGTGCCAGTGGCACCAATGCGTCCGTCACCTGCGCCCCTGCGGGCAAGAACAACGCTACGATCAGCGTCAACGGTGCGAGTGCATCGTGGATTGCATGGGTGGGCGGAACGGACTACGACGCGGACGCTGGCAACGGGGCGAACGGCTTCTCCTTCAAGGGTGCTGACCCCCACGACGCGATCGTCGCGCTCCTTGGCCCTGGGACTGCGATGTCGTCATCGGCGTACCACGACCTCCTCGCAGCGCACATCGCAGACTACTCGGCCTTGATCAACAGGTTCCAGCTGGACATCGGCCAGAAGCCCGACTTCAGCACGCCGACGGACCAGTTGCGCAACGCTTACCAGACCGACGTGGGCAATCCCTATTTGGAGTGGCTCTTGTTCAACTTTGGGCGATACCTCCTCACCGGCAGCGCGAGGGGTGCTCTGCCCGCTAACCTCCAAGGCAAATGGGCCATAGATTCTAGTAACCCCTGGGGCGCAGACTATCGTGAGTGTTCTCCCGAACAATAAGCAAGCTCGCGTCAACTCATGCGGTCTGCTTAGACTCCAACATCAATATCCAGATGAATTATTGGTTCGCTGAATTGACCGACATGGATGTTGTCACACCTTTATTTGATTACTTTGAGGTCAGTCTGTTTCCATTCGGCTAGTGCGCCTTCTCTTGATGATGATGATTGCAGAAAACATGGGCACCCCGCGGCGCGGAGACGGCTCAGTACTTATACAACATATCCGAAGGATGGGTGACGCATAACGAGGTTCGTAGCTGTGTATTAACGGCTTTATGGAGACTCCTCTGACCTCGACCGACAATTCCTCCAGATGAACGTATGTCCCTCATGTCCCATTCGGGTCACGGAATGCTGAGTCGCCATGTCATCAGATTTTCGGCCATACAGGTATGAAGGGAGGCGGAAACACAGCGTCCTGGGCGGACTACCCTGGTACGTCGGCGACGAATATTTGTGATGACCACGCACCTTAACATTCACGACGTTTCAGAGTCAAACGCATGGATGGTAAGCAACTAGACTGTCCACTTAGAATACTTAACTGATTTGCCTTGAAGATGTTCCATGTCTGGGACCATCTCGATTTCACTCAAGACGTCGCCTGGTTTAAGTCGCAGGGTTGGCCCCTTCTGAAGGTCAGAGTTGTCAGTTGAATGTGGCGTCCAGGACTCATACAGCGTCTTCAGAGTGTTGCGCAGTTCCATTTACAGAAGCTTGTCCCCGATGACCGCTTCAACGATTCAACTCTCGTCGTCGTTCCATGCAACTCTCCTGAACAAGTGCCCATTACCCTTGGTGTGTGCTATTGTGACGTCATTGAGAGCCAGAGCGGCGATTGACATGGGCCGATAGGTTGTGCCCACGCTCAACAGGTCATTTGGCAGCTGTTCAATGCCATCGAGAAGGGGTTCCCTATCTCCGGCGATACAGACGTCGCGTTCCTCGACGGTACGTAAATTCAATCTTTTTCTCGTCAACACGCCGCTAATGTGACCTCACACCGCATCGACAGAGGTCCGTACAAAGCGCGCACAGATGGACAAGGGCATCCGCATCGGATCCTGGGGCCAGCTTCAAGGTTCGTCTCGCCTCCCTCACCCCCACCTTCCTCCGTTTCTGATGCCACGCCGGATCATAGAATGGAAGGTCGACTTGGACCTACCCTGGGACACTCACCGTCACCTCTCGCATCTCATCGGCCTATATCCCGGATACGCCGTCACCGGCTATAACCCCGCCGTGCAGCAGACCGCTCAGAACTATACCCATGACGAGGTCATCGCTGCGGCGACAATCAGCCTGATCCACCGGGGCAACGGCACAGGGCCCGATGCCGACTCGGGCTGGGAGAAGGTCTGGCGCGCGGCGTGCTGGGCGCAACTCGGCAACGCCGGCGAGTTCTACCACGAGCTCTCGGTACGTAGTTGTTCCGTTGGGATGAATTACGGTCATTGACATGCATAAATGGCACAGTACTCTCTCGAGCGCAACTTCGCGCCGAACCTATTCAGTCTTTACTCGCAGGGCGAGGGCGCGATCTTCCAGATCGACGCCAACTTCGGCTTCCCCGCCGCGCTCCTTGTACGTACACCCGCATCCTTCTTTCTTCCTTCTTTCTTCCATCCCGTCTCATCTTTTCTCAACCCCCATTTGTCAATTTTAGAACGGACTTATCCAAGTCCCGGACGTAGCCTCGACGTCCGACGTTTACGACGTTTACATCCTCCCCGCGCTCCCGACGAACTGGCCGAGCGGCTCCATCAAGAACGCGCGCCTTCGCGGCGGCGTCGGCGTCAGCTTCTCGTGGGGAAACTCGGCGCTGACATCGTTGCAGGTCACAGGAGAGTCTGTGACGGCGAGCCGGCAGATCCGCTTCTGGCACAAGGGGGAGGTCATCCGGCAGCTCACGAGTTCGCCCGGGATGAACGTGCAGGTGGTGTAAACATAAGCATGTGCATGAACAGGGCTTTGATACCCTGATAGGCTGATACCTGATACCAGCCTGTGGCTAGTGTACAGCAACAGGCATGGACAAGGTCAAGGATCGCAATATTGTCGGACTACGAACAACTGTGTAGACTTATGAATGATATTATTGTACGATCAGGCTCAGAACACAACCTCAGCTATAGTGCAGTTATGTGCGACGGTGATGCTGGTCTGTGGACTGTGGACAACGCAAGTGTGAGGCCCCAGAGATTCCACGCAACAACTTCGACGGTGGCAGACTCAAGCCCGAGAAACCCGGAGATGCTTGTGAGGTTCCGTATCTTATCTTATCTTCTTGACGGGCCGGAGGAAGCCGAGCGACCAAATATGGGTTCCTGCAGGGCTGGAGGCGCGCGCCAGGTTCGCGACGGGCGCACGGAGCGACCGCTTGCGCAACGGTCCATCCGCCTCCTCCTTGCCTTTCCTCCACGACCTCGACGACGTCCACGATGAAGGCGTTATCGACAACCCTCTGCCTCTCCTCGCCCTTCTCGCCTCCACGGCTGTGCTCGCATTGCCCGCTGGTGAGCAGGTCGTGCTTGACGATCTCAGTCGCGTCGGGAAGCACTGGCAGCATTCTGCCGAAGATGTCTTCCACAAGGGGGAGCAGCGCGTCCAGAAGTGGATGCAGGACGGCCGCGAGTTTATCAAGCAGCACGATATGACCTGTGAGTTTTTCGCCTTCCCAGAATGTCGCCTTCTTTGACGAGTCGCAGATGAGCTCGTCTCCCATCCCGCATTCGAGGAGTACAAGCTCCGGATGACCGAGCCCACCCTCTGCGACCCCACCGTCCAGCAGGCATCCGGTTACCTCGACATCGCTGACGACAAGCATCTCTTCTTCTGGTTCTTCGAGGCTCGCGAGAACCCAGAAGAGGCACCACTCGTCCTCTGGCTCAACGGCGGCCCTGGCTGTTCATCCACCACCGGCCTCCTCTTCGAGCTAGGTCCCTGCCGCATCGCGGATGAAGGCAAGGGTGTTACGCGCAATGATCACTCATGGACCGAGGCTGCCAACGTCATTTTCCTCGACCAACCGGTCAACGTTGGCTACTCGTACGCTGACGACGGTACCTCTGTCAACACCTCCCCCGTCGCGGCAGAGGATGTCTGGGCGTTCCTCGAGCTCTTCATTTCCCGCTTCCCTAAGTATGCCAAGTTGCCCTTCCACATTGCTGCGGAGAGTTACGGTGGTATGTACGCCCCGAGCATCGCGAGTGTCGTCCACCACAAGAACCAGGACCTCCTGCGTGGCGCTCTCACTGCACCGGGGCTGCAGCACATCAACCTCGCGTCGATCCTCGTCGGTAACGGTTTGACGGACCCCTACCACCAGTTCGCGAGCGTGCCCGACGCGGCCTGCGAGGGCGAGTTCCCTGTGTTCAGCGACCCCCAGAGCGCCCAGTGCCAGGCCCTGCGCACGAAGGTACCCACCTGTCAACGCCTCATCCAGAGCTGCTACAACTATGACTCGCGCTTCACCTGCGTGCCCGCGTTGATGTACTGCAACAGCCAGCTCATGTCCCCCGTCGTCCGTGCGTACCTTCTTGGAGTACCCTCGCAGTCATGATCGCGATGCTGACGGTTGACCTAATGCGCTGCAGAGACCGGCAAGAACATCTACGACGTCCGCAAGGACTGCGATCGCTCCACCGACGGCCAGCTGTGCTACAAGGAGCTGCAGTGGATCGAGACCTGGATGAACCTGCCCGAGGTCAAGAAGGCGCTCGGCGTGAACCCGTCGCTCGACTTCGAGAGCTGCAACATGCAGGTGAACCAGGCGTTCGCGTTCCAAGGCGACGGTGCACGCAACCGTGCGAAGCTCCTCCCCGAGCTCGTGGAGAGCGGCATCCGCGTGCTTATCTACGCGGGTGACGCGGACATGGCGTGCAACTACCTCGGCAACGAGCGCTGGGTGGAGGAGCTCGAGACGAAGTTCCAGCCCGAGTTCAAGAAGACGGTGAAGCAGCCGTGGGTTACGCTCGGCAAAGGTGACCTTTCCGGTTGGGTGCGCAGCGCGGGTGGGGATGGCTTCACTGCCGGCAATATCACCTATGTTCAGGTTCACGCTGCTGGGTATGTCCGTTCATTCACTGTGGAATGATATGGGGTTGATGTGCCTATTTCTTCCAGCCACATGGTGCCGTTCGACCAACCCCGAGGCGTCGCTTGACCTCTTGTCGAGGTGGCTTGCGGACATCCCCTTGACGCTCAACGTCACTGAGGCGCGCACGCATGGGTGGTGATTAGAATCTAGAGCTTTTCTCAGCTACCTAGATACGCGGACTACTCTGTAGGATACACGGATGACGGACTTCCTAATACGCAACCACATGACCCTAGACATGGTTTCCGACGAGTAACATGCAGCAACTCGATTTCGGGTGAGGCCTTCGTGCGGGCTAGCGGGCTAGTCACCACTTCGTGTACGTCCGTTCTGCTAGCCAGTATGCGGTCGATACTGATATGGTCTCTCCCGTTTCCGGCCTGTACACCCGTCATGCTTGAAGTCATGTCCAGTTCTACTACGTCATTCATGTTTATCTTTAGCAAGGCTTTCTGCAAGGTCCCGATTTGATCGAGTGATGTGTTTTCTCTACAGGCGTGGAATAGTCGTCTTCTCATTTGGCCTTGTTCATATCAGGCGCTCGTGCCTGTTAACGGATCCATTCATCCTTCTTCAACTTGCCAGGAGAGTATACTCCGACCATCAACGTGCAAGCAAGGAGCATGTTCGCGACCCATCGATTGTCATTCTACGCACATGCCCTGCTTTCCGGGGCGAGCGGCGACCGACCTCGGTGGCATACCTGCGCCACAGATCGACTCGGCCGAGTCTTGACAAGGTCTGACAATATTCCCCGCCCTGGCACCTGTCCTTACCTGTCCCTGCATCTTTCTCGCATAAAGATCCTTCCATCCCCTTGTCATCTAAGTGCCATCGCTCAAGCCTAGATGAACAACGATTGCGCCATCTGCGGCGACCTTTCGGTCCTGTGCAGCCCATCCGAGCAGCTGGACATCGGCATGTATAAAAAGCCCACGGAAGGGACGATGGTCTGCAGCACGGTGGACACTTGCCCAGCCCATCCCTTATACCTCGCATCTCGCCCCCCACCCTCTCCCGAGACACCATGAGCGGATACGGAAACAACAACGACTCGTACGGCTCCTCCGACAACTACGGGTCGAACAACAACGACTCGTACGGTTCCAACAACTCCAACTCCAACGACTCATACGGGTCCGGCAACAACTCCAACTCCTACGGGTCCAACAACAACAGCGGCAACGCGTACGGTTCGAACGACAACTCCTTCGGTTCGAACGACAACAGCAACAACAACACGTACGGTTCGAACGACAACTCGTACGGTTCGAACAACAACGGCAACTCGTATGGTTCGAACGACAACACAACTCGTATGGTTCAAACGACAACACCAACTCGTATGGCTCGAACGACAACTCGTACGGCTCCAACAACAACTCCGGCTCGAACGACTCGTACGGTTCGTCCGGCAACAACAACACTGGCAACAACAACAACAACAACAACAACAACAACAACAACAGCAACAACAACTCGTCGGACTCGTACGGTTCGAACTCGAACTCGAACTCGAGCAACGACTGGGTCGACCAGGGCATCAAAGGTGCCGCGGCGAAGGCTGGTTACAACATCGTAAGTGCTATCCATCCCCTCTCCGGTCCTTCTCCTCCCCCGCTGCGTGGCCGACTCATGCTCCCTTTGCAGGACGATAGCACCGCGAACAAGATCGGGGATGGGCTCAAGGAGGGCTTCCAGAAGTTCGGTGGTGCGTCGCTCTGGCTTTAAGATCTGCTGGCTCATAGCTGTACTAAGCACGCGCTTACACATTTAGGTGGTCGTTTCGGCCTCTGATCTGGGTGTAGGATATGGATTCTGGGAATTTTGGGGGACGTTGTCGAAGAGTTCGGGACGAGTTGAGGCTTGGCGACGACGCCGAATGCACGAGACACTGTAAACTTCCGTATACCAATTGTGACACTACCATCGCCATGCATGAACGTCTTCCTTCTTGCGCTGTGATTACCCCGAGTCTCTTATAGATCCAACGTTCCGAACTTGAAGGTTAACTTTGAGCTGGCGCATGAACGTACATTAGGAATATATCCAATTTAATCCAGTGTAACCATCACTCTCACTTGCCCCGACTTATCATTTCGGTCGCGCTGTCCCGATGCCGCCCGCTTAGGCTACCTTGAAGACCGCGCGCTAGTCAGCTGGTTGCGTATTTACTGGAAGCCTTTCCGGCGTCGACGAGTAACTGGTGCCAGAGGAGACGTGGGTGAGAAAAAGTCCCCTGGTATATATAATGCATCGTGGAACTGATGACAGGGTATGTATCTCCTAGGAGGCGAGCCTCAATACTGCCTCGATGGGCCTTTGTCTAACGCCGGTCTATTAGCATTAAGTATCAGCCCCTTGTAAGTAATTCAATCTGAATCTGAATCTGAATCTGAGTAGGCCCTGCTGTTGAGCACATTTTCCTTATATAACAACCACTCCTTCAGTGCTACTCCCGTCTCCGTCTCCCACCACTCGTGTCGAGGCCATTCTCCCGCCCTGGGTAGTTTTCCGTCCTTGGGCAATGTCTGCCGCTTCATGCGCCAAATTCTGTCCATGCAGGATTCGACCTGATCCTTCACATCTTTGCAAATAAAACCCGACATGAGGCACTGCTGAAAGTGTTCTCGGAGAAAGGCTCTGCTCGTCTCATCCTGGACCGCCGCCGCCAGAGATGAATGGGGTATCTTCTGCGTCACTGTTTCAGAGCTATGGAAAACGCAGATTTGGCCCTGGGGGGACGCCTTTGAGGTGTTGCGAGTTCAGCCTACATACGCTAACGCAATGGAAGGAAGGAGCTTACATCCAAGTCTATTCCAAACGCGTGATCGATGAAAAGGTCGTATATATCCTCACGCATCATGATCAAATTTTGAGGGACTTCAGATAACCCTGATGCCTGCCAACTACGTATACCCCTGGTGGTAAGGCTATATGCTGATCGTAATTCCGGGCAATGGGGATAACACGGATCCTCCAACAACAGAGGGAAGTCAACGCAGACCTTCAATGGCTCGCAGTCTCGGATGAGATACTACTCACCCAAATATTGATAGGGGGCGGGTAGATCCATCGAAGCTCAGTGGTTCCGGTTTCGTCTTCGCCTCCAATTCCTTGGGTGCCCGTCACAACACACGGTCACGGTCCTTGGTTGTGAGGGAGAAGGAGGGCTGCTGCCGTCAAGTCTTCATGGATCTTTGCCTGTCATAGTCACGCCTCGACAGTGATAAATGAAGTTCGGTCTAAGACGCTGAGCATCGGTGCACTCACAATGGGAGGAAGGTTTCTTTTGGAGAACGATGGGAAAGATTTAACACCATTGAACTTTGAAAACAACCACGGCGTGCCAGTTCAAGACAAGCAGTGGAATAGTCAGGTTTGTCGGTATGCACCATCGCGATGAAAGCCTGAGGATTCGAAGTGCAGGAACTACTTAGCTGGTCGGTCCAGGTAAGATGTAAATGTCACAACTTACATGACCGCCGAAAGTATTCAGGGCAGGGCGGCGTTGTAACACATTTGCAGTTCACCAGCGCTGTTGTGCGCCTGATGCCTGCAATGCATCCGTGATGTATTCGAGAGAAAAATTGGTTCTCAGTGCCAGACTCCAGTGGTCTCATGAGTCGCAAGGCGTTCAGTAACGGTAAAGCGTCCGAGTCTGTCTTGGATGGAGTTGCACTTATAGACGCCCACACACGGAATATTAATATTTCGGCCATCCCGGGATGTATACCAGAGACAAGAGATGAAGTTATCCGTATACTTAAGTCAGGATTCAAGGTATAACGACTGCTGTAGAGTAATTATTGGAGCTATCACCGAAGATCTTGTAAGTATAATATAGTAAGGTGTGGATTTCCGAGTCCGTTTTATGCAAGTCCGACAGCATGTAAACAACAATCGACAGCCAAATGAGTGACCCTTTACAAGAAAAAACGTACTAGTGCAGACAGTAGCCCGCTCCGAAAGGGGATACCGGGTGAGGCCAGCACAGCTGGCAGCACGCGTGCTCAATGGAATGGGATGAAAAAATGGTCCATGGTAGCGACACCTGCCATCCGAGCCGCCTCCTTTTCCACGGGCATCAGCGACAGCATTTCCGGTTCCAATCCAGATTCGGGTTCACGACGCGCCGGGTCCTCTGGTAACGGTTCAAGTTGCACTGTCAATTACCCCGCGCCCGATGGCAAAATCGCACACTGAGTCAACGCACCCCACCAACGCAATCACAGGTCCAAGATGTGTTTACCGAAGTGCACCTGGGTGAGGAGGACGGACGCGTCGCTCTCGGGGCCGTCGCCGAACGCGGCGACGGCGAAGTACTCGTAGTTGTCCGCGTTCGCGGCCGCGAGATGGGGGTGGCTGCGCGCGAGCTCCTGCCCGAGCCCTCGCCGTGCGCGTGCTCGTCGACGGCGCCGTTCTTCGCGAAGTGGAGGGCCTGAGGTTGACGACCATGTTAGCATTAATGAAACCCACGACAATGTAGCCCATTCTACGCCTTACCTCGTGGATGATCGTGGACGCACGAGAGTTGTGGCCACCAACCTCAGCATCGAAGAACTGGCCGCACAGGTGGACGGTACCGAACCTAGGGCACGTTACGTTCCTTCGTAAGCAATGCGCACAGCCGAGGCCTTCGGAGATAATAATAAGTACTCACTTGTTGGGGTACACGTAGCCGAAGAGGCCGGGGCGGTTCGCACAGAAGTGCGCGTTGCAGGCATACGTGTACTCAGAGAAGTTGTTCGCGGCCAGCGTGTGGAAGTGGCCGGAGACCGAGGTGTGCCTGTCGCCATGGAGTGCATGCCCGAACCACCGCTTGTACTCAGTGCCCTTAGGGCCGTTCTTCGACAGGGACCTGAGAATGACGTCAGACATGGAAGGCGCAGACACAGACCGGGTCAACTTGGCACCCACTCAATGGCGTGGTTCACATATTTTTCGGCAAGAGGGATCGCAGCATCGATCGCCCGTTCCTGCCAGGGCTCGCAGTAGCCGCCGATGTGTTTGTGAGCGCGCTCCTTGGACGACCTGGCGTTGCCGGCAACGTTGACGGTGTGGAAAGCGTGGCCGCTGCCACCGACGAGCGCGGAGATCTTGCCGTCCGCGACGTAGTAGAACGTGTTAAAGTTCTTCATCATGACGACGTATTGACCAGGGCCAGAGGTTGAGAAGTCGTATGCGTCCGAGACTAAACCAGACGTTAAGAAGCCGCGCATATGTTTTGCGAAGAATGACAACGTACTACCATGCTGAATTGAGACGGACTCGCCAGGCGCGAGAACGGTGTACGCGTGGTAGTTGTTGGACGCAAGGGCCGCTGACGGGGAGTATTTCGCCTGATGAATCCAAGGATGGAGTTCCAAGTTCATCAGCCCGCCCTCTTCGCCGGGTATTCAACAGTAGCACTCACGGTAACGCCGACGAAGTCCGGGGTGAGGCCGTGCCGGTTGGTAATGGTGAACATGTCCGTCGGGAGGTCGGACAGAGGCCCCCGAGGGTGGTTGAGGAGCCTGACGACCTCGTCGCCCGCGTTCTTCACTGTCGTGGTGATGTTGAAGTTGTCGACGCCATAGACATTTGAGGGTCCTGACACCTCGAGCAGGAGCGAAGGAGTTGCGAGAGCGGCAGCAACGAAAGCAAGGACGGAGAGGAACGACAGGCGGAACATTTTGACACCGAAGACCGTGGACGGAAGAACAGAGTGGATTGAACGAGCGCGACGGGGAGGAAACGTCGAGCATCGTCTTATGTACCTAGTCGACGAACGTTAGCAGGAGTTTAGCTCAGCACCGGGTACCTAGCGAGATCGCGGTGACCATCAATGTCCGGACCAGCGCTCTCAATTAAAGGCTGTTATAGGTCGGCTAAGACCTTCACATATGCCGCCAGCACGCGGCGATTCTCACTGAAGGGAAGATTGGTGGGCTACATGGTGGAAGTTCAGGGCCATTGAATTGTTAGACCACGGTATTGGGTCGAGTAAGGCTTGGCTACGCCTCACCGCCCACCCGGCGTAGGCTACCCCCGCAGCGCGGGCGCAGTGGGCACAACATGTGCTGGCAAGATGCTTGCGCCTGCTCGTGACTTCGCGCTCGGTGAGGATTGGCCGAGACCGAGACACGCAGGCAACCGAGCTCTTCACATCTAGGATCAATCTGAATTGAGGATGAGCTGTATATGAGTTTAATATATGGCGCCACAGCATACTGACTGAAATGGCCAACATTTAGGGTTTTAGGTGGACAGAAGACAGCGTCGAGTTGGAGTCCAGAGTCGGCGAGGTTCGGAATGCGTATAAGGAGGCTTCGTGATGTCGAAGCTGTCATCCTGAGCAAGCTGGCCTCGCAAGGGTTTCACCACAGCAAGAAGGCATACCCCATACGTTTGGTTACCGCCGGGAGGGAACAGTAAGAAGCGAAGACGGTGCCAGCGAAGCAGCCACGACGCGTGACGTCACGCGTTAATGGGCGCCTCGTTGCCGAATTGCCCGACGCGTTCAATCACCGAACACCAACGCCAAGTGACCGAGTAACAATATGGAGGAACATTATATTCCGACCCTTCAAACCGAATGATAAAAGACAGATACTTCCTTACAGTCCCACAATACAAGTATGCTACACTTCTCCGCGTAAGTACATACGACAACCTGATCGTAAACAAGCTCGAGGAAGCGTCAGTTGGATGAGCCTACGAGGGCAATCTATGCGCTGCATAATCATAATA
This sequence comes from Ganoderma boninense, assembly GCA_002900995.3. Taxonomy (NCBI): domain Eukaryota; kingdom Fungi; phylum Basidiomycota; class Agaricomycetes; order Polyporales; family Polyporaceae; genus Ganoderma; species Ganoderma boninense. Next base: position 2,170,427 of record CM035312.1, on the reverse strand, counting down.
TGTGGTTTCCCAACCCACTGCAGTCCTGGTCCATGTCCGAGTCCAGAATAAATGAGAATGTCCTGACTATCCTGCTGCTGTAATGTCCCGTGGCAATTCTGAGCAGTCTGTTTCCCCATTCCGTGTGTTTTTGGGTCCGCATCTAATCGTTAAACATGTGTACTATAGTGACTGTCAGCACAACGACCGTAGTAAATTGACAGGTTCGAGCAAGTACTCACCCTCTTCGTATTCCTCTGTCCTAGCCTTGGTCTTCTTCTCGTTCTTCCTCCTCGTCCCCGTCCCGTCCGTCCGGCACAGCGTCTTCATATGCCTCAGCGCCGCGTCCCGCCTCGCGAACGGCCGCCCGCACCGATTGCACTGGTACTCCTCCGCGCGGATGTGCTTCGAGCTCACGTGTCTCCCGAAGTTCGCGCTGTCCTTGAACGCCATCCCGCAGCACCCGCGCGCCCCGCTCCCGTCCTCGGCGTTCGCGTCCGCCGGCCACGGGCACTCGAGCGTCTCGCCGACGGCCTGCAGGAAGTGCGAGCGCATGTGGCTCGCCGTCTCGCTCTTCTTGCCCGTCAGCACCGCCCCGCACCCGGGGAACGCGCACTTGAGCGCGCGCTCCGTGTCGTAGTGGTACGCGGGCACGATCGCGCCCCGCGGGCTCCGCACGAACCTCCCCTGCCCCCGCTCCCGCTCCTCCAGTCCCCGGGCCCCACCTCCGTCGAGAACGCGTTCTCGTAAGCGAGCTGCGCGTCTTCGCCTTGTCTGCGCTTGCGCGGGGCGCCGCTCTCGTCCTCGTCCTCTGGCGTCTCGGGCGGCGTGAGAGGCATGTCGACGCTCGACTCGGATGACGCGCCGGGGTAGCGCCGCTTCGTGCCGCTCGGGCTGACGGTGACAGGACGGCGGCGCGTGTCGAGATCATCCTCGGCATACTTCATCTCGGCGGGCTTGCTCGTCACGAAGCGGTACTTCTTCGGCGTAGGCGACATCACCGGGAGCTCAGCGAACGCCGCCCCGACAGGCGGGAGGCTGTCCAGCGGTGCGGGGCGAGCGCGACTGAGGTTCGCGGCGGGGGGGCCCTGGTGCACCCTCCACTGCGTCTGCTGGCGAGCGTGGGTGTGGTGGGCGTTCGCAGCCGCCGTCGCGGGGCGCTCGCTCCGCGCGTGCGAGATGTTCAGGTTCGAGCGGACGTCGGAGACGAGGCCCGGAAGCCCGTCGTCCGCACCGTCGTGTCGGAACACGGTCGATCTGGCGCCCCAGGCTGCAGCCGCTGGCACTGCCGATCCCGCGCTGGCACCCGCGTACTCTGCGCTAGAAGGCGCCGGCGAGCCGGCGGCGGAGCGACTGCTCAGCGTACTTATCGCGTCTCGGCGGAGGGGGGCGGGCGACGCGGACGCGCTGGCGTCCCAGCGGAACGGCGAGCGCTGGTGCGAGGGCGAGGGCTGCGAGTGCGAGTGCCACAAGGGCGGGGCGCTCGGGAACGCGCTGCGGAAGGACGGGAGCGTGACGCCCTCGTGCCTCTGGTCCTGGTCCTGGTCCGGCTCGACCTTGACATAGGGTGCCTGCTGCAGCTGGAGGTCGTCCTCATCGGTGGGATCCGTGTCCGTGCGGCCGGACGCGCTGTACGAGCTCGTGCTGGGGCTGGGGCTGGGGCTCGGTGGCGGTGGCGCCCATCGTCCCCTCGCACGCGCCGAGCTCGAACAGCCCTCTACAAACTCCGGGGAAGCCCCGCGGCTCGGCCTCGGGTCCCTGCAGCGGGAGAAGCGGACGCGGTCAAGTGAGTATCCGCGGTGGCGCTCGTGTGCGAACGGAAGAGGACAGACGTACCACATCAGGGGCAAGGGCTGCCTCGCGCTCTCGGGCGACCAGCTGTCCTGCCGTTCGCGTATGCGTTCTGAATCTCGGTCTCTGTATGCGTGGCGCTGCTCCGCGGTGAAGGGCGCCGCTGCGGGGGAGGCGCCGCGGGAGAGATCAGGCGAGATGCTGCTCGCGCGCCGGTGGTCGGTATACGCGTGGATGGGGCCGTGGCCGTGGTCGAGCTGTGCCTGCGGGGCAGGGCGCGAGGGGAGAAGGAGAGGCTCCGGAAGGGCCCTGCGCTCGGCGGCATCCAGAGGATAGCGATCGCGATCTTTTCGGGAAGCGACATCGCTCTGCTCGGACTCGATCGCGCGGTGGGGCTGGGTTCTCGTGCGCGGGAGAGAGACCGGAGATGAAGAGCTGGTCGAGGAGGGCAAGGGCGAGTACGCGGAAGGGGACATAGCCCAGGTCGAGGTCGCGGAGATGGTGGTGGCAAAGCTGATGCTGGTGCTCTGCGTGGTGGACGCGGTGGCCTGGGGGAGCGACGACCGTGCCTCCCGTGGAGAAGGGCTCTCGGATGAAGACTCCGGGTAAGGAGGCGCGCCTGCCCTTTCGTAGACGTACGAGCGGGTACGTCCATGACTGATGGATTTGTCGAATTTGTTAGCTCGGCGTGGATAGCTTCGCGCGGAAGAAGCGTGCGCACCTGGTGCTGGTGTACTCGCTAGGGCGAGTATGGGAGAGCGGCGGGAGATGCCGCGAGTAGGTGTCTGGCCTCCGAAGCCGCTCGAGCATAGCTGGTGAATAGGACGCGTCTCCGGTCGAGGTCGCGAGGGGGTATGACCTGTGGATGTAAGGCGCGCTGTGGCTCGTGGTGGCTGCCATTACGCTCATGGGTATAGATATAGTCCCGCTCGGCGGGGGTCGCGGCCTAAGCGAAACAAAGGATCAGAGGCGAGGGCGCCACGATGGTCAAAGGAGTGCTGGGAACGGAGGAGGGAGCTGGGCGGAATGGCTACAGCCTGCCTGGCGAGTACCGATCAGATTCATTCACGTTTTGCAGGTGAGACAGGCGGCGCTGGCCACACACGTACGCAGCAGACGGACGCCGAGCAGTTTGGAGGGAGCAAAGTGGTCAATCGTTGTTCGCAAGGGAGGACTGATCGCCCGGGTTGGTGATGCGGCGGTGGAGGGTTAGGAAACGGGTATATATACACCGTGGCCGCAGGGCCTCCGCCACGACAGTTGATATCTGGAGATTCGGGCGTGGGCAGTGGCCATTGCGCGCAAGTGGTGGCACCGTGTGTGCACTATGACAACGGAGCCACGTCCGCGGGCGGCCTGGGCCCAGACCGGAGTCGGAGAAGAGAACAAAGGACCCTGTTTTGGACAAGGCAAGGCAAAATAGAGGCGCGACAAGCGGGCGACTGTGGTGGTTGTGGCTGGGGATAGGCTGTCTCGATTGGCTTCTCACCGCTCGGAACAATTACTTACGCCTGTGGCCTGGATGAACGGTTTTGCAAAGCGGCTGCTAGCCACCCTCGGGCGGGCTGCACGCCCGCTGACGTTCCCGGGAGCCCCGCGTGATAATCGAGGGCGCTGTTGGGGCCATCATCGCGCGCTGGATGTCGGGTGGGCCGCTGTGCGGACTGCGATTCGCTGTGCGGGCAGTCGAGGGTGGTGGAAGACGCATCGATCCGACATCGACAAGGGACGCGTGCCTGGGGAGGACCAATGTCGGGCTCCGACGGTCGTGCCATCAGTCGGGGCGGCTTCCATCTGGGCTGTCGGAAGCAGGAAGCACGGGGACGTGTGGCCAGAGGATGATCCTCGCGGAAGGACTGTGAGTGGCTGAGAGACGGGGGTTCTACGATGGCCTGGATCGTGGGGAGCATGTCGAGGGTGGAAGTGAAACGGACCTCTGAAATGGAGGGTGGCCGTGGGTGGTCCCGCGACCCGCGAGTCGGCTGAAGGTCACAAATATGGGAGTGTGGCGAACGCGTGCAGGTCTCGCTGCTCCCGGTGATCCCTGAATTCCAGGCCCGCTGTCTGCAGGTGCGCCGGATTCGCTGCTAGGAGGCCGCTCACGTCTTCGGGGCACACTGCCATGGCGTTCCGCTAAATGAGAGAAGAGGAACCGGCCCCCAGAAGGCAGACGTGAGAGAGCAGGAATGATCGGGTGCACGCTCTCGAGCTTCGCTGGCTCAGGCCCGGTCCGCACAATTAGCCTATGTTGTCATTGTGCCGTAAGCGCTTCCCATTGAGACGAGGGTACACGGTGGCCCCTAGCCCGATGTGGATGGGGCGGACGAGCGACGGTCGGGGGCAGCCAGAGCGAGCGCAGCCTGCAAAAAGCCTAAATACGAACGGTATCAGGCGCCGGACGGCGAGAACAGGCTTGCCATTTCCGGCGATGCGGAACAACCGGGCAGCCTCGAGGCCATTTGCCTCCGCGCACCCGGGCGCTCCGGCGGGTGAGTGGACGGTCGGCGGCGGTGTGGGCTGCGCGTGCTGGGGCTCGTCTGCTGGTCCTGGCGATCGTGCTGGATCGCCGGACTGTGGAGATCTGGCGTCCTCGCAGCGCGCCTCGGAGAGACACTCGCCAACCAATCAGCCGCACGAGCCAGGCCCAGCAGCAGGCAGCGAGAGCCGTCTACTGGCTCCGAATCTCCTTCTCGTCTCCCGCCTCCACCCTCGCCCTCGCGTCCGGCAGCCGTCCCCGGTACCCTCAAAATACAATCGCTCGTTTCCAGGCTTCCCGCCCGATCCCCTCCCCCCAGATGGACCACTGGATCCTCGTCCCCGCTGCGGGCGCCGTCCCCGCGTACCGAGTGTTCACAGGCCATCTCCAGAAGCCCTCGCTCGATGACAGACAGTACCGCGTGCTCCAGCTCCAGAACGCCCTCCGCGCAGTCCTCATACACGACCCAGACGCAGACAAGGCCGCCGCCTGCTTGGCGCTCTCCGTCGGCCACATTTATGATCCAGTGCGCTTCCCTTCCTCCCCTCCCGCTGTCTCAAGCCCATCTCTCAGCAATATTACCTGCGTGATCTAGAGTGATGCACAGGGCATGGCACACTACTGCGAACACATGATTATGAAGGTTACGTATCTTCCTATGCAAATGATTTCGAACACAGTGCCGCCTACCTTCCATTTTGGAACCTTCTCTTCCCACTTTGCCCTCTCGTTTGTGGCCCGCTTCTCCGGGCCTTTCCACACCCATTGGTGGTTCTACCTTTCGGCAAAGATCACCCCTGGACACCGTGCTGATGCTCAACCCATCCAGGGCTCTGATCCTTACCCGGACGAAGGCGACTTCGCCTCTGTGAGTCGCCCGACGTCCCCAATTCACCCATGCCTCATTCCTGCAGTTCATCAACGCAAACGGTGGCGCGAAAAATGGAGTGACCGGCCCAATGTCTACCCATTATTTTTTCTCCATCAACCCTGCCCAGCTGCAGGGCGGGCTCGACCGTCTCGCCGCCTTCTTCCACGCCCCCCTCTTCACCGAGTCCCTCGCAGCCCGCGAGATCAACGCAGTCGACTCAGAGTTCAAGCGCAATCTTCAGAATGATGTCCGGCGCCTGCTTCAGATCAAGAAACACCTCGCCTTGCCGGGACACCCCATTCGCAACTTCGGTACCGGCAACTATGAGAGCCTCACCGATATGGGGCGCAAGGGCATCCCGGACGAGGACGAGGCTACGATTTTGCTGGAGACGCGCCGCCGCGTTGTTGAGTGGTGGGAACAGCAGTACTGCGCGAGCCGCATGGTGCTTGCCGTGATCGGAAAAGGTCAGTCTATGGTCAGTGGCATCCGTGCTTACGGTGCGGGACGTGCTTCGGAGTTGTGGCCTCGTGTTGCTGTCTGTGGCTACTGACTAGCGGACTCTAAGTGGCGGAATGTTCCCCTTTGGTTCCCTGTCCGCTCGCCTCAGCTGCGAACGAATATCGCGTGATGGTTGACATGCTGACCGTGCCCCAGAGCCGCTCGAGTCCTTGACGTCGCTCCTCGTACCCGTATTCTCGAAGATTGCAAACCGTGGTTACGAGCCCAACCCCGCGGTAAAGGAGCCTTTCTGGGGTTCGGAGCAGAACGGGGTAGGTGCAGCATTTCCGCCGGCGATGTGCCTCCAAGTCCCCTTCCCCTCCCCCGTATCTCTGATCCTCTTCTTCGGGGGTTCTCCCTGGTTCGTCTTCCGCTGTGATGCGCGCTGAGCACTGTGCTCCTAGACCGTCGTGTTCGTCGAGACCGTCAAGGACTTTTACGCCTTCACTTTGGAATTCGAGCTCCCCGATTTACGGGCCTATGCCACCTCCAAACCAACGTCGTTCCTTGGCCATTTCATAGGCCATGAAGGGTACGGAAGCATCTACGCCTACCTCAAGAAACAAGGGTGGCTTCTGGCCCTCAGCGCGTCGGTCTCTGGTCACACCCGCGCCGCGCAAACATTCGCCATTGCGGGCAGCTTGACCCTGCAAGGTTACCGTGAGCATTCTATTTTATTTTTGCTCCCTCTTCCTAGCTCGACGGCGTCTGACACGACGCCCTCGTGCCCCGTCCGCAGTCCACTATGACGCCGTGCTAGAGACCGTCTTCGAGTACATCTCTTTCCTCCGTCGCTCGTTCCCCCTCCCCGACTACCACTATGCCGAGGTCGCCAGCATGGCGGAGACCCGCTTCCGCTTCATGCCCAAGGAGCAGCCACATTCCTACGCCGTCAAGCTTGCCCGCCTCGCGTCAGAGCCGTACTCAACGGAGTGCCTTATCAGTGGCCCAAGCTTATACCTCGGTGACGGTGACGCGATACAGAAGGAGCTGTTGGATAGTTTCACACCGGAGCGTGCTAGGGTTTTCCTTCAGGCGCAGATGCACCACGAGGATGTGGTCGGGAAGGACGTGCAGTGGGAGACGGAGAAGTGGTACGGTACGCAATACGTCCGTCCGCAAGATGGACGAGGCCCTGCTAGAGAGGGTGAGTCGCCGTCCAGCCCGCGTGCAACTTCTGATCTCCAGTGCGTTCAATATGTGACCCTTTGCCACGCAGTTCCGCAAGGCGAACGGCAACCTTGAGCTGGCCCTGCCGCCAGTCAACCGTTTCATCCCCACCGATCTGTCCGTCGATAAGGTTGAGGTCGCTGAGGTCGGTGTCGTCGAAGTCCCCGCTGACCCTCGCCCTCGCCCTTATCTAACGTCGTCTCTACCCCTTCCCAGCCCGCCAAATACCCGGTCCTCGTGAAGCGCACGGACCTCTCGCAGCTGTGGCACAAGAAGGACGATCAGTTCTGGATGCCCAAAGCCCACGTTCGCATATTCGTGAAGAGGTGCGGTATTATTTCGCGATAGCCATGCCACTAGGGCGTGCAGCGTCCCTGACCTCGACCTCGCTGATCACCGTTCCTCTAGCCCACTAGTCTTTGTGACGCCTCGCCACGCCCTTCTGACACGGTAAGCTGCTGCGGCGTCCACTTCATCGAATGTCGGCTTAATTGGATCTCGATGAAGGCTGCTGGTCGACCACATCGATGACGCCCTCGCGGAAATTACATACGCCGCGAGCCTTGCGGACGCTCGCTACTCAGTCTCTGCCGGTGTCGACGGCATGTATGTTGGCGTTGCGGGCTACAACGACAAGCTGGATGTCCTGCTGCGGATAGTCCTGGAGAAGCTCCGCGATCTCGTCGTGCTGCCGGATAGGCTCCGAGTGCTTAAAGAGAAGGTTGGTGCGACACTCCGAGATCGTCGTCGTTCGTTCTTTCGTTCCTTCATCTAACAAGCTTTTGTCGTGAACGTAGCTCAAGCGTCAGTACGACAACTTCTACCTCGGCCAGCCGTCGAATCTAGCGAACACGTTTGCCACATGGTATTTCCGGCCCAGGACTTGGACGCCTGCGATGAAGCTCATGGAGCTTGCCTGTGAGCGCAGTTTGAGTCCAAGATCTGCTGCCGTAAATGACATCGGTTTCGTTAGCGATCACTGAGGCTGAGATCGAACGCCATCGGGACGCGTTGCTCGCCAAGGTGTCCATAGACATGCTTGTCACCGGCAACTTTACTCGAGAGGTGCGGATAATCCACCCATTCAGGCCCCATTGAGTCGCTTACCATGCACGCGTACAGCGTTCCTTGGAGTTCCTCTCCCTCACTGAAGAGTGCCTCAAGCCACGCCCGCTTCTACCGAGCGAAGTACCGCAGCTACGGTCCCTTATCCTGCCTCCAGGTCAGCGTCCTGTGATTGTTATCTCGGCCACAAGGCTGATGCATGAGATACGCGAAACCCCTGCCCCTTCCCCGGAACCCCACTCGCAGGCTCGAACGTTGTCACGCGCAAGCGACTCGCGAACGCGAAGGAGGTGAATAGCGCGCTTTCCTACTTCTGCCAGTTTGGCGAGTCCTCCGACATCAAGCTTCGCAACATCGCCGCGCTGCTCCATCAACTGATCCGGGAGCCCTGCTTCACGCAGCTCCGCACCAAGGAACAGCTTGGGTACGTACTTGCTGTACAGCGTCCGCTAGCCGGGGCCCTTCTTCTGTCCATCCGATCTCGCACGCCCCCTCCCCCTTCCCCAAAACGGACATCTGGTTACCAAGGACAGAGAACCGAGCACTGACGCGGGCCACGCCTCCCTCCTTCTCCCCGTCCCTTACAGGTATGTCGTAATCGTCGCGCCCTGGTCCGTGGCGCACAGCACGCACGGGCTCGGGATCCGGGTGCAGAGCACGCGCGCGCCGTGGTACTGCGAGGCGCGCGTCGACGCGTTCCTCGAGGCCTTCGCCGCGCGCCTCGCCGCGCTCTCGGACGCCGAGTTCGCGATGCACAAGGACGGGCTGGTGGTCAAGAAGCTCGAGCGCCCCAAGAACATCGGCGAGGAGACGAACCGCTTCTGGGACCGGATCCGCGCGGGGCACTGCGACTTCCTTCGGCGTGAGTTCCCGTTCTAGTTCTTGTTTGCTCGTCGTCTTGCTTCTTCTTTCCGTCCTCTCCGTCCGTCCACCCGGCCCAGGCGCATTGGCTCCGCGCTGGGTGCGCGTTCGCCTTATCGCGGCCGCGGTGCGCTTCAGCCTGTGAGTTCTGTGGCCCCCACCCTCGGGCTTCGGGCTCCCGCGTTCCGCATTGCGCGTTTCGTGGTTCGCACGTCCAGACTCCAGGCCCTCTTCCGCATTTTCACCGCGACCACAACAGGCGACGCGCGTGATGGGTGGGCGAGTGGCGTGGGGCGAGAGACCAGGTCGACTAAGTAGGGGCGAGGGTGGGCGATGTTAAAACCTCGCAATGCCATGCGCACCCTCGAAGTCAATCGTGCTTGATGGGTATATGCGCGAGCTACAGTAGCTGACACGACGCTCTCGACATTGGACATTGACAGACGAGAAAGACGCGGAGGTGATCCGTGCGCTTACCCTGGCCGAGGTCGTCGACGCGTATGACAAGCTTGTGCGGCCGTCCACCGGCGCGCACACCCGCAGGAAGCTCTCTGTCCAGCTCGTCTCGCAGCAGCTCAAGGAGGACCCTCCCCCCTCGCCCTTCGCGCCTGCCGACGCTGACACTGGCGCGACGGAGGCAGCGGCCGCCCCGCTACAGGTGTTCTTGGATACCCAGGAGGTGCTCGGCGTGCTGGACCGCAAAGCGGAGGAGCAGGAGACAGCGTTCAAGGCTCGGCTCGGATGCGCGCCCTCCACGACGCCTATTGTGTCTGCGGCGTTCGGGGAGTATGCGGGTCCGTTTGAAATCGGCTCTGCTTCCGGGGAAGCGGTGGGCGATGAGAAGGTTGGTCAGGGCAGCAGCTCCAGCGCAGATGACATTGTCAATGCTGTGGCGGCTCCACGGTTGTAGATGTTGGAACTTGGCAGCCCGGGCCCCGACATGGGCGACGCGACAGCGACCCTCTGATAGATGATGATATAACCAGAGATACAGGGATACATGTATGTATGTACAACAGAGCGATCATCGCACGACGACGTAAGAAGGCAGCGGGTCAAAACAAACCCAGCACAGCTCCAGGAGATACTACGAAGTCGAGGCGTGCCTTCCGCGGTGAAGGTAGGTATGTGGTACATAAGAGCTCTAGGGTCGCTACGCCCCTGGATGCCAAATGTTCCATGGAGATTCTGTAGAGATGCTTCAGCACTGACCTGGCTGGCTGCTCGACCTGTGAATAAGAACTCGCGAAGGCATTGAGGCTGTTGCCTCCCAGGTGGAGATATATTTTGACGGGCGTGGATCCGGACCTGCTTCCATGTTGAAGGGTATGTTGAAGTGTATGCCTCCAGGCTACCAGTCACCGTAGCAGCCAGTCTCTGTCGCTGCATTCGCGAATCCATGCCACGCACGTCAGTTCCCCGTCAGACAATTCCTCGCAATCGTGCAAATGAAGCTGGCGGAGAGGGAGGTGAAGTGGGAACGCAGCCCACGATCCTGGTCGTGCATCTTCGGGAGGCGCGCCCGACAATGTCACCCGAGTCTTCGGGAGTTCGCAATCCCACCGGTCCCGGCGGCGTCGGTGAGATGTCTGAATGGAAGATCTGATAAGTATAGGTAAATGCAACTTGTGAGAGAGTCCCCGTGAAGTGAAAAATGACGCAATAAGTCGATCTACTACCCATATCCAGAGACGGAACAAGTGAATATAAAGTGAATAACGTGCATGGTACGCAGTACGAGCCCCGTATGACGATGTGATAGAAGGAACGGTGACCCAGTATAACGACGGTCCAAGACATGGAGAGAATCCTACACTAGTTGAGACTTTGTATTACAAACATACAAGCGAGCATTCATGGCATGTATGCCTTTTAGGCTATGGTATACATAATACGTTAGCATATAAATGGGGTGGTGAATGCACCACGGCGGTTGGTACAGTCTGTATCGTGATCAGAGTATAGAGACAGTGGAGGGCAGTGAGCGGAGTTGGGGAATGAGCGGCGTGCACAGAGCGCGGGTCCGAGATAGCAATAGTCACTAGAAGGCAAGGATCGTCGTCGAACAAGTGTTCGACGACATACGCAGCCTTTTGTCCAATCGGGGGAAGAGTGGGCAAGTACCAAGGGCATAGGGTCCGCGCCGCCGAGCTGGGCAGACTCAGGTTCAGGACCTTGACACCCATGCCATAATCCCACAGCCCGAATCCAAACCAAATCTTGCAAGGTGGCAGCCGCGGCGTCCCCACCGCGCGTCTTCCCTCCTCGCGCCGCGTCCCAGGCCGGAAGCGTGGCCCTCCCGGTGTCCAAGCAGCTTCGAGCCTGAAGCTTGTTCGGACGCGAGAAGGGGAGGAGGGAACAAGGAGAAGCGAGGAGCTCATGACCGGAACTTCGAAGGGAGCTTCAGGTCGCGCAGCTTCTGGACGACATCCTCGACCTCCATCGGCACCCACACGTCGCCCTCCGGCGTCCTGGTCACCTCCGCAATCTCCACGCGCTTCGTCCCGCCGCCAAGCCCATGCCCCTTCTCGATGTCCGAGCCCCCGGGCCCGAACGTTGAGCCCGTGCCAGGGCGTGACTTGCTCCCAGGGCGCAGCGCCCGGTCGTCGAGCGACTGCGAGCCCTGGCTAGTGCTGTGACCGACGACTGTCTCGTCGTCGTCGAGGTCCCACGGCTCGGACGCGGACGAGAGCGTGCGACGGCCGAAGAGGCGTGCGCGAGACGTGATGCGTCGGAGCGTCGCCATGCCGCCCTTGCTGGCTACAGAAGTCGTCGAAACGCTCGAGGGCGCGAGAGACGGTGCTGGGGAGGCAGAGCGGGCTGGGAAATCGAGAGCGAGGCTGATGTCTGGGGTGAGGCTTCGTGATGGGAGCCCAATGCCTCCTGCACGCGGGTCCTGAGCCTGGTCCTGGACCGGAGCCGCCGGGTTGCTGTGTGGAGATACGAGGACGAGAGACGTCGACGAGAGCGAGCGCTGCCGGACAGCAGTAGGGTCGAAGAACTGCTGAGGGGGCAGAGGCGAGGCGGGGGTGACTGAGATGCAGGGGCTCGTAATATGGGTGGGGACGACGGCAGGGACCGGCACAGGGCCTAGCAGGACCGACAGGCAGGGGCAGGTAGGAGTGAGAGTGCGAGCGCGGCGGGATGGTCAAAGGCGCGAGGGCTTTGAGTTTCGTTTCCACTGCGGGAAATGCCTCCACCGCCCTGGAGCTGCCTAAGGAATCGGAGGAACCGGACAAGGGGATGGACGTCGCTGAACTCCGTGATGAGGCAGACGCTGGTGAAAACGCAGAGACGCTCTCACTATCACGGCCGTCGCTGCTTGATGGAGAAAGGCGCGATGAGCTGCTTTGCGCTGACGTCGGGCCTCCCGGAGACACACAGTCAGCGTCATCGTCGTCGATGACGTCCCCGGGGAGCCGTGGCAGTGAGCGCTTGAGGCGAAGCGAGAGCGAGATAGTTCCAGCCGAGGGGAAAGCGGGAAGCGGCTCGTACTTGATGGACGGGCTGCTGAGATTCGGCAGAGCAAATGTGATGGGCGAGATGGGCGGGAGGCTTGGTGCGCCGATGGGGCTGGCGGGGTTGGATGTGGAACGCGGGTGTCTGGGTTCAACGTACGACAGGCGCGACCGCTCATACCGTTCGTTTCTCGTGAACACAATGGGGCTCATCGGCATGTCATCTTCACTTTCTTCCGGAGAAAGAGGAGACGAGATCGGGGAGAGGCCTTCGTAGCCATAGAGGTGCGCTTCACGGTGTCGGGCGAGGACTTGCGAGCGAGGGTCGGAAATGACGATGCGGCAGTCGGGGTGAGAGGAGGACCGTTCGGGTGCGAGTTCAGCGAGCGTGTGTGTCGGAAGAATGAGAGCCATTAGGTTTAAGAGGAGCCAGGGGGACAGAGCAAGTGCAACTAAGAAGGGGTATAAGAACGGCAGCCGAGTGGAGGGGTATAGGTGGGAGAGGGAGTGGAGACTGGATGCGCCGCGGCGTTTGAGTATATGAGGCCCTATTGAGGCATTGGGCCGGCGCAGCGGGACAACGATTACCGAGGTCGATCAACCCTGTCGAGGACGCTCCGGCCTCTGTCGCGCGGACGTTTGATGAACGCAATGCGACCGGCGAGCTGACGTTGGGCGAAATCACCCACAGATCAATGCGATCAGCCATCCAGATGTTCAGATCATGCAACACCTCAGCTGGGAAGCCTTCTCGGCCACCGCGAATGCCACCGAACCTCAGGGAACTCGCAACGCTGATTCTTTGTCTGGGAGTGCCTCATAGAAGCTGGACGTTAAACTGAGGGCGCGTTCGCATGGCAACATCCTTGTGAGGACCGTCGCTCTCATTGTCATCTCGTCCGACTCCGAGCCTCAGCCTCAGCTCGTCGCAAGTAAGGCAGACCACACTTCGTTATCACCGTCAGTGCCGTGCACCGCCTTCCCGCACGAGGCACGATTCGCCCACGAACACGAAGTAGGTCCACTGATGATCCATGCTTAGGTTCTTGCAGCACATATGGGGCCAGAGCGAGGTCATATGGTAACAATTGATGCTATGGAGGATACCTCCCTTCCGACAATGACAACCCCTGGACTGAAAGCCTCCTTGACAGCCAAAGTTGAGTTGTTTCTGGACAGAACCAGGCGTTGGGGCGCATCGACGTGGCGGATTCTCGAGACTCGCGTTCATACTTTCGCAAACGTCGCCCGACGGCAGCAGATGGAGTACATATCGATCTTGCAGTGAGCAGTGCTAGTGAAGCATGACGAGTAGGCGCAGTGAGATCGCAGGAAAAGCCACACGGCGCCTTGTGACCCCACCGCAGGATGGTGACACGGTTACCGTGACCTCGGCGTGACATACTCTCGTAACGTCCGCGGCTCCTGTTGCCGTCTACGACGACGACGACGACGACAACAACGACAGCCCTGCCCCTCGTTCCGCCCCTCGCTCCTTTGTTGCGCCCTCCTGCTCCTGTTCATCCCCCTCTGAGCTACCCATGTCTCAAAGTAACTCAGGTAGCTCCTCATCCTCCGGCATCCCGCAGACTGCGCCCGCCGGCGGCCTCACGATCACCAAACCCCCGCAGACGGCGACGTCCTACTTCAAAATTGCCCCCTCCAACACCATTACCTTCGCATGGAACTTCACGGATGTCCTCTCCACCCCAACGCACCTCACTGTCTCCGCCATCGGCCAGAACGGCAACACTTACCCTGTCGGGCCCACCGACGGCGTGATCGACGGCACCGCAACGTCCGTGACGTGGGACCTGTGGTCGTACCAGCAGGCGCATTCAACGCTTCCGCTTGACCCCGGATCGTACGTGCTGCACATCTGGGACGACCGGGGGCCGGGCGCGGCGAGGCAGCCCGGGCTGCTACAGGAGAACTCCGCACTCCAGTTTGCACTCTACACCCCACAATCATACACCCCGCTCGAGAGTACGTCTCCTTTTTTCACCCTCTTTTGTGTTTGCATCCGTGATTGAGCGGGTGCCGGTACGCCTAGGCTGGGTATGCTCAACATGCAGTGGAGCGTGGTCCGACTTCGCCACACATCCCGCGTTTGTCAGCCTGACCGTGACATTCGTGGTGATGTTCCTCTCCGGCTACTCGCTCATCAGGCAAGCTCTGCGGTAGAGGGGAGGCCCTCCGCGACCGTCACCATCGTCACCCCAGCTCCGCGATCCAGGTATGGAGGGATGGGCTGAGGCTAAGGCCGGGGCGGTCTAGACGGAGTGTGTGGGTGTGATGCGGTGGTTGTGGTTTTGCTTTGGGTGTCGGGGCTCTCACGGATGACAGTCGCAACACACGGACTACCTTGGACATCATGACGCTACGTCTGCAGTTTGGCCGCACATGTTTTATTCCCCTCCAGATGACTTTCGTTTTCTCGCATGGACTTGCTACAGCCGCATACCAGACTCAGTACCGATAATGTGTTCTCCTCGCACGATAGACTCGATGGCGTGCCATCTCTAACTCTGAACCGTCCCACGCTGGCGATCTCAGCCCACGGGGCTATTCCTGGCACTGCCCGTCGGTGTAGCGCTTCTGTATGTTTTTGGAGAGTTGGAGTGCCCCCGAGTCTCGACGTCCGGGGATTGCGTCGATGTCAACCCCGAGAGGCCCTTTCGGAAGACTTCCGCCAGCGAGATGGAGACAACGGGAATTGCAGTGGTAAGGTTCATGCTCATTGGTGCGATGATGCTTCTGACAATTCGTGCAGGTCGTCCTTCGCTTCTATGTTTCGGGCTCGCACGCCGTGTCCGTTCCGGAACTTGGGCACTCCCAGCACAGCACAGCACTCCCGGAGGCAATTGTTGATGTTCTCGAGAAGACCTAGGTGCGGTCCGAGTCCAGCCCAAGTCGCAACCCCAGGCGTCATCCAACCATTCGACCGCGAAGTGACCCGCAACCCCCGTGCGGGGACAGAGCGGCATAGCGTTTATGCACAATTTCGGGAAGCGTCTCAGAGAACTTGTTGCAGCGGCGCTCCATCGAGAACAAGCGAGCTATGCCTTGAGGCGATTCGCCCGCGGCGGCGATAAGAGTCATGTCATGGGGCAGGGGAGGCGAACATCCCCAAGATCGACGACGCGGGAGTGTAGGCTCCGTTGTGTTGGCCGCTGGCAGGGATCAGGTATTCCCGGAGATGGGAAGAACAAACCCTGCCGGTGGTAAGTACGCCCTGAGCACAGTCGGCCGCGGTTGCGCTAGGGTTTTTTGCTTGGCCGACTAACTATCCTAGCTTTGGTTGGACGATCGACGGATTCTGTCGTCCAACGCAATCATGCTCAGGGTAGACTTCCAGGGTTCTGTTAGGTCGCCATAGCGGATTGGTGCGTCTCTTCTTGGATCCGGACGTCGCGGCGATGCCGGACGTAACGTCAGGAAGGCCATCCTACCTCAACGGAGGTCGTCAAGGGTCCGTAAAAGCCCCGCCAAATTCCCTGCAAGAATTGCTGGTCCCTGTGCTGCGTGTCGTGTTTCAGAGGCCCAGTCATTTGCGTGAAGCTGAGGTTGCTGAACACGGACCGCGTCGAAACCTGTCGAAACTCGCATCGGACATTCTGCCTGCATTCAGTGGAGCGTGGGAAGCATGGAAGCTAGCTCCAAGAACGGGTCTTCCAGCCGAAGACGCGTCTTGGACCTTGCTCCAACCACGAGCAAGCCACGCACCGACGCTCTCGACCTTTGCACTCCTCCGTTGTCTGGACCGTGCAAAAAGCGCATAGTCGGCACCGTTTGGATGGTCGGGCACAGTTACAGTATTCTACACCCCTTCCTTCTTATCACAGACCACGCATCCTTCGAGAATCCTCGTTAGCACAAGAAGCCAGGGCCTGCTGACGTTCCCTCTAAGCGACGATTCGTCCCGACCCCCGATAATGCGACCAGGCATGCACGGCTGCGGGTGCACTCCTCGTCCTTAGTCCCAACCGGCCATGCTCTCGTTCTTGGGGCACCGTCGAACGTGGTACGTTCCCCATGTCCCAGGCCCTGCTCTGCGCCACCCCACTAACCCCCTTGGATCCCTCTCTCTCTCGCATGATGTCCCACGCAGCGCCGCAAAGCAGAAGGAGCGCGCCGAGCGCATCCGCAGCCTCCCGCCCGAGTTCCACGCCCCCCTCTCGCTCGATGAAGAGCGGCTGCTCGCCCGCCCCGTCTCCGAGATCGTCGCCGGCGTGCAGGGCGGCACGTTCGCCGCCCCGGACGTCCTCCTCGCGTACGGCAAGAAGGCGCTGAAGGCGCACGCCGCGACCAACTGCCTCACCGAGGTCTTCATCGCGCGCGCCTTGGACGAGCCCGGCGGCTGGGCGCGCACGTGCAACACACAGGGCCCGCTTGCGGGCGTGCCCGTGAGCCTCAAGGACACCGTCGGCGTCGCGGGCGAGGACGCGTGCATCGGGTACTCGGCGTGGGTCGGCAGGCCCGTGCAGAAGGACGCGGCGATCGTGCGCCTGCTCAAGGACGCGGGCGCGGTGCCGTTCGTCAAGACCAACGTGCCCATCACGCTGCTCTCGTTCGAGTCCGCCAACGACGTGTTCGGCACGACGACCAACCCCCACAACAAGGCATACTCGCCCGGCGGGTCCACGGGTGGGGAGGCGGCCCTCCTCGCGTATGGGGGGTCGCGCATTGGGATAGGCACGGACGTCGCCGGGTCTGTGCGTGCGCCGGCGTCAGTGGTTGCTTCTGTGCTAGCATGTCTTCTGCTGCCTATGGATGCTGATGCTGGCGTTTTCGGTTTGCTAGACACTTCTCTGGGGTATATTCCGTCAAGGCGTCGATGCACAGGTTCGTCAGGACAGGGAATGTCACAAGCATGCCTGGCCAGGAAGGCATCCCTGCGACATATTCGCCGATGGCGCGGACGTTGGAGGACCTTGAGACATTCTGGAAGGCGATATTCGCGATGAAGCCGTGGGAATACGACCACTCCGTCAGTGCCACTTCCTATAGAGCGTTGAAGCTTCGTTTCATTAACCAGTAGAACAGGTCTTACCGATTCCTTGGAGGGAGGTGGACCTCGCTTCCGGTAAACCGATTCGGTGGGGTGTTCTGTGGGACGATGGTAAGGCCATCCGATCCCTATTGGATTCCAGAGTAACCTCGCGTCGTTCGCGTTAGGTGTCATTGCTCCCTCTCCTGCCTGTCGACGAGCGCTAGACACCGTGGTCTCGGAGCTGAAAAACCATGGCCATGAGGTCGTGCCCATGTATGCACCTCAAACTCCCACAAATCACTAATTCATCGCATACCGACATCCATTACCCCTCCTTAGCGATGCCCCGAGCCCGTACGAAGGGCTGAAACTCGGATCCCAGCTCATCTGGGCTGAAGGAGGTGCGTCTTCCGATCGCGCCACCTCCCAGCATTCCCCTGACGCCAGAGCCCCCCAGCCAAGCTGTGCATGCGCCCGATCCGCTGGGGCGAGACGAACGACCCAGGCGTCAAGCAGGCGCGGCGCATGTTCGCCATGCCGCGCTTCGTCAAGAGCATCTACGCCTGGTACCTGCGGCACGTCCGCAAGGACGAGGTCTACGCGGGGCTCGTCGAGGGCTGCGCCGAGAAGACGACGGAGGAGTACCTGGGGCTCATCGCGCAGCGCGAGGCGTACCGCGACCGCTGGTTCCAGGCGCTGCGCGGGGACGCGTTCGACTTCATCCTGACGGTGCCGAACGCGCTGCCCGCGACGCCACACCGGGGCATGAAGGACGGGTTCGCGGGGTGCGGCTATACGTTCCTGTGGAACATCGTAAGCTTGGCTCCGTCGTCGGTCTGGAGAGAGGAAGCCTGTGCTGACGCGTCGCGGTCCCCGTTTCAGCTTGACTACACGGCGGGGGTGCTGCCCGTCACGCATGTCAATAAGGAACAGGATGCACTGGCACCCGGCGAGTTCAAGCCGCGGAACACCGTTGAGCGCGATATATACAAGATGTACGACGCGGAGAAGATGCATGGCCTCCCGGTGGGCGTGCAGGTTGTCGGGAAGCGGCTCGAAGAGGAGAAAGTGCTGGAGGGGATGAAGCTCATTGAAGGACTCTTGAGGGATGCCGGGAAGGCGTACCCTCTCCTGGACCCTGTTGACTGAGGAGCATCCGGGGAGATCGTAACATTTGCATTTACGGTGCTTGGCTTGTATCAACAATGTATCGCGAGCTTGTAGTCACGAATGGTTGTTTCATGGATCCTGTATACCTGTGCTCTCCCTTCTTTTGGTAACTCGAAGGTCTCTGTCGTTGGCGAATCCATCTCGTGAATGTTGATGGCGCACTTATTGAGGACTTGACTCGGTCAAAACCGAGTGGATTGGAGACCCATTTGCTCTTAGTCAGTTTGTCATAAATGATTCGCGGGGTCGCGCGACCTATTGGGAGAGACATACATAGTCATTACGTAACGTGGCCACACCGCTTACCAAGTTCGTGACAAGATCAAGTACTTAGCCAATCGTCCTCATCTAAGTACTGGCAAGCGCCGCCAAGCGTCGTGAGCTGGCGGGCTGCTGGCGGACTGTTTGTTCAATCTCGTCCAAGCACGGTGTACTCCCTCTTTTCCCGAATGGATCACCCAGAATGACGTCCTCGGCATCACCTCTACGTTGCCAGCGTACTGCGAGAAGCTGTCCATAGTAAGTCACGGCTCGAAGCGCGAACTGAGGAGTATACAGACCGTGGCCGCGACCGTTCTGGTCTCTCTATGGGTTAGGGCGAATGAGACGAGATCTTGAGGAAGGAGGTGAGAGACTCTGAAAAACCTCCACTGCCGGCGGTTCGCATCCGCAGCTAAGTCAGGCATCACAAACATCCCACAGAGACCGGAAGGTAGAATGAGGCATGTTTCTCCTTCAAACTTCTCACCTTTGGAGCGACATTGACATGGCCATTAGTACTGTAGACCTCCCCTCGCTTTCGTCTATAAGCATCCGACAAAATCCATGATGTAAGAGATCAATGAGGGCAGGTGACGTGCAAGAACGTCTTACCTCGGTCTTTAGGAACCCTTTGGACCCTACTCTAACGACACTAGGCATTTCGGCAACACATCCCAACTTCGACCATGTCAATGGTGCTTGTAAGGCTCTCCGCCATTCTGTGGTCTTGAATTATCCGTCTAAGCGTCCGACATTCGTAGACATTGTGAACTCTTGAGGCAGGTCTCGAGTCCTTTCTTGCTTCGTCCAATCTTCGACGCTGAACCTGTCTTTACAAGTCCAACATCAGAAGGGACTCCCAAGGCCACCGATCCCCCACTGTAAGAGGAAAGTTTGAAAGGCCCTTTGTCCAGTGGCGGAGGACAATCAAAGCCAGCCCGGCCGGACGCGGAGATCGCGCTTGAGATCACGACCCGGTTCGCGTACCCGAAAGCAGCAAACAGACGCCCCCGTTAAATTCGCGTCGAGCTGCACCTCGTACCCCTTCCACTCCCGCATACCATTACCCCATTACCGTCGTCCCCTCATCTCGCGTCCGGCACGCGCCCCAGCTTCCGAGTCCTTCCTCATCACTTCACCTCCATTGGTCACCATGCCTGCTGCACGGACGAGGCGCACCCGCCAACAACGCCAGGCGAATGTCAACCGTCGCTCAAGCCGTACCGTCGACGAGAATGTCATTGCGACGCCACCGGCCCACGCGTCGCACGCAGAGTCCATCCATGGGCCCCTTCGCCGTTGCCTGGGCCCGTATAACGGTCCACTCAGCCTGCCCCCAACCGCACCACTAGTCCTGGTGGCTCCGCAAGGTGCCGCAGCGTAGTAGTTGTTCAGTTGGTACGTTTCACCTGCCGTTCCTGTCGCGTCATATGCAGCCACTGACGCGCCCCGCAAAGGCGACATCGGCATCGGACCATCCTCCACATCACCCCACAACACTAATCCTCCGTTGTTTCCTCTCCACCTTCACGTTCTTCAACTGTGCTGCGTCCACCTTCGTTGATACATATACCATAGCTCGTGTCTCAACCGCGTCCTTGTATCCTCCCCCCCCGCTCTCTCCATAGGTAATTGTTATCTCGTCGCTTTGTATCTGTTACCGCCATCGCTATACGCACTGTAGCTGTCTCTGTACCTCTCCTCCATGTTTTCCATCTCCCATCGTCCCAATCCGCTGGAGCACTGCGCCGCGTCGTTATAATCACAATGCCGTTGACTAATTGTCGGCCTAAACGGTTGAAGTGCGTCGCGGCGCGATGTATCGAAGTGTTCGTGCCCTCCGTCCGCCCTTCATGAACATCCTTGGTGCTTTCTTCCGGGAAATTGGGCCGCAAGTTTCGCCATACGAGCAGAAGGACTAAGACATACTAGGGAAGGTACTCACCAAACATAGCAATGATCGACGTCTTAATGCCAGCTGTCGGGGGACGCACGAAGAGACTTCGAGACCAGAACTGAAAGGCGAAGAGTAAGGTGAACGCGAGAGGAAAAATCTGTGTACTCCTGGTGTATTGTTTTGCCCTTTTATATTAGAGACGGTGTTGTGCCACTGGCACACGATGTTGCTCGGGCCAAGACAATAAGTAAATAATTGAGTGCCACCGTCCCGCGTTTTCACGCTCGTTCTGGCTATCTAAAATAATATTGTACGACCACTTAGAGTGCTTTTCCAAGGATCTAGGTTCAGACTGGGATGGCCTCTCATTAACAGCCTGCAGGTAATATCCCGGTCCTGCACGGTTAAAACGCCGAACGTTTTCGCGGTTGACTATGCCGCTTGGAGCTTGTAACCTGAGTATATGCAGCTGGATAAAGCGCAAAGCTCTCAATCCGTGCCGACTTATGTGCTGGGCCTCACGGCAGCGCGATATGGTTTAATGAGCGGTTGGTACGTTTACCTGATTAGGCTCGTACTCAGGTTCGATCCCGCCTCTGGCTGGAAATCCGCCCAGCTGGAGCTGATGGCGATTGGGAGGATCAGATCCCCCGAGCCCGGCAAGTCGGTAATCGCAACGATCAAAGGAAACAGAAAAGCGGCCCCTTTACATGGGAATAAAATTGTACGCAACACATGCCTGCTTCTTCGTACGGTAAATACACAGAGCGTTCCTGTAATAAACCTTGATGTAGCCCGATTCACACACGCCCGATGTACACTGAACCAATCTCTAGATTGAGACGTTGCGTATACAGATGGTGGACGTGGTGAAAGGCTGACCCTTTCGCCACGTCGGCGCGCGTCCATATGGACGCGCGCTACTCGCGTAGATACAATGTAAAGTCCGACTATCTAATCTAAACCGCGTTCCTTACATTCTCCCCCTTCAGGGACCTGTACCAGGTTCTACAGCGTGATAATGCAATCATACAAGACATGAGCATAGCATAAGACAGAAAAGGAATTGGCCATAGGAGAAAGATGAGCATTGCGCAACTTGACGATGGACGCGTTCACGGCGGCGCTCCGTATGGAGGCGGCGCTAGCGTAGATGAAGGGCGCTGGACCAGAGCTCCGTATGGAGATGGTCAGCATGACGAGGACAGCGCTCCGTATGGAGGTGACCGTCGATCATGCCGGGGGGCGCAGCCTTATCTGGCTGGGTCGAGGGGCCTGCCGTGCTGTTAGACCTGGCCGGCGCGCGCAGGGTAGCACGGGCGTGGGCCGGGGTGCAGGCGCGCGCGGCGGTGCAGGGTGAGGACGCGGGCGCGGTGCAGATGATGACGCGGACGCAGGTGCGGTCGGGGGTGCGGATGAGGATGCGGGTGCAGTCGCAGTCGCGGACGCAGATGCGGGGACGGGTCCGGAGTTTCGTCCATAGGGACGGTGGTGTCGGATGGCCGGATGGCGAGGCAAGGTTGCACTGGGGGCGTTGGTAGCCTCTTCGTCCATAGGCGCGTCCCCGTCCGTAGCCCCGGGTGGCGCGTGCGGTCGGGCCACGAGAGGG